>JAKSZP010010526.1:0-352877 GCA_022478985.1 Massospora cicadina | reverse complement strand
ATTTTCAAAGACTGAGCTTTGTATTCTTTTGCCTCAAATACCAATGGTCTCAAAATTTGAACTAGTTTAAATATGAAAAACTAGTATTGCAAAAAGGACCTTTTCTGGTTTTGCCCTGCCTGTTTAATAAAAAACATAAAAAACCCATAATAAATGATATTTATGCTTTTAATAAAAAGTAAACTATCTCATTTTAAAATATTATTTGTGGCATCCATTGGCGGATCCCACAATTATTAAAAGATTAATAAAGGTCAATAGGGGCGATTGCTCCATATATAATTTATCAGGTTTTATTAGGTCAGCGATCTTCATATCATCTGATTTGGTTGCTCAGTGGCTAATACACTGTATAAACTGACTCTGCAGAATCAAGCCTTTACACCAATAATTAACACTGACAAATATGGTGCACACTATAGGGGGCTTTGAGCTGTCAAATTGAAAACGTCTATCACAAACAATAGAGAATACTAGCAGTCCTGAAGATCAATCTTCTGATCAGCGAGAAGTGTTGCTTGATGGGTTAGTACTTACAATAAGAAATACCACCCTTGCAGCCTGAGAGGCTAGAATTCTGGGCCACATTCCAGTTCTCCCTGTCCTCTATTGATGGAATTCAGTACCAACTTCAGTATGAGAACCTTAACAAGGTTGTTCAACAATTAATAAATGGCGTCTTCTCTGCGGGTGCTCACTTCAGCCACTCTCATGCCTCTTCCAATCCCTCTACCATGTGGGACCTCTATGCCTCAGCCCAGCTGTCAGCAGGAGTACTTGCCCTGGGTTCAAATGCTACCTTTGCAATTTTGTTCACCCAGATATTATCACCTACTCCAACTAGTTGAGTTGCACCATCAAGCAGTCTCCTGACAACTGGGGCTCACCCAGGCCTTACACTCTCACATCATCAAATCTCTACAACTCAGCCTCCTCCTTTGTCCATGACAACTGCGAGGACATTATTGATAACTGACAGTTTATTAACCAGGACCAAGATTAAATTGTGGTGTTAGATAGCGGGATCTCTGGATATCTTGAGAACCAGCTGCGTCATAACGTTTAACTTCTTGAGGCAACTTGGAATCAGCACCTCCTCCAAGTTGAGGATCTCATATGGACCCTGCAACAACACTATCAGGAGCTGGCCTCTTGTGAATACTCCTCCAGAAGTGAAGGTCCTGAAGGGCCTAGGGGGCCTGAAGGCCCCAAAGGGCGAGAGGGACCTGAAGGACCTGAGGGTCTCCGTGGACTTCAAGGGCCCCCAGGTCCCGCAGCACCCACTCCTTATGGCCCTGAAGACCCATCGCGGAAGGATGTGATAACAGCCTTGGCTGCCTTATGCAAATAAATTTGGAATGTAGCTCAGGGGTGCAAACTCCGAGTGGCTGGAGTCCTCCTTGACCCTAGGGTCTCCATTGAGGCACTGTTGGATGAAATGGACAACTTCAGTGCCTTCACCAAGCTTACAATAGTCGCATCACTCATATTGAGCAAACTTGTCAAGGGCTTAAATCCCGTTTGACCACCCTCAAGAGCCAGCTTCACCTTCAGGGTGCCGACATAGAATCCCTAAAAGAGTAGGTTGAAAATAAGGCTTCCGTTTCCTCTCTTAACCAAAACAGGGATGGTATCCAAGAGGACCTTGTGGGCCTATGGTGACGGATATACTATAAAGTCCCCCTGACTATGTGGAGACTGAGATCTCTTAGCCAGCGCCCATCCCTGGTGTTAACACCCTCTCCAAACCTCTTGTAATTAACTTTAAACATAGTTTTAAAGAAAGGTTCACCCCCGTCCAGGAAAGCATTGCCTCCTTCCTGTACGCATATGAACTTTCCATGGAGGAGGCCACTGACTGGCAGAAGGTAAAGAATATCCACTCCTGCCTCAATATCACTTCCCAGGAGATCATGACTCTCATTTAAAGGAGTGCAACACCTTTAACAGATATGTACAGCCTTAATCCAAGAGTTTGGAAGCAATCAAACCCTGTTCAACCAAAAACAAGCGTTTATGGGTATTCGCCTGAATAAAGGAGAAAGCCCCATGGAATTTGCCAACCGTTTTTATGCCCAAGTACAACCCTTAGTCACTGCCAATTGTATCACCTTAGATGATGCTATTACCACTGTCATTTCTGCATTCAGATTCTACTCTGAGACTTCAAATTCATTTGATTGATAAGAATAATGAGTTTACCTGTATCCATGAAATCAAAGAAGCGCTTAATGAGATTTCTGCATAATTCTACACTTTAAAGCTACGTCTACAGGTCCCTCTAACCATCCTTGAGTCCAGGTGGACAAAAACCAGAAGAATCCTCAACCTCGATGCACCTACTGTAATGGTTTTAGACACAGTGCCAAGACCTGCTGGAAACAACTTGCCGAGGGGCAGGAAAAGGATCTTCAGCATGAAGGACATGGCGCTCCATGCTGACATCCCTACTCCACCTCAAGTTTCCTCCATACCCTTTAAATAAACCTGGAGCTATCGTACCTGGAGAAGAAGTTTTAGTATCCAATGATAATAAAGAAATTGATACTGCTTACACTTCTTCTGATGACTCTCCCATGTTTCTCACGCTACCACCCCAGTTTGGAAGTCTGGTTACCCATGTTGCAGTTTGAGTTCATAAAATACTATTCCTTGCCATAATTGACAGTGACTCCTCCATGAACTTCATATCCAAGTTAATGAAGCGTGTCAATATCACTCCAAATTTGCCACACTATATGGAGTATGGCACAGCTGGCCCACAATGCACCTAATTTATAGGGGCCTATTCTTCTCTACCTTTACGGCTTAGAAAGTTTGCTATAAAAATCACCAATGTTACACTAGATAACCCTAGCTATGACCTGCTCCTTGGGACTCAGTTCCTTCATGACTATTCAGTAGAACTCACTATGATGACAGCCTTCTATCCCTACTAGGGCATTGGGTCCCTCTGATCTTCAAAAAATCTCATGACTCTAAGACAGAGGTCAAAGCCTGAGCCTGTTTACTGGAGAGTGAAGACCAAATTGATAAGCTCAAATCTCACTTAAGTGGCTCTCAAGTCCAATTGCCACCTCCTGCTGTTGATGTGCAAGAGCGCATGTCTATCTACTTATCTAGGGCAATTTACAATACCTTAAATTCCCAAGTCATTGCTGAACCTGGGTCCATGTTAACATCCCCTCTGAATACCTATTGGAAATCCGAGGCCTAACAACCCATCCACAAAGGAGGTTCTAACCTGCCAAGGGATCCTAGATCCAGCTTATGCCAGATCTATATCAGTGTTGTTGGCCAACTTTGCTGACAAACCCAAAATTAGTAGTTCCAACCAATCCCAACGCCTATGACCGCCTTCTACCAGTGGAGGCTATTGCTGATGTACAAAGTTTTAGGGATTTAAGGGATTTTGGCTTGGAGACGTCTCCATCGGTCAGCCTGGTCAACACCAGTATCAGCTAGGACCTCTCAGATGACCAACAAAGCAAGATTCAAGAGTTGTTGGATACCATCTAGTACTAAAAAAAGAGTTGTTGGAGGAGTATTTGGACCTTTTTTTGGCCTTGACCTACGATTTTGGAAGAATTAACGGAGTCCTACATCATAAGGAAACTGGAGACGCTCCCCCTTCTGGTCCCAACCTTACCAAAAGAGCAAGGGCAAAGATGCCCAGGTGACAGTGGAACTCAAAAATAACTACTTGATGCTGGACTCTTAGTACCATCGCGCAGCCCTTGGGCCTCTCCTCTTCTGATGGTTTGGAAGAAGGATGGCAGCCACCAGGTAGTGATGGACTACTTGTGACTCAACTCCATCACCAAGAAGAACAGTTATCCTCTGCCATAAATTGATGATTCTCTCCATCTGCTTGCCGGATTGCAGTAATTTTCTGCCATGGACCTTACCAGTGGATATTGGCAAGTTGAGCTTGCCCCAGAAGATCGAGCCAAGTGCGCTCTCAGCCAACAAAGGCTATTCAAGACCACAAGGATGCCCCAGGGCCTCTGTAACGCCCTGGCCACTTTCCAAGGTGCCCTGGACGGGATCCTTGGGGAATTGAAGCTTTTGTGCATCCTTGTCTACCTAGATAACATTACTGTTTTCTCATGAACCTTTAATGTTCACATCGAGCATCTCAAGGAAATCTTCAATCAGCTTAAAAAGGATTCTATAAAGCTTAAACCTTCAAGTGCCTCTTCCAGTCAGAACTGAAATTCTGGGACACAAAGTTTCAAAGGATGGCATCCAGTCTATACCAGACAAAGTTGATGCCATAGAGAAAATGTCACACCCCCAAAGCTTAAGGGATATCCAGGTGTTCCTAGGCATGGTGGGCTATTGCCATCAGTTTATCCCCCAGTTTACCGACCTAGCCAAGCCACTATTCTAACTCCTGAAGAAGAATGTGCCGTTTGAATGGCGGCCTAAACAAGAACAGGCTTTTAATGCCTTGAGAACTGCTCTATGTACAGAAACCCATTATAGTCCACCCACGTTTTGACCAACCCTTCTTGTTGCTTATGGATGCAAGTGATGTTGCCATTAGGGGCTATCCTAGCCCAACATGATGAAAATCAGGTCGACCATCCTATGGCCTATTTTAGTAAGACACTGAGTAAAGCTGAATGGAACTACAGCGTTACTGAGATGGAGTGCCTGGGTGTTTTGGTAGCATCAAAAATTTTCGCCCTTATTTTAGGGTACTTACTTTACCATTGTTACAGACCACTCCTCACTCTGGTGGCTACAGCAAATGAAGGACCCAGATGGCCAATTATCCAGGTGGGCCTTATGACCGCAGAAATATGATTTCACCATTATCCATCATACAGGCACGATTCACCAAAACACCAATGACCTCTCCAGGATGGTAGTGCTAGCAGCTTTGACCCCCAAGGAGGACCAGCTGTACGATCTAATAGGTTGACCTGAGCAATGGGAGTCGGAAACTCACGATGTCCAAGCTGAACTCTGAAGGATGACCTGAGACACTCAAATTAAGGACGGGCTTCTCTACAAGAAGGTCAATAAGAAGTGGCTCTCTTATGTCCATCCCTCTTCCCAAACTGATGTTATTCTAGAGGGCCATTCTACTGTGGGACATGTGGCAGTTAAGAAGACTCATGAATGGCTGAAGTCATGATTTTACTGGGACCGAATGATAGAAACCATCCAAGAGGTCTTGGAGGCATGTATGACTTGCTGATCCCAAGACTAAGCCAATCATCAATTAACACTCAGTCATTTCCCCCAACAGGGCCCTTCAATGTCATATGCATTAATGCGGTGGGACCTCTTCCCACTGGGTTGCATGGCCATAAGTATACTATCCTAGCTGTGGACCACTTAATCAAGTGCGTTGAAGTGATTTCAGTCCCAGCTGCCACTGCCAAAGCCACAGCTCTAAGTCTTGTTAGATCCATTTTCACCCAGCATTGGTGCCCCCAAACCTTACTTTTGGATAATGGGTTAAATTTCACTTCGCAGGTAGTACAGAAACTTACCTCGCTATTTGGCACTACCCAGAGTTTCGCTAGCCCCTTAATACCCATCAACTAATGGGACAGTAGAATGAGCTAACGAAACTCTTATATTCATTTTATGTAAAATGGCCGCCTTGGATCCTGCTCGCTGGAACCACTACCTACCCAGAGCTTTGCTTGCCTGCAGGATAAGCCAGCACCGAGTCACCAATATGTCCCCATTTGAAGCCCTATATGGGCGTGCACCTTGGCTGCCAAGTAGCGTCCAGACATTGCTTGAGACCTCCACACTTGAGAACTTAGAATTAACTATGAGGGCCTTAGCCACTGGCATTTTCCAGTTTCAAGCCCTAGTCACACAAGGCATTGTCACCACTACAAGAAGAGAGACATCCCAATTTAATCTTGGCTGACCCTCCTTACCAACTTTTTAATTAGGAGACCTTTTTCTCTTCTATTACTTTAACCTGGAGCTCAACAAAAATAAGCTAGAAGTTCTTTGGACCAGACCTTATAAAATTATTCATAAGGTGAAGTCAGAGTACTCCATTGCCAATGTCAACAAGGGGACCATGGTTAATAGGGTGCATGGCCGGTTCCTTTGCCCTATATCCCCTTCTGACAGGATCTTGAGGGGGTGTTGTTGGATCTGAGATATAAACCAAATCAAATTCCATTTCCAAATTGAGCCACAGTGAATTGGCTCTTGAGTCTATTAAACAGAGCCTTATCTTATGGCACCAATCCCAAACTCAGTAAGGAATAACAGGCGTTTGAGGATCAATAAAGAAAACTTCAGGAGTCTCATCCCCACTTATAGAGTCACATGAGGCGGAGTTTTCACCGATTTAGTCATGGTGGCAACAAAGTACAATGAGGGTGCCAAACAGGCAGTCAATATGGAAGGCCATGAAAGATCCTGAATGGATGGGTCCACAAAAATCCTTAAGGCAATGTGTCCCTATGCACCCTATGGATATTGGCATATTTTAATTTAATATAGTTTCTGGTACTCAACCCATTATTTCCTTTTCTTTTCGACCTCCTCTGGCATAATTGGCTCCGTGTTTGGCTCAGAACTTAATTTTTAATAAGTTCTGAGCTTTGAGCCCATATTTAGACCTTGGTGACAGTCCAAAGAACTGCAATGCTAACAATAATTATTCTGGGACTTAGAGAAATAAATGAGCTAGTGTCTAATCTTGATTTATTAATGAAGATAGTGAAAAATCAAAGTTGTCACGATTCTCCATTTAATCTCAATGGCAGAGTCGGAAAAACTATGTTTTTGGAGTGATAGACAAAATGGGATTGCCAGTGAAAACTGTTAAAAGTATCAATGACTCAATAGATAAAGAGAAACTTGCGCGAATTGAATAAACAGCAGCAAGAAGAAGTACTCTGACTATTTGAGAATTACTGGGAGATATTCGCCCAAGATGACAACAATCTGGGATGTTTAAAGAACATAATACAAAAGGTTGACACAGGGAGATACTTGCCAATATAAATGAGACGTGTTTGAAGGTCTAGAGCTGCTGAAACTGTGTTCAGTGAAGAAAACAGCAAACTTGTCAAGCATAGGCTCCTTTTTCTGCATTAAGTGCATGGGTGAGTCCAATCTTCATAGTAAAAAGAAGGACGCATCAAATTGTGTGGTGATTAATTGTTGCCAACTGAACAAAAGTATTAAGAAGGATTTGTATCCACCTGCAAGGATTGATGATGTAGTAAATTGCCTAGGGAACACCAAATAATTTTTGGCGATGGACTTAATTTTAAATATTGGAAAATTGATTTGCCTAAAGAGAATTAAGAAAAATGTCAGATCATTAATGCACAGGGACTCACCATCCTACCCCAAATGCTTCATGAATTGTGTAATGTGCTGGCCACCTTTCAAAAAACAATAGACTCTATTCTTAGAGATCTGAAGTTATCCTGTGTCTTAGTATATTGGGATAATATAATTTATTCAGTAGGACTTCACAGACCATTTGGAGCGCTTAGAAGAAGTGTTCAAGTGCCTGGTGACGGCGAACTTGTTGATCAATCTGAAGAAATTCCATTTCTTCATGAAGAAGCTTGAGTACTTAGGGTTTTTTATCAACTCTAGAGGGCTGCAACCTCAGCAGCAGAAGGTTACAGAAATCAAACGGATATCAATCCTGAAGAGCATTTGAGATATTCAAGTATTTCTTGAGATGAGCGGCTACTATTGCCAATTCATAAAGGATTTTTCAAAAATTTCAGAGCCTTTATTCCACTTATTATAGATATCCAAAAAAAGATTCAAATGAAATGAAGAAGCCCAAAAGTCTTTTGTTGAATAATGACAATCTGTAATGACCAATCCTGTTTTGAAGTACCCAAATTTTGATTGGGAATTCATCATCCAAACTGATGAATTGTTGATGGTGATTACGCCGCTTTGAGCCAAGTGGATGAGGATGGGGACGATTATCTGGTGACTTATGAGAGTCAAACACTTACACCAGCGGAGAGGATTTATAACTTTATGGATTGTGAATGCCTTACGGTGATCTATGCATGAAAGCAATTCCAAGTATACATTCATGGAACGCAATTTAAGGTAGTGACGGACCACTCATTCTTGCGCTGGCTCCATAACTTAAAGGAACCAGAGGGGCAACTATCCCGATAGGTTTTAGAATTACAAGCATATATTTTGAGTTACTACACTAGCCAGAGCAGCGCACTAAAATGCTGGTGGACTATTAAGGTTGCCTAAAGTCCATATTGTCTAACAGCATTCAGAAAAATTATTCCAAAAATGATCAAAGTCAATATCAGTGACAACCCCAAGAAAGTCAAGGTGCACTTGTGGGATTTAAGTTGATTTTGAAAATCATTTCCTTCAAAGGCTACATAATTTATTAGTTGTAGTCAGCAACAGTAGAATCTCTTAGAGGTACTTCTTTCCTAAGACAATCTCTCAATGGAAATGACGCCGCTAGGCAATCTCTGTTCACTTAGCCAAAAGTCATTAGTCATAGCTAAGCAATCTTTTGGAAAAAACGTCATCTCCAAGGCAAACTTTGCTAAACATGAAGGCAAATCTCTGCTTAAGGTTCAGGCAATCTCTATATGAATCAAGCAATCTCTAGTTAAAACTAGATAAAAATGATGATGAAGATGCAATTAAATTGAGCATAAATGCTGAAAGCAAATGGTACTTTAAATAGCACCAGTATAGAATCAAGAATAAAATAAGATAAAATAAAATAAAATAAAATAAAGGAAGGGGATATTTCAGATTATGAGAGATATGCGTGTACCACATATGAATATAGAAGTAGATTTAGGAATATAGGAAGTAAAGGCAGAGTTTAGGTTCAGGGTTAGAGTAATCCAGGCTCCATCTTTGAGAGCTTGACTGAGATAATGTAAAACTGTTTATCTGATTTCCATTATCTGCCATTGGGAAGCTAACAGATAGGAAGATAAAATAGGTGATACAAGGCACAATATGTGGCGTAAGGTGATTAATGAGGTGGGTAGGAGAGTTAAACACTGCATACATCCTCAGCCTAATATCATGATAAATAGAAACTCAGTCTGGGCATTCTTACCTATTTTATTGACCAGTGGAGCAAAACTGGGCAATTTATCCTTAAGTTCATTTAGTTGTGAATTTGGCGTTATTAACCATTCAATGCTAGGTAAATTAATATTAATATTTTTGGTCTTGATCCAGAAAAAAGCAATCATTAAGTTATCAATAGATATAGACTGAAATTGCCTAAATAAATAAATGTATTGTGAGCGCAAGGGCGAGGTTCAACCTACTAGGGTGAAGCCTAACATTGCTGAAGAAAGTGATGATCAGCACTGAGATAAGAAATCTATATCTATTCAAATTTATTAAAAAATGATTTTTATTCCCAAAGCTGTCAGAATGAGTGAAAATAATCAGAGTCACACACAAAGTCATCAGCCATGGTGGCCTAAGAAAGACCATGGACTATATTTGCCTGTACTACTAAGAATTAATCAATTATGATGTTGCCAATTACCTGGCCTGTTTTGTGGAATGTCAACTCCAAAAATCTCATAAGAATGTTACAGGATAAAGGCTAGTTTGGCCTGTATTCACATGGAACTCTGTTCCAATAGACGTGAAGGATACCTGAGTATCAGCACAAGAGGCACGAAATATTTATAGTAGCCATAGACCGTCTAACTAGATGGGTTAAAACCAAAGCTCTAAGAAAAGTGGATGCTGTGAGCACAGCGAAGTTCATTTTGGATCAAGTGGTTTACAGGCATGGATGCCCTCAAGTGATCTTAAGTGATAATGGAACCAACTTTACTTCCTATGTTATCCCAAGGCTCAATAAATTGATGGTGATCATAGAAGTAGTATCAGTTCACACAGACCAGAAACTAACGGAATGGTGGAAAGAGTTAATGGAACATTAGCCACGACGCTAAGAAAAGTGGTCATGGGAAAAACTTCCACTTGAGGAACTTAACTAAATTTAGTTGCCTTCACATACAAAATAAGTTATCAAACAACAACAGGAAAAAGTGTTGTTCAAATTATTTTAAAGATGAAGGGCAGCATTGTCACCAATTTTGTATTCTGAAGTAGAGCGAGATGTTGGGATAAGTAGCAATAAATGCCTGAACCAACTGGCCATTATTATGATTGAACTGAAATTGCAAGTGTTCAATATGAATTAAAGAAAATGATTAAAGCAAATTTGATGTATGGCAAGAACTGATAAACAATAAAGAAGTACCATGTGGGGGATAGGGTAGCCTATTGCAACACACATAATTTTGAATGTAGAAATAAGCTGGATGCTTTGTGGTCAGGTCAATTTGAAGTGATTGCCAAGATGGTGACTGATGCCAACGTGATCAAGAACATTGCAAATGGTCATGTAGTGAACCAGGTCCATACAATATATCTTAAGTATTGGATCTAGGAGCGAAAAAGTGCAATGTTCCTGAAGGACTAATGAACCTAGAAAAATGGGTCAAGTACTAATGTTGGGCAAATCCCATGCGGGGGCCGCTGAACCATGATAGGTGGTTAAGTCTTAAAAAATAGACCTCTGAACCACAATAGCTGGTTAAGTTTAAAAAACAAACTGCTAAACCAGAGTAGTGGAAACAAAAAGATGGACATCTAAACTTAATAATAGGTTTAGTCTCATTGCAAAAAATAAAAATAAGAAAAAGATACAAAAAATAATAAAATCCAAAAAAAACATAAAGAAAAGATAAAAAAGTATAAAAATGTAGAAACATAATTAATTTGATTTTATTATCATCATCAAAAAGCGTCTAGTGATGTTCCATTATGTTATTGATAGGACTAACTCAGGGTGAAACTGGGTCCTCCATGAGTAGTCTAAAGGTGGTGAAAGAAGCAACCTATCAGTAGAATCAGGACAGGTTGAAACTGGACTTGCTGGGTATTAATCCCTTAAGGTATAAAGCTCAGCCTGGGGAAATTCAGGGAACAAGGAATCTGAGAAGCCACCTGAAATATATTTTAAATGATGAGATGTTGTATAACCTGACCTGTGGAAAATAGGTTTCCCAGGCCTGTGTATCAGAAAGAACACCTGAACTAGGATGGTACAACATGTGGTTGTAATTGTGCTCTGTGAAAGCAGCAGCAAGGTGAACAGAACAGAAATGCGTAAAGAAGAAGGGCTCAGCCAATATGCATTGAGCAAGGAATGGAGATGGACCAAGAGCACTCCTAATTTAAACCATGCTAGCAGACTCATTAAGAATCTACGCAACGTGCACCCCAAGAAAATCTTCATTAGTGGATAATCTGGTCAAGTGGGGGGATGTGTTGTGATTTTTGCTCAAACTACACAGCTTCATTATTTATAATTTATCTGCTGGTCTACATGGGGATTCATCCCACTAGTGGATGTTGAAATTATTGAATATATATACAATAACTATTATTTAGAGAGATATTACAGCAAGAATTTATTTATATGTCAGATTACAATCTCTTGGATTGATAAGTTTTTTATTGGGGATGATCCCTGACAATAAATAAGCTATTAGGGGGCTAATTTAATTATCAATAACTTAATTTACTTGTTGGAGTCAACTAGATTTAGTTGCTGATTGACTAAGGGTAATATGAGTTGCTAGTGTGTAATGCCGCCTGTTATAAATTAACTTTTTAATAACCCTTTCTGGATTGCAATCTTCTGTTTATGGGTAAGAGTCACATTACCTAAGCAGGTTGTTACCAGATAAGAGTAAATATAATGGAAATTGAGCAAAGATGTTAGGATACGTTCTTATTTCAACTTGGAAGATGTCAGTATCAAGTAAGGAAGGGAACCATATTTATTTGATGATCATCATTTTGTGCAACACTGGGGATTAATTCATTGGCGATGGCCGCCACTCTTAATTGGGGGCGCCAACTGAAGTGTTATGCACTGAATTCCCTATAAAATCCCTTTAACTTTTTGTAATAAAGCACATAAAATCAGACGTGAAAATCTATAATTATTCATTTAGTTTATAATTTAGATTTTTGCTCTTGTGATTAGAGAATGATGGACAAGAAAATTTTTATCTATATTATTATCAATCTCCATGGACTCAGCATGATGAGAAGGAAGAAGAACATCTGAACCTTATACTAGGTTGAATTCTACCAGATGGAATAGATAAAAAGTCTCTACCATTTCAGAAGAAAATAATATTAGGGCAAGCATCAGGTTGGCGTTGATCTAATCACTATTTTAGCTATCAGCTCAACTAGAATAGTTGTCTTCATACTACTTATGCCCATTATACAATATTATCAAATTAACAACAACATACAAGGAACATGTGTAGTTGAACAAGGGAGCTGAAGCAAGTATTATTCAGAATGAGGAATCTAATCCTGAACTTATTATTTGGAAATCAAAAGAGAGTTCAAGCTCCCCAAAGTTTTAACAAGCCGTTTACTTAATATGAACCTGTGCTAAACAAAATCTTGAAAAATTTGACCGCAGACCTATTGATGAATGGTTGAACAATTACAACGGATGGGGAGATGACTACGGGGTCAGCTCCTAAAGATGTATAGGAGAAGTGAACAGCATGCTCACTGGAACCACTTAAAAATGGCTTGCGCCAAACTACCTCTTTAATCTTAGAAATCAATGGAAAGTTTTTACTTGTAAAATTTTGAATTTTGGCTTCCCAGCTCCACGAGAAGTTCTTTCAGCTTCATCTCTGAAATTTCTCACAAAATTAGAAGAGCTTATTGGCTTATGGGGACAGATCAACTACAGCTATTGTGAGGAAGTCATTAAGCAACTCCTCAACTGGAATCTCAATGCCTCAAAAACCCTACCTTAATGCTGTATATGTAGCTCAACTGACTTGTGTAGATCAAGCTAATACTGTTTACTGAAATTATGTGAGAATGGTGGCCTGTCACCAAAACCCTCCCTGAAATGCCGCTGTTTAAACACAGATGATGAAAAGTTGGATATCTCCAAAACTGAGGATATACTGACGGTCCCCAATATTAGGACCTCTCAGAAGTTAACTGACAAATTTAATCCCTCACTGAACAATTCCAGCAGTAGATATGTTGGTACAGGAGAGCAGCACTACAACAGCCTTCACTGTTTTAATTGTGGACAAACAGGACTCATTCTGCTAATGTCGCGCCCCCTGTGCTCAGTGCCAAATAGTTCACCCAGGTACACATTACCCTTATTGAGGAGAGTAACAATCCTGGGCCATACCACCTACCTTGAGACCTGCAATTTGCCACCTCAAGTTCACCCATCCAATCCTCCTCGCCCCGGAATGACCGTGCAACCCATTATTGAGGATATACCAACCTAAAGCCCCTCCAACATTTCCAATATGTGGAGAAGCCCCCTTGGACAAATTTGATCAGGTTACCTTACTTCTGGAGGAATATGCTGCCAAAGATTTAAGAATTAAAGAGACTACAAACTCAAGTGCTACCCCCATTTCTCAAGAGATCTAAATTGAAGATTTGTTAAAATTAAAATCTTAAATGCACCTGAGCCCAAATTTGCTTCTCCCAAACTCCTGATGAAATTGGAAATTGATGAATTACTGAATGTTAGATCCCCAATGATAACCAAACCTCCTGAAATCCCAATGGAGAAATATGATGAGAATCCCTGATTCTAATCAACTACCCATAAATTACCCCTGCCAATTTTGTCCTCAGACATTGAGAATCAAACAAAAAAA
The DNA here is from genome assembly GCA_022478985.1 of Massospora cicadina. Classification (NCBI taxonomy): domain Eukaryota; kingdom Fungi; phylum Entomophthoromycota; class Entomophthoromycetes; order Entomophthorales; family Entomophthoraceae; genus Massospora; species Massospora cicadina. The sequence goes on along the minus strand of JAKSZP010010526.1, from coordinate 339,147 downwards.
ATAAAAACCCAAAACGTCATGGCTGGATGATATGATAGTTGGTACAGATTGAAAGAAAAAAGAAGAGCGTGAAGAGGCCAAGATGATAAAGTTGATAAACTTGCCTGATCTGAAACACACCATGGATCAATGCTGGATAAGGGCAAAATTTACCAAAGTTGGTTCAGTGGGTGCACATTATGGATATGAGGGTACTGCAGCCTCAGCCTGCAGTGCACATATTATATTTTAAATAAGGAAGGTCATTACATTTAGTGGGAAAATGGGGCTTCAAAATACGTTAGGCTTACCAAATTGCCAGACCTAGCAAAATCCATTTAAAATAATTATTTGAGTTCATGCATACTTGAGCTATTGTATCACAAAGGATGGCAGTTTACAGAGATTGGTTGGATTGGGTGCAGTGCATCTCCTGATGGAAAATGACCCCCAACTTCTTATAAGTATTGTTTAATGACTAAACTTCTTTGTTATTCAACTGGTTTATTAAAAACCCCGTTCATATTATTTTATTTATGTGCATTATTTAGTCCTGTTTGCTGACCTACATGAGATCCAAAATAAAAAAATGTGTGTCATCCTTGCTTTGGGGCTCTGTGCACCATTCTTCTTTGCGGTGCTTTGTTTACCCTCTTCTAAGTTAGGTGTTTAATGATTTTGGGGTGGCCCTTTCCCACCAACTCTACTGGAACTGGAGCGTTGCAGACATGCTCCTAACATTAGATGACCAACCTTATTTTGGTCTCTCTGGGACTTATTCCATGTGAAAGTGTTTCTTAGTGATAATAGGGCACGTTGGCTGTGCAGCGTGGTTTGGATGCTTACTTCCACGGCGTTGTCATTTTTGTTGGCGGTGTGTCAGCTTGCATTTATTTTTTTGCAACTTGTGTTGTGACATCCACACTTTCAGCAAGTACATGGTGGTTATATACTGTTTGAGGCACAGTTGCTTGAGCGTTCATTCTTCCCATCACTTTTTCTCACTTTAAATGAAACCATCCTTGGCTCCCCTCCTCCAGGAGTTGAATGGCTGCGTCAGCTTCTACCTGAGCTCCTGCCTGGGTGTTTAAGTTTAATGAGCTGTTTTATGGATTTTAGATGCTATAGAGGTTTGAAGCGACCCTTAAGGTAGGGCAACCGTGTTTTACCATTTTTAAACCTTCCCATGAGTCATTTTTGCACCGTGTGGTTGGGCGTTTTGTGTGCCCTTACTTTTTATAAATCCTTAGGTCTCAGGCTTACATGTGTCCAACGTAGTCAAAACTTTATCTTCCCATGTCATATTGGATGCTCCTGCGAGGAAAGACCTAGTGTGGCAAGCTTCCACTGCCAGCTTTGATCCTTTTATTGAAGTCCTTTGGGATAATTTCCCCGCATCAGCCTGAAAAAGGTTAGGTAATTGGGATGATATTCTTTCACCTAGGAGGCCCCCTATAAAGACAGGCCCAAAACTAGATTGTGCCTCTGAAATGGGAGGAGTCATATTATTCCTTTTCTTCAGTTTTGGGGAAACTAAAAGGCAAGTGGGGGTCTAGCGCCAGATCTTTATTAAATGTCTTAGACGGATCCACTGGGATGTTGTCACCTGCGGCACCCCTATAAACATGGCACCTAAAACTGTAAATTTTTTTCTGAATGGGGCAGGGCTTCCCAATGATCATCCCTCCATTTTGGCGGAATTAAATGGGCATAAGGGTATAGACCCAATATAAATAAAAAACCCTAATTATATGTTTTCCCATCCAATGTTCACTTCCAAGAAGCTATCCAAACCATCATTAGGGGCTTTGTGGTGAGGGCGTTGTATAACAAAGCCCAAATGCCTACACTATTGAGCATGGTGTCATTAACAACAGAAGACGCATTTAATATGTAAAATATATAAATTTTAATGTCCCGTTTTCCAGCTCTTGTGGGTCCAGCTTTGAGCTAAGTTCTATGTACCAAATTACCCCTGAGAACCCGCGCTTGACACCCCTTATGATTTTCAGGACTTACAAGGCAGAGAAGCAATTACTTTTACAATGTGCCAATTTATATGCAACTGCAGAGGATATTAAAGGGTATGAGCCCTCAGTGGTGAGGGTGGCTAATTAAACTCCCCATTTTATGATGCAAAATCTTATCCTACTGGTATGATTATGCCTGATGAAGATTTTTTTGGGGACGTGTTGGCTTTATCTGCGATAATAATTTCTATTCTAAATATTTTTTTTGTTTTCTTCTACTTTTTCTTCCTTTTTAAAAAAATCAGCACAGCTACTGGTGGATACAGGAGCCTCTGATATTTTTGACCAAGACCTAGCCGATTACCTTGAGTTGAACTACTTGCCTGGTGGTATGGTTAGGGGAGGGGCCTCCCAAGGTATTCCCACGCTGAAGGTTCAGGGGTTAGTGGATTATCAAGTAGGCAAGTACCATTTGGCTGACCACTTCTGGGCAATCAAAAATCTCTTGTATCCAATTATTTTTGGAGTAAAGTGGTGCCGCAAATTTGATGAAAAACATATTTAAAATTTAATACCATGGTGATACTTCTAAAGAATGGTTAGGAATAAGTTGTCCCCTTTTCTGAGGCCAACACTCAGTGTAGTTTGCCACAGTAGCCAAAGGTACATTCGCTCATCCTTGAACCCTTGCTGAAGCCCACGTTAGAGACACCCATACCTTCCTGTTTGGAAGGGTTGAAATCTTCCTTTAATGCGGCTACTGCCAGTATGTTGCCAGCTCATCCAGAGTTTGATTGTGAGTTCAGACATACTGTTGATCTGATGAAAATTTCTTCTCCCATTTACCCTTTGACTTTACATTAGGAAGCAGCCTTAGATGTATGGGCTAAGGAGCAGTTAGAAAAGGGTGCTATATTTCGGCGTACCTCTCCAGTATGCTCCCTAATTCTCAGTGTGGAGAAAGAAGATGGTAATCTACGCCCATGTGTAGAATATAAAAACTTGAACAATGTCATGGTTCCAGAACTACATCTTATTCTGGTGGATTCACAAATCTTTTACAATTTGAAGAAGGCTAACGTCTTCCCAATCTGGATTGCTTAAACGCGTTTAATCAGATCCATATCTAGAAGGGACAGGACTGGCTCACAGTGTTCTTACTCAGAAAGGGTATCTTCTAGTCTTAGGTCATGCCTTTTGGGCTTAAAAATGCACCTGGTATCTTTTAACGTCATATAGATGCGGCTTTGGGACCTTCTGGGTTTATGCGCTGTGGCCTACATGGATGATATTCTAGTTTACTCTATCGATCAAGCATCCCATGAAATTCTCCTGTGGCAAGTGGTGGAGCATTTGATGGCGGCCAACCTTAAGATAACGATCAGTAAAGGTGAGTTCTTCAAGTCCCAGGTGATTTCATGTGCAACGTCGTGTTTGACCAAGGCCACATGATAAAACCAGACAAGAAGAAGGCGATTCTTGAGTGGCCCACCAAAGCTTGGGTCAAGAATTCAATGAGCTTTTTGGGTACTTTTGGGTTCTTGATAAAGTTCACACCAAATCTTTCTGAGGTTGCGGCGCCTTTAAATAAGGTGAGTGGGCCAAATTTTTGAGATGTTCCTCTGTTCTGGAGGATGCCTTCCAAGCGGTGAAGTTTACCTTGATCTACGTAAGTTCTTCGTCCATGTGGATCCAGAAAACAGATTTCATTGTGGCTACTGATGCTTCCAACTTTGTGATAGCGGCAGCATTGTTACATGTGGGAAAAGATGGAATGGATCAGCCTGTGGGATATCTAAAGGAAGAGACCTTGCCAGAGTTGAACTACGCTGTTTATGAGAAAAAGTTATTAGTAGTGGTGGAGGCGCTGACATATTGGCGTCATCATTTACATGGCTCTTCCCAACAATTGCACGTTTGTAAAAATTACCGTGCCCTGTTGTAATACCGCGCCCCTCATGTCCTGAGCTCACAGAAAACCTGCTGGCATGAAGCCCTGGCCAATATTTGTTCTCCTATGAGTTTACAAAGGGCAAGGAGATAGGGCTGGCCGACGCTCTGAGTTGAAACCCTGACTTAGCTCCAGATCTAAAGAAAGTAAAGGTGTTTAACACACAATTGGTAATTCCTCTATGTAAGGTTGTGTCCCAGAATCCTGCCACCCGGCATGTGCACCAGATCTTGCTCATCTAGAAAACGCAGAGGAATATGGTATGTTCAGGATGGTTGTCCTTTCTCATTCCCTGTCAGCAGAATATACTATGGTTTTAGCCAAGAGCAAGTTAAATCAAAGAAAATTACCAGGGGTAATCATCTGAGGGACGAGGTTATGTGGTTTTAGGGGTGCGTTTGGGTTCCAGCTGGACCACTCCACCTTGAATAATTAGGGACTATCATTATGGGATTACCATTAACACCCTGGGAAGGCAAAGACATGGAGCTGCTTCACCGCGTATATGATTGAAAGGGATTAGCTGCACAGGTTGCAAGGTATTGTAAGGAGTGCCTGGTCAGCAACGGGATGAAGTCAATTTTGCTGCCTCTTGCGGTTGTTAGTATCTGTTTAAAAAGCAGAGGGACCCTTGGCGTCCCTTTCAATAGATTTTATTGTGGAGTTACCTGCGTCTGAGGGCCATAATGCTATCATGGTAGTAGTGGACCGGTTTACAAAGTTTTTTTACTTCATTCCATGCAACACCACAATCACAGCAGCATCAATAACCAGACTCTTTGTTTTTATTTATTTTCTCTCCGTGGGGCTCCTTGGGAGATTATCAGTGATCGTGGACACCAGTTCACATCCGTTTAAAGGGAGAAATAGTGCAGAACTCTTCAAATTTGTCTGTGACGCTCTACTGCCTACCACCTCCAGTCAGATGGGCTGACAGTGTGAGTGAACCGGTGCCTTGAGCAGGTTTTTTGGTGTTATATCTCAGCTGACCATTCTGACAGTACTAACATCTTCCTCTGGTCCAATTCAGCTATAACAACGCCCACCATACTTACATTGGGTGCTCCCCCTTTTTCACCAACTATGGTTTTAACCCTTCATTAAATAAGACATAGTGGTATGTCCAGGGTGAAAGCTGTCGCGGAATTTGCTAAGTCCATCAAGAAAGTCCTTCAAGAGGTTAACATTAATCTAGAGGATGCCATGAAGGTGTAAAAGGAGAACGCAGACGGTAATCAATAGGTGGGGCTAGCCTACAAGGAAGTGGGTCTCGTGATACTGGATGATAGGAATATCCCAATCAATTAGCCATGAAGGAAACTGAGCCCAAAGAGGATAGGACCATACCGCATTGTCAGAAAGGTGAGTAGCGTCTCATACTAGTTGGATCTCCTCTCATCATTTCAAATCTTTGAGGTGTTCTATGAGAGCAAGTTGTCCTTCTTTAAGGGGTCTCCAACCTGAGATCCCAGAGGATATCTTGTGGAAGGTATCCCAGGGTGGGAAGTAGAGGAGGTAGTAGCCTCCCATCGTGCAAAGAGAAGACTGGAGTATCTGGTATTTGTAAGTAGAGTGTCAGTAACTCTCCTGTTCCCAGTGTGGTAGTGCTCAGTGCACAAAGCCAATGACAGGGAACTTGCCGTTAGTTCAAAAGTGACTAATGCCTGGCGGAGGGTGCTCAAACAATAATTACTTATGAAGAAATGTTCAAACATGATAGCAAACAACTGACCAAAAATGACACGGTGCACAAAGGGAAAAGGGGTAAAGGTCACAGGTTGGAGGAAACCTGGGCGACCCAACGGTGCTTGAGTTGAAATTTAATTTCATTTAGAATAAAGTGGTTAGCGTAGTGCAAGACCTCCCTGAAGAGGTCTGCGCACAATTTCGCTAGAGATAACATAAGAAAAAAGAGAAAAATGGGAAAATGTTTATTGGGAAGTTGACCAACAAGGATTGTTGGTCAAGAAAAACATAATTAAACTTCGTTGGGGAAATTTGCAGTCTGCCAATGTGGTCTTAAGCGCCGATCCACCAATAGGCAAACACTACCATCCAAATTGGTAGAAAACACTGAAATTGACTTTACTTGAGTAATCAATGGAAGTTGGATCCAACCTGAACGCGTGATCTCATAAATGAATTGGGTTTCAAAACCCCGTTCCTCAACTAACCAAATCAAACCATCTGCATTAATTGAGTATACCGTCCGTTTTTATGCCTGGGACAATGTAAGGGGCTGGGCGTTGAGAACCTCACTAGTAACAACCTGGGTATACTTGGCTTATACCCAGCGTTAGTCTACTGTGTGCCTGAGGTCTTGTAGGCCTGAAGCCTTACCTTCTGGGCCTCCTGTCACCCAGCCTTATCCTTAGGGTTGGTCCCCACTATGATGTCATTTAACCATGACATTACCTCTCCTCCTGACGGGGCTCAACCCCCCTCCAGGAGCTTGCACCAGGGAAAAGTTCTTGTGGGTCAGGGCCAACTTCATGGCGGCAATGATCGGTTTGGGTTGAGATCCAGAAGCGTGGGGGAAACGCTTGTGGAAGGCTCCAATCAGATCTTGGGCATGCACACAGTCGCGCACTGGAACCAAACTGTTCTCTGCAGCATCAAAACCCTTCCAGGATACCAGGTACTCAAGCCTTCTTTAAACATGGCGGGAGGCAACTATTTCTTCCACTTCCCACTCCAGCGTCCCATTCACAAGATAAGCCTCAGAAGTCTCTGGTGGGGGGCCCTTGAACAACGTCAATTTGCTACCATGGAAAACAGAGAAGATTCAAAATGAAGAGGGAAGATTTAGCTGGTCTGAGGCATGGCCCACCTTTCTAACCACGCGGTAAGGGCCAATCCTCTTTGGTACCAGCTTCTTGTATGGCTGCTTGATAGGGATGTTATGAGCATCAAGTATCACAAGATCCCCTTACTTGTACGCAGGACCCACTCAGAGCTTCCCATCAGCGTTCTCCTTATACACCTGCATTGCCGCCTCCAAGCTTATGGAAACCCCCTGGTGGACCTTCTTGATAGTCTTGGAAAAGTCCACCACCGCTTAAACCTTAGAACCACAGCTGGGCTCCATGTTAAAGGCGGGGTTAAAGCCATGGTTGGAGAAAAGAGGGGAACAACCGATAGAAGAATGCAAAGTGTTGTTGTAACTGAATTGGGCCATAAGGAGGTGAGAAACCCAATCTGAATGATTCGAGGCGGTGTAACACCACAGAAACTGTTCCAAGCACTGGTTCACTCGTTCTGTCTGCCCATCTGATTGGGGTTGATAGGCAGTTGAACGGCAATGGTGAATCTGAAGAGTCTTACACAACTCTTCCCAAAAGATGGAGGTAAACTGGGGGCCCCAGTCACTGATAATTTCTTGGGGAATCCCATGAAGTGCAAACACATGGGTGACGAAGAACCTAGCCATCTCAGCCGCGGTTATTGTAGTTCTGCAAGGAATAAAGTGGGCGAACTTTGTGAACCGGTCCACCACAATGATGGCATCATAACCATCAGAGGCAGGTAATTCCACAATGAAATTCATTGAGAGGGAAGTCTAAAGGCCCAACAGCTTTTTGGAATGATACTAACAACCCCGCTAAAGGTGATAATTGGGTTTCATCTGATTGCATACCAGGCACTCATTAAAATAATGCCACACCTGAGCAGTCAAGCCCTTCCAATTGTAGATGCGACGTAACAACTCCAAGGTCTTTGCTTTCCCAGGATGACCAATGGTGATTCCATCATGATAGTCCCAGATGATCTCCAGGCGTAGTGGTCCAGCAGGTAACTAAAGGCGCACCTGAAACCACACCATCTCATCCTTTACGTGATAACCTCTGGATAGGTCCACTTGATTTAAAGCGCTATTAGCAAGTACCATAGTATATTCGGCTGACAGCGACTGAGAAAGTACAACCTTTCTGAACATACCTTACTCCTCCGCGTTTTCAATAGGTGCGAGCACTGGCCTGTTGGCCGGAGGAGAGCGAAGTTGCGACAGAATTTTATTTGGAGGAATCATCACCTGTGTGTTGTGGACTTCTACCTCTTTTGGATCAGGAGCTAACGCAGAGTTGCGGCTTAAAGCATCCGCCAAACCATTATCCTTGCCATTGGTAAATTCGTAAGAAAAAGAAAATTGGGCAAGGGTCTCATGCCACTGGGTCTTCCGTGGGGTTAGGACATGAGGGGCGCGGTAGTACAGCAGGGCACGGTGGTTTGTACATATGCGGAATGGTTGGGTAGAGCCATGCAAGTGGTGACGCCAATATGTCAGCGCCTCCACCACTTCTAGTAACTCCTTGTCATAAACGGTGTAAGTAAACTCAAGCAGAGACTTTTCCTAGAAAAATATCTACCAGATGCTCTATCCCATCTTCGCCCAATTGTAACAAGGCAGCCGCTATGGTGAAGTTGGAGGCATCAGAAGACACAACAAACTCTTTGGAAGAGTTGACATGGTGAAGGATGGATGTGGACAACAGGGTGCACTTCACAGCTTGGAAAGCATCCTCCAAAACGGGAAACCACTGAAGCACTTTTACACCACTAGCCCTATACAAGGGCGCTGCCAACTCAGAAAGGTTTGGCGTGAACTTCTTGAGGAACGTACATGTCCCCCAAAAAACTCCTCAATTCTTTTACTGAAGTGGGGCTGGCCACTCACGAATTGCCTTCTCCTTGTCTAGAGTTATCATGTGTCTCTGGTCAAACACGACGTTGCCAAGAAAAGTGACCTGGGACTTAAACTTTCACATTTACTGATCTTTAGCGTAAGGCGGGTGGCCCCAACCTCTCCACCACGTGCCAAAGGTGTACTGCATAGGACTCCTGATCAGGGGAAAACACCAGGATATCATCCATGTAGGCAACCGCGCATACCCCCAACAAGTCCCCCAACGCAGAATCAATGCGGCGTTGAAAGTGGCAGGGTCATTCTTAAGCTCCTAGGGCATGACCCAAAACTGGAATATCCCTTACTCTGGTACGGATAGTGGCTAACTACTCTTTTCCATTTTTAATCCAAATCTGATTTAACGCATTGAGGCAATCCAGCCTGGAGAAGACCTTCGCCTTCTCCACATAGTGTGCCATCTGTGAATCCAAAGGGATGGGATGGAGGTCTGGTACAGTAACGTTATTGAGGTTCCCATAGTCTACGCAGGGGTGTAGAGTACCATCAGCCTTCTCAACAAAGAGAAGTGGGGAGCAAACAGGGGAGGTACGCTGAAAAATCGCGGATTTCGGCTAACTGCTCCTTTACCCACACATCTAAAGCCTCTTCCTCCCGAATGGTCAAGGGGTAAATGGGAGAAGACATACGCACCGAATACTCTAAGAGTTTGAATTCAAAGTCATACTTGGAATGATCAGGTAGTGCATCAGCTGAAGCTGCATCAAAATGACGATTCCAAACCCTCCAAACAAGAAGGTAGGGGGACCACCATATTGGTCTTCAGCATAGAGGTAAGGCTAAGGGTGTGAAGGTGGGGCCTGTGGGGCAAGTCGCCCTGAGCGTCAGTCTTAAACAAAGGAACAACTAGTGTGCGACCATACTCTAATGTTAGGGAAATGCTATTTTCTTTCAAGTTGGTTTTAACGTCAAACTTCCGCCACCACTCCAATCCCAAAATGATATGGAACAAGAGGTTTTTGACAGCCTGGAAGTGATTGGACAAGTGGTACTTACCAATCTGATAGTCTATTGTCCCCATAATCTTCAGAGTGGGAATACCTTGGGACGCCCCTCCCATAACCATACCACCTGGAAAGTAACTCAGCTCAAGGTAGTCAGCTAGACTTTGGTCCATAAAGTTATTAGAGGCGCCAGTATCCACCAGTACAGTGGTTATGAATTTCCCTAAAGGGAATGAAAGGGTAGCAGACATTAAAAAAAAGCCCGATTTGTCTTGATTAACATCAGACAGTGCCAGAACATCATCAACAAACCCATCATCTAGCATTAGCACTCTATCAGGGTATGTTTTGGAATCATAGTAGGGAGAGGGATAGTTGACCACTCTTACTACTGAAGCCACATACCCCACCATGCCTTCTGCAGGTGCATATACTTTATCATATTTGAAATGAAGTTCTTTCTCAACTTCCTTAGTGCCATGGATCATGGTAGGGGTCAAACGAGAGTTCTCAGGGGTTATTTGATATACTGGAATAGGGTCTCATTCAGGCCATAAAAGCTAATAAACGGCTCAGAGGTTTGGATAAGACTTTTGTCATAAAACACGTTTTTAGATGCGAATGACCCTATTCCCTCAACTGCAATGGAATGCCCGATGTTATCTGAGACCAACATCCCCAGGTCCATCTGCGCTGATTCCGCTGGCATTGTCTTACGTGGTGTCAAAGTAAAACTCATTTATTTAAATTAAAATTGGTGATTTTGGCATAAAGTTGGGGAATCACGACTTTTGGACCAAGAAGCGTCCATATCCACCAGATATTAGCAAAAAGGGTGGGTACTTTCCAGTTGGATGCAGCCATAATATTGCTGAGATGATCCAACTTTTGGAGAAAAGAGGAAACAGAAGTGCAGCTGACCACAGCCAAAGCCCACAGCCGGCGCCCACCATTTACTCTTTGGAAAAGTCCCACACGGAAAAAGTTCATACACATAAAAATAAGTGGTTGGTCGACTAATGTAAGGAGAGTGTCTATAAATATCCTGTTCCCAGCGTGGTAGTGCTTGGTGCACAAAGCCAACGCCAGGGAACTAGCAGTTAGTTTGAAAGTGATTAAAGCCCTGCAGAGGGTGCTGAAACAATAACTACTTATGAAGAAAAGTGCAATTATGATAGCAAACAACTGACCAAAAATGATGCAGTGCACAAAGGGAAAAGGGGTAAACGTCCCAGATTGGAGGAACTTGGGCGACCCAACAGTGCATGAGTTGAAAATTTAATTGCATTTAGAATAAAGTGGTTAATGTAGCGCAAGACCTCCTCAAAGAGATCCGTGCACAGGTTCGCTATAGATAACATAAGAAAAATGAGAAAAATGTGAAAATGTTTATTGGGAAGTCAACCAACAAGGAATGTTGGTCGTGGAAAACATACTTAAACTTTGTCAGGGAAATTCAGAGTCCGCAAATGTGATCCCAAGAACTGATCCATCAATAGGCAAACACTACCATCTGAATTTATAGAAAACACTGAAACCAACTTTACTTTAGTAATTGATTGAAGTTGGATCTGACCCAAATGCATGATTTTGTAAATGGAACGGATTTCAAAACCCCGTTCCTCAACTAACCAAATCAAACCATCTGCATTAATTGAGTAAACTGTCCGCTTTAACGCCTGGGCCAATGTAAGGGGCTGGGTGTTAAGCACCTCACTAGTACCAACCTGGTCATACTTGGCTTGTACCCAGCGTTGGTCTACTGTGTTCCTGAGGCCTTGAAGGGCCTGAAGCTTTACCTTCTGGGCCTCCTGTCACCCGGCCTTATCCTTAGGGTTGGTCCCTATATGATGTCATTTAACCATGACGGTATCATGTAAAGAGTTTGATGCAGCTGAGAACAGCTGAGTCCCAGCACGTGATTACATTCATGCTAGGACCTTGTTAAAGCATTCCATGAACATTTCCTAGATACAGCTGGTCTTAAGGCCAAATCAACGGTCAACACCATGAAGATGTCCACTGCCCAAAAAAAATTTTCCTTGGCAGAAGCCCCTGGAGGAGGGGTGGGTCCCCAAAAGAATGAGAGGGTAATGTCATGGCTAGATGATATGATAGTTGGTACAGAATGCAAGAACAAAGCAGAGCGTGTAGAGGCCAAAAGGAGCAAGTTGATGAACCTGTCTGAAGCACACTCTTGACTAGCGCTGAGGGAGGGCACAATTATGATTAAGTCAGTTCAAATGGTGCGCATGATGAACATGAGGACATTACAACCACAGCCCTGCAAGCATAAGTTATTTTTGAATAAGGGCGGGTGATTACGTTTAGTGGGAAAACGGTGCTTTTAAACATATTAGCTTACTATATTGCCAAATATGGAAAGTACATTTGCAATAAATGGCTTAAGTTTGTGCATATTCGAGTTACAGTATTACAAAGAATGGTAGGTTACAGTGATGGTTGAATTGGGCGCAGTTTATCACCCAATGGAAAATGACACGCTTAACTCCTTATAATTATCATTTCTTGACCAACCTTCTTTGTTGATAGATTGGTTTATCAAAAGAACCCCGTTTGTTTTATTTACCAATGTGCATTTATTTAATCCTGTTTGCTGACCTCCATGAGGTCCAATTTAACAAAATGTGTGCCATCCTTGCTTTGGGACCTCTGTGCAACATTCCTCTTTGCGGTGCTTTTTCCTCTTCTCAGTGGGGTGTTCCCTGGATAGTGGGGTGGGCCCTTTCCCACCTTATCTACTGGAACTGGAGCGTTACAGATATGCTCTTAACACAATTTTTAACCCATATAGCTCAAAATAAGCCTAACCTGTCATTATCACATCAACCTAACCTAGCTAACTAATTTCTAAAAAATCTACCTGATCAGTATCCACTTACGTTGCTTTTTTAAAAAAGTCTCAGTACAACCAGTTACCACTACCATCCTGAATGAATTTCTTTTCACATAAATTTTAATGAACATTATCATCTCAATACCCTCAGCAATATATGCAAGTTAATCCTGAATTTACGTCAAGATTTTCCTCAAAGTATTTGCCTCATGTGACTCCAAAATGGTCACCAAATAACCAAAACTGTTTAACAACCAAGGAGCATCCCGCACTTAAGGATCTCTTTTGATGCTTTCCCTATTATTTTGGATTCAGGATCATCTGCCAACATTGTCACCAAGAAGTTTTTGCTTGACATTAATTTTGAAGGTATTCTTTAGAGCGACCTTATATTCCTGATGGCTGGTGGCTCCCAACAGCCCTAGTTGTGACCAAGTGTTCATTTACCTGTCAAAATTTCTGGCAAATTATTCTCAATTGATGCCATCATTTTTGCCCACAATTATTCTTAATGCTGATTTCCCGCCAAGCTCTCCAGGAATTTGGGATCATTACCAACTTCAAAGGCGACCAGTGGTTTATACAAACTGATCAAGGATTAAGACACTGCCTATTAAATACACATATTCTCCTTTAATCGCAGAGCAAGCCCCTGCCCAAATTGGTTCCTACCTCTGAACTGTAGTATTTTAGTGAGCACAAAGTCCCAAACATTTGCAAGGACCCAAGAATGGGAAGCTGCTATGATAAGCCTATGTCTACAAGGACATGTATGAATCAGACAACAATAATATCATTTCACTTAAAAGGACCAGTTGCCCTCAATGTCCAATGCCTTTAGAGCACTAGGGAGAGTTGAAGTACTCCCCATTACCAATTTCTTCCCTGGGTAGTACCAACATCAAATGCCTGAAAATTGAATGCAACAGTTTACAACTATTTCACTCAATAAGTCTTTTGGGATCATCCACAGCACTCCCACTACCAATTTCCCATCAGAGGTTGTTAATCTCCTAAAGTAGTTTTAACCTTCTAACACAGTGAACCCCCTCAAGCAACTACCAAAAACTCCCACAGGACTCCAGATTTTCAAAGATAACTTGATCTTAGTTGTTTGAGACTCGCAACCTCAATATATAGGAAAAATCAGCATAAAAAGAATATGAAAGGTGTCAGGTTGCCACAAAGATCAACAATCCGTTGATGGATATTTCCACCCTTCTCCTATCCCCAGCACCCATTTATTCATTTTCGTCTACTTTCCCTTTGAACCACTTTAAGCCCTTTTTCTATAAAATTTTTTGATATATCAGGGTATAAGCCTGCTCATTACTCTCAATATACTATTAAAATTCCTCCCTTTGTACGTTTACTGTTATTTTTTCAGCTTTTATCCCTGAAACACTGATTCAGATATTTTGGGCGGAATGTTCTTGTTCTCATACCAACACCTGACCGTTAATATGCCTGATCAAACCAAAAGCAGAGGTGTACCTAGAACTGGAGGTCATGGTCAACCTGAGATTCCCAAGGCATCGTGGAAATGTGGGGCACCATTGCTGACTAATTTACTCAATTCAACATGATTCAACTTTTGTTTAATTAAGTTTTTATTCAGCACTTCCAAATGAGCACAAAACAAACAGCAACACAGAATATTTTGGACAGAATAACTCCTAGATTATGAATAACCAATGGGTATGATGTCAAATTGAACAATGACAAAAATTAACTTGGACAGACTGATTCATGTTTATGATGAATTAACCAATGAGAATACAAACACCAAATGTATGGCAATATGGACAATTATTATAAAACAATGAATTATTTTAATATATTATTACCAAGGAGACATCAATTGCATCATATCAAATTTAAGGTTAATGAATCCAAAACATTACAATTCACTGAAGAAATAATTACAAACACTTTTTGGAGGAATTGGACTGATTCACATTATTGTTATCCCAATATCTGAAAAACCTAGATAAATTTTATATCTATAGATTTAATTGTACTACAGACAAAATTATATCCACATGTAATATAACCTATGGAATCAATGATGCATTGCTGCATTGATGCACCGCTATGCCACTGAAGCAAGCATTATTGGGTTACCACGAATTAATTACTAAGTTAAAAGTAATTAAGGTGGGTCAACCTAGGGACAAATATACCACACTAAGATTTTTTTATAACCAGTACAGGTTTCATACATGCGTTGAACAAAACCTGCACTAGAGTGGTAGCAGGAATAACCCTGCCAAGATAACCACCCTGAATTGATTACATTGTCATATATAATTATTTTACTCCAATTGTTACAAATAAATTTACCTGTCGCCCTGTAGATAGGATTAGTTTGATATAAATAAGATAACCTCTTCTATTCTATATTATGCTCTTAGCTAGGTGTACCCTAGCTTTTTTTATTTTTTAAAAAGTTCCCAAGGTATATGCATCACTGTGTGATTATGTTTTCAGCAGCAGCCTGCTGAGCCCCATATACACTTTTTCTGATTCTTAGAACTTCTGTGAGAGTTATGATATAACTTGGGCTCTCAATTGTTGAAGATCTACTGTTGGATGCGGGACTGGATGAGGACCAACCCCAGATAGACTTGGGATAAGTTAGGACAGACGATGGGCTTCCCAATCCAAGATGATCAGATTTATGTTGCAGCACTCAGGTTGATATGGTTAAATTGATGATTAAGCACTCAGGATAAGATGACTAGATGTGTGTTTAGCATTCAGGTCAAGATAACCGGATGGGTTGAAGGTCCAGACCTGTGCACTAACAATAGGGTTGGATAATTCTATGGTAAAATTTGCTCTAGAGGAATCCCGCAGTTGAGAGGTTACACTGCTCAAAAACTTATAGTAAGGGAAGATGAGTCTGCTAGTGCTGAAGTGCATAGGGGTGAGCAGTATCTATACTGTTTCTCCTGACAAACCTATGGTGTTCTGTAATTTTTGAAAGTGTAAATTTTCTTTAGAGGCGCTCATAGCTGGAACCTATGTTGGTGTGTCATGCAAAGGATTTGTGGAAGACCAGCGTCCAGTAGAATGAGCATGCTAAACTACTAAAGTTTTAAAGGATAATGTTTATGTGTGAAGCGTTCATCCCTAGCCAAGTCTTGGTTGGGGAAATGTTGAAATTACATTACATGTTTTTTATCAGCCCTGGCTAGGACTGAACCTAGCTCCAACCCCAAGGTGCTTATGTTGGTGCATATCAATTAAAATACTGTGACTTAATTGGCACTACTACTGTTTGACTTGTCTATTTGTTGGACATTTGCCTTCTCAGCTGAAAAAGAAGAATGTTTTAGGTCAAATTCAGCTGAAATGGGGAAATTTCAGCCATAACAATATTTCAAGGTCATTAAGAATGAATTTAGTAATAATGATATTAATAATATTGATGGAATCGGCCAAAAGACTCTGGACAATTCACGGTGGAACCCCATTAAAGGGGAAACACCATTTCGCAATCTTTATGGGCAAAAACCAAAAAATCAGTTGATCAAATTACACTGAACAACCAATAAACCTTGGGGTGACTATTGGAAGGCACTCCCCCTCTCACCTCCAAGTCCTTCAACCCACCTGCGCGGGGTCCCCCTTTTATAGGGCTGGCAGGGGTCCCCCAAGGTGAAGAAAAGTTCTCAAATGGGGATTGGCTGAGATAAATACAATTGTTACCTCACAGGTATGTTCTATCCAATTATAATTCCCCTTCTTTCATTCCATTAAGGTAAAGCGAATAACTCGAGTTCCCATACACTATTCTTTAATATTACCTGATTAGGAATTAAGCTACACTATTCCAAACATATCCTCAAATTCCCCTTGACCCTCCAAATAGATTAAATACTGAACAGTCAAGTATTGGGGGGATCATTTTTTCCTTTTTCCCATTTTACTAATAAAAAACTCCATAAATTATGTTTTTATTAGTTTATATTTATTAAATTATTATTTCTTTTGTGGGATCCAGCAGCGTTAGCACCAGCGAGCACCAACCAGCTAGATTCCTACATGGTTCAGGTGTAACAGCTTACTTTGTGCTAAGAATTCTGATAGATTGGTGTATACTCTGGGCACCCTTGCTAACTAATTTACTTAATTTAACATGGTTCAACCTATGGTTAGTTAAGCTTTAGTTCAGCTTTAAAAATAAACACAGAGAAAACAGCACATGGACTAACTTGGACGGAATAATTCTTAAGTTATGATTAATAAAAAAGGGGTATGACGTTAAATGAACAACGCCATGGATTAACTTAGACAGAGTGAAATCTAAGTTAAAATTTTGTATAAATTTTATTCTTAGGAGTTGATTATCGGAGATCAACCCTAGTAATCTTTCTACTACACAGGTTTAGTTTCCTCGTGCACCTCGCGTTGTAAGAATATATATAATCTGATAACAGTATGATGACTATTATCTGTAGTTAAGTTAGAATTATCTTCAGGCCCAACGCTTTGGCCAGTATTTCTGATATTACTGAATATCGCACTCTTGGGGACTAGTTCCCTATAATCCTGCCCACTCGATCTTTGTTAAGATCCTCTGATGACAGTCTCCTTTGGCCTGACACATAGTCATCAGCAATCCCTTAGCCGTGGTTCCCTTCATCTCTAGATCCTCACTCAGATCTCTACTCTTCTCTGAGAGTCTACCAATTATTGCTTCTGCAATAATATCCTTGAGATGGAATCTTCACGCTAAATGCTGATAGTCTAACTATTTCTGAATCTACAGTCAAACTAATAATGTTCTTTATTAATTCTTATCCATCTATAAATGTGTGTCAATGTGTGTTCTTTATTATAGTGAATTATAGGGAATTTATAGGGGATTCAGCTGTCTAACCCTCAGTTGACACCTTTTTGATGAAATGGCACTCATTTCCATTGAATCACCCTTCCTCGTCTTGGCAGCGATGGTCTTCCCCATCCTGACTAGGATTCTGATGTTAGCCATCCTCAAGACCTCAAATGGAAAGAGTTGGAATTGTATCCTTAACGTTTTTGTCTGATCCAAGCAAATCATCCATAACTGGCTAGCGACCTGCTTAGATAATGGGACTTTTTACCCATTATGGCAGGTCACTTCACTAACCAATCAATTCGCTAGTTGCAGGCGGCATCACTCGCCTCACAACTAATTAAACATTCCCAATCAGTTGGTGATGAAACCTGCCTGATCCCAATTGGTACACCTGATAGTTAATTACTATCAGATGCCCTTATTTTTTCAGACGCATCACCCAATGAGATATTAGGTATTTATCCAGATCGATCCCTAATGGATATGACCTGTCATATATCCTAAAATCCCCCAAACATAGTTCCTCTGAAATTTGGGTCAACCAATTTCCAATTTACTTCACCTTAGGGATTTTTTCCCCTAACAATACCGGGTAATCTAGCAGGCTGGGAATATGGGCAAAAATCCCAACACATCCCCTTCTTGCCTAGAGGCCAGCGATAAAAGGACTGGGCATGGAAACACCGCTTCAGACACCTGTTCAAATACTTCATTGGTTCAAGTGGAGTACTTTGTCAATACTTAATACTGCTTGGGATGACCTTTGGCATATGGCATATTTCCTCTTTCTCCTCGCTACCGCCTACTCAGAGCGCGGTCCCCATGACCTCTTGTCATGCCAGGCTGATTGATTTACTCATGATGATCTTTTCCTCGGGATCCAGTTTTCCCCCTGTCAGGTTATATGACCCACTGGCATATTCAGGTTTCTCGGTCTGGCGTCCTCATATTCCTGATTCTCTCCTCGTCCTAGACAAGAGACTCTTGCCGTCAATATTTGTCTTGTGGCTTGATTAAGAATACTTATTTATGTTCACCTTCATTATTTTGCTCATAACCTCTTGGCTGTAAGTCATTCTTCCCTTGGAAAGCTTATTTCATTAATTTTATGAAATTAATTTCCCAAAATTCGAGCTTAATAGAGTATAGGGTGCATAATGTCAACTTCTATATCAGTCCAACATCCCCCTCTAGTCCTGCTCATATGTCAAACTTGGAATCCAGCTACCAACAGCTTATTAACAGTCTGTCAAATTTGGACCTCCACCTCTTCCAGAGAATGAGTCAGGATGCTTGGCAAACCCTCTTCTATGGTCCTTCCAGGACTCATACGCCTAGCCTGGTGCAAGCAGCTAGTCCTTCCATTGAGTTACCAGAAACAGTATTCAATCCCACCAAAACCAGGCGTGCCATCATTTCAAATAACTATTGGCTGACTCTTCCCATGCAGTCAATCCCTGAGTTGGACTTCAAAACCCTTCTGGATTTGGCTCCTTTCACTGAGGCTCCAAACATTATCATCAATGCTCCAGAGGTTATGCCGACTGCTCTAGATTGTTTGTTCCTGGATGGGTCAGATTTGCTCCCCAAGTTCCTCTTCTGACCCGGTCATTTTTACCAACCCACGGTGCTGGTTTCTGAGCTTACAATTGGGAACAGCATTCATACTGAGCTCCCCTATGCTGTACTTCAAGCGCAAGTCACCAAGGCATTATCATTAGCACTGAATTTCTCAGATCTGAATAACCTTCTGGTTCAGGATACTGCCACTTATGCTCTCTACTTTGCCAGCCAAGTTCTTTGAAGTTAGTCAATGAAGCTTCCAGCCTCGCCTGACTTTCATCAGTCACTCAGCTTCAGCTTCCACAAAGCCCGTAGTTGTCATTTACAGGATGCAATCCATTCGTTACATGACTACCTCTTCTCTGGAGCTTCCCATTGCTATCTTCCGTTGATGGCGCTAATTGGGGGTATGATTTGACAACCTCCCTTGAGTATTCCTTCTTTGCTGCCAGCTCACATGTCCAATGTACTTGATGGGGCCCGTCAGCAGGCGCTCAAGACAAATCTTACAGCGCCAGTGCCTTATTAGATTACTCATAATTATTCACTGATTGCCTCTTCCTTTATTACTGTTTTCCACCCCACTCTGGGGTTTCACGATTGGCATCTTCCAACATATCTATTTCTCTTCCCCTAGTTGCATTCTCTCAGGGCTTGGTGTTAGCTCAATGAACGTGGTTTTGAGTAGGACTCACCCTTGCAAGTGTCTGATCACATATCAATTTTGAAGGGATATTCCTCCCTATTGCAATCCATCCTCCCTCCCCCAAGAGGCAACATAGGCGGAATCATCCCCACACTGAGGACAACTGTAAAGATATAAAATAAAAATTTTTACAAATATCAGCTTTTTTTATCTACGCTTTTTACATATATATATTTTTTACAATATCTTTTATCAATTTTTTATTTTATTTTTTTCTTTTTTCCTATGGGACTTGACCTTGTTACAGTTCAGAGGTCCATCTTTTCCCCCAAACTGGATCCTGGGCACTTAAACCTACCAGTTTTCTATGGTTTAGAGGTCCTTTTTTCGGACTTAACCATAAAGATTGGTTCAGAGGTCCTTTTTTGAGATTTGACCTAATCATTAGGGCATGACCAACTTAATGGCTCATTGGTCCTTTGGGAACTCTTTTCTGCGTTCTGGTGAGAAGCCCCTACTCAGTGGACTATCTTGTAATCATAAGCCTGAAGCTTGAGTGCCCATTGGGCCAGTCGTCCATCAGGTTCCTGCAGATTGTGCAGCCAACGCAACAAAGATGTGGTCCATCACCAAATTAAAGTGCATTCCATGGACATACACCTTAAACTGTTTACAGGTGTAAATGACTGCAAGGCATTCATGCTCAGTTACGGTGTAATTCCTCTCTGCGGCAGAGAGTGTCTGGCTCACATACGCCACTGGATGTTCATCCCCAAGTTCATCTACTTGGCTCAGTATGGCACCAATTGCCATCAATGAAGCATCAGTTTGAATGATAAACTCCCAATCATCAAAAGAGTCCTGAGCCTCTTCATTCCATAAAAATCCTTTTTTTGGATCCTTTAATAAATGAAATAAGGGCTCAGCTATTTGGGCAAAGTCCCAAATAAATCTTCTATAGTATCTGACCATCCCAAGGAATACTTGGATGTCTTGGACACTCTTCAGCACAGCCATCTGTTCAATAGCTGCTATCTTCTGGGGTTGCGGCTGCAATCCATTTGCATTGATCACAAATCCCAGGTATTCAAGCTCCTTCTTGAAGAAGTGGCACTTCCGTGGCTTGATCTTCAGGTTAGCCGCGGACAGTCTCTTAAACACTTCCTCCAAGTGCTGAAGGTGATCAGTAAACGTCCTACTGAACACATTTATATCATCCAGATATACCAAGATGCATGACAACTTCAGGTCGCTTAATACCACATCCATGGCCCTCTGGAACGTCGCGGGCGCATTACAAAGACCCTGGGGCATCCTAGTCAGCTGGTATAACCCCTGTGCGGTGATAATCACACATTTTTCCTGGTCTTCTGCTGGCAAGTCAATCTGCCAGTATCCTGAGATTAGGTCCATTGCAGAGAAATACTTCGCTTCTCCTAATCAGTCTAGTGCATCATCAATCCTTGGTAGGGGATATGAATCCTTCTTCATAATTTTATTCAGCCTCCAATAGTCAATCACTACCCAATTTGATCCATCTTTTTTCTTTACAATCAAAATCGGGCTTGCCCAGGGACTTGACGACGGAACTAGAAGCCCATGCTTTACTAGTTTGCTGATCTCATCTTCCACTACTGCTTTGGCAGCTTTTGATCTTTGGATTGGTCTCATTCTTATTGGTAAATTTTCTCCAGTGTCAACTTTGTGAATTACACCTTGCGCGCATCCCAAATCATGATCATCCTGAGCAAATATTTCCCAATATCTCTCAAATAATTTGAGCACCTCCTCCTTCTGCCCTTCCAGCAGATCTGCGAGCTGCTCTTGATCAACTAATAAGTTGATGCTTTTGGCCGCTCTGGCCAGTAATCCCATTTCATTGAGAGACCCTAAATTGTAGAATCATCTCAATTTGGCCTGATCAGCAGATTTTCCCATTATTGACCTTGCAATTCACTTCATGTGTATCCCAATTTCCTGGTCATTTTTGGGCAAATTTTCTCCAATACTTTTCAATAATTTGAGCATCTCCTCTTGCTGGCCTTCCAACAGATCAGCGAGTTGCTCTTAATCAACCAATAGTTGATACTTTTTGGCTACCCCAGCTGATAATTTCATCTCATTGAGGGCGGAATTTCCTCCATTCAGCCATCAGGATTTCTTGTCACTTCTTAGGTCTGAACTCATAGACCATAAAATCGATATTTTAATATTTTATATATTTTTTTGTATTTTTCTTTTGCAATGGGACTTGCAACCTACAAAAAGGCTCAGAGGTCCTTCCTTTCCCTTCATCTTAACTGGGTCCTGGGTACTTAAACCTACCAGTTATCATGGTTCAAAATCTTATCCTCTTAAGATTTAACCAACCATTTGGTTCAGTGGTCCCCTTCTGGGACTTGACCAAAATCTCAGGACATAACCATTTAATGGTTCAGAGGTCCGCTGGGGACATTGCAATTATTTTCTCTTAGACTCAATACTACCAATTAGTATTAACCTTTCTCCCTATATGACCAGCAGCGCTGTCCTCTCATGTATAGGCCATACTTGCCGACTTTGGGCAGTTCTCCTGAATTAGGCCTTTAATCCTGACTGGAAATTCGTCCATCAGGCCCTAATTTCATCTCTTATTTGGCAAACTGATGCTTCTCAGATCTTTGTATCTCATCAGCCAACAGTTTTGTCCGATTGTCCAGCTCGTTTTTTTCTCCTGAAAACGATTTTCAGCCTTCATGGCTATCCTTAATTACACAGGTCGTTCTGGCATCGTTAGCTTCATCCAATGTCTCTGGAATTGATGAACTCGTCTCCAGCAACTTCTGACCAGTGATTGAGTGTTATTAAATCAAATGATTTCCTCCACTATCTTGGATCAATCATTTCCTCTTTTGACTTCATCTCTTCATTGGTATGGCAATCCAATTCTCCAGATTGATTGCTTCTTATTTTGTCCAATGCCTCATCTAAACACTCTCTCCTCAGGACTATTTAAAGCGGATCCAATTTCAACCTGAGTTGATCCTGCTGATACTCTTCATCTCAAGTAGATGTCTGGTGGAACTGGTTTCCTTGCAGCACTAGATTGTTCCATATCTAGGCTGCAAGTCCTTTTCCCTGAACTTGAGTATCTTCATTTTGCTTCACTCGGAGCTCCACTGCTGAGCTGGGTGAATGCCACTGAAGGTGATCCTCTTCACATTCCACCTTCGTTACTTCCTTCAGTAACTTATCTCTAAAATTGGAAACATCTTCTTTGTATGACATTTCTGGATAAATTCTTCTACTCAACTACCCCTGTAGTGAGCACCAACTTGTAAAAATTTTACTCTTAGGAGTTGATTATTGGAGGTCAACACTAGTAATCTTTCTACTGCACAGGTTCAGTTTCCTCGTGCAACTCGCGTTGTAAGAATATATATAATCTGATAATAGTATGACAACTATTATCCATAGTCAAGTTAGAATTATCTTCAGGCCCAACGCTTCAACTGGTATTTCCAATAATACTGAATATTGCACTCTTAGGGATTTGTTCCCTATAATCCTGTCCACTCAATCTTTATTAAGATCCTCTGATGACAGTCTCCTTCAGCCCAACACACAGTCAGCAGCAATCCCTTAGCCGTGGTTCCCTTCATCTCTAGATCCCCACTCAGATCTCTACTCTTCTCTGAGAGTCTACCAATTATTGCCTTCTGCAATAATATCCTTGAGATGGAATCTTCACGCTAGATGCTGATAGTCTAACTATTTCTGAATCTACAGTCAAACTAATAACGTTCTTTATTAATTCTTATCCATCTATAAATGTGTGTCAATGTGTGTTCTTTATTATAGTGAATTCTAAGGAATTTATAGGGGATTCAGCTGTCTAACCCTTCAATGACAACTCTTCGATAAAAAAGGCAGCTGTTGCCATTGAATCACCCTTTCCTCGTCTCAGCAGTGATGTTCTTCCCCATCCTGACTAGGATTCTGATGTTAGACATCCTCAAGACCTCAAATGGAAAGAGTTGGAAATGTATCCTTAACATTTTCCTCTTGATCCAAGCAAATCATCCATAATTGGCTTGCAACCTGCTTAGATAATGGGACTTTTTACCCATTATGGCAGGTCACTTCACTAACCAATCGATTTGCTAGTTGCAGGCAGCATCACTCACCTCGCAACTCATTAAACATTCCCAATCAATCAGTGATGAAACCTGACCGATCCCAATCATTACACCTGATAGTTAATTACTATCAGATGCCCTTATTTTGTTGGCCGCTTCGCCCAATGAGATATTAGGTATTCATTTGGATTGATCCCCAATGGAGATGACCAGACAAATATCCTATAATCCCCCAAACGTAGTTCCTCCAAAATTTGGGTCAACTGATTTTCAATTCACTTCGCCTTAGGGAATTTTTCCCCTAGCGATACCAGGTAATCTAGCAGGCTGGGAATATGGGCAAAAATCCCCAACACCTTAATACAGTTTTTTGAGATTATAATGAAAAATACCAATGACCATACTAAACTAGCCATGATGATGAATTTACTGGATCTCTATCGTCAATAGCTAGAGTTACTAAATTAATGGAAGTTTGCATGTCTTACCTTAATGCCAAAAATTTTTTTATTGAGAAGTTTTGCAGGGTAGAATTGATTATTGGACTGTAAACTGCCAACCTATCAATTAACTTTAAGGTTTGAGAGAAAGTTTTAGCATTTACTGATTGAATTTAATTAAGGCTCAAGTGTTATATGGCCCCAAGTTCTTAGTCATTATGACACTTGGATTGCTTTCCGCCATGCCTGTGAGCCTCACCTCAAATTGTATATGCCATACTACCCTTTCTTAATCCGGATATTACTATCACTAAATATGGAAAATTACCTCTGGTGCTGCGCCCTTACTTTCAGTGCTCCTAGTACTTAGCCCTCCAAGGAATAGTCTATTATTCATTTAGTGAACGCATCCCTCAATAGGGAGTTGGGAAAAGCCCATATAGAGTAGAACCAAGATATTCTACATATGTCAAAAATTTGGAAATCCCAGATAATGACCAAAATCAACGGAACGTTTCCTCATTGGGGAAACGTCCCCTACAGTTACAACCACTGAGATTGTTGTGGCTCCACAGCTTGAGGTGACCTATTGATTTATTTATTTACTTGAGTCAAGAAGATACTCTTGACAATCACAAACTCATAAGCCCTGATATCATTCTGAGGGACCTTATGCTGATATTAGTGTGTACAACATGCCAGTTTAGGCAGTTATGGGCAGCGGAGCACCCATCAACCTAGTTTATTCAAAAACTAATAAAAACTTGGAGACTGAACCTGATATTAATTATCATAAAGAATATGGCACCATGGGCCCTAATGCCACAACTTCCTTAAGGGGTGTATATCTCCTTGATGCTGGGTTTGAAACGAAAATATTGTCTGCTCAGCCATCATTTTACCTCACAATAATCATTAGTTACTTTGTTTTGCCTCTTTTACGAGGAAACATAGGCTAAAAGCCAACTTTGAAGACAATACTTTGTAAGTAGGTGGGCAATGCATAAACCTGTATTATATGTGGGATTCTGCCAATGATGATTATAGCCCGGTGGGCACAGTTATAGATTGTTCAATCGATCCCAATGAGATATTATAGTGGACATCATATGAGGAGACCGTGGAGTTTCATCTGAATTGGAGTTTAGACCAAGTTACAATGTGCATACTGTGCCTATGAGGCTTTAATAGCTGGTTAAAGTTGAATTTATTGCCCATCTTAAATCTGGATCTCAACTTTTTATTAAATGTGAACCATGAATCTAGTGAGGAAATTATTTCCATTGCTACTGAATGGTGGAAAGTATATTTAAATCTGCCTCAGTGAATATTAAGCTCCACCAAGATTCCAAACCTGCTGGACAAAAGTGTTCTATCAAACCCTGGCATCAGGACCTCGTTAGAACAGATATCACTTTACAACTTCCAGAAGGATTGTATGGTAAAATATTTACACTGATCCGCCATTCCAAAAAGGATCCAGCTGTCACCTCTGGTGCCATTTATCCGCACTAGGGAGAAATCTAGGTGTCATTGGAGAACACCTACTCTTACCCAGTGCACATTTAAAAGCATCAAATCATTGCCTATGTTTATGTGCTACCTGGCCTAATGGCCTCATCCTTCTAGTTACCCTCTATCCTCTGCTCATTTCTGTACTGAAATGTTTGGTTAAGTGGTGGTGGATGTTACAACTTGGTCTGATTAACCAATCACTTCTAATTTTATTTAGACTAAGGTTATATCTTGGGCCTGCCACTGAGATTAATCTGTACATTTAGTTATGATATATTGCCTCAACGTCAATGCCTATCCAGCAAATTAATTTTATAGCAGATACCCTCATCACCCGCCCATGTTTTATATGTAGCTTTTAAATTAATGTATTAATTTTACTACCGATTTACTTGGC
This sequence comes from Massospora cicadina, assembly GCA_022478985.1. Classification (NCBI taxonomy): domain Eukaryota; kingdom Fungi; phylum Entomophthoromycota; class Entomophthoromycetes; order Entomophthorales; family Entomophthoraceae; genus Massospora; species Massospora cicadina. The sequence goes on along the minus strand of JAKSZP010010526.1, from coordinate 313,219 downwards.
CACAATAAGACTAGTTCCTAAGGAAAAACTCTTACCACCCCGCTGGCAATACTTCAATCACTGACTATTGATTTGCAAAGATTTATGGCATTTTAAATCAATTCACTTATTATTAATATATTTTCTCCCTTGGCCACCGGCATAAAACAATTGTCAAGGGTTTTGTCTTCAAAAACTAAGCCAATAATGTCTATCATATATCAGAATAACTATTCACTGCTTGGTACTCTATTGTATAGTTTAAGCGATGAGGATGGAATTAAGAAAATCCCTTCTTTTCACCTATCTTACTTTTAGGCTATCTAAAAAGACATTTGGTGATAAATTAATTTATCCTCTGTTTTTAGAGCACTGTCTTATGTCAGTTTTCTTTATTTAATATACAAAAATAGTGACCTGTTCAGTTGTAGTTGGCCTCAGCGCCAATTACAACAGCATTCATTTGGCCTTATGTTCTCATTAGTTATTTATTCTGTTGGTATTTTTGCCCATATTCCCAGCCTGCTAGATTACCTGGTATCGCTAGGGGAAAAATTCCTTAAGGCAAAGTGAATTGGAAATTGGTTGACCCAAATTTTGGAGGAACTATGTTTGGGGGATTTTAGGATATTTGTCTGGTCATATCCATTGGGGATCAATCCAAATGAATACCTAATATCTCATTGGGCGAAGCGGCCAACAAAATAAGGACATCTGATAGTAATTAACTATCAGGTGTACCAAATGGGATTAGTTAAGTTTCAACACCAACTGATTGGGAATGTTTATTGAGTTGCGAGGCGAGTGATGCCGCCTGCAACTAGAAAATTGATTGGTTAGTGAAGTGACCTGCCATAATGAGTAAAAAGTCCCATTATCTATTCAGGTCACTAGCCAATTATGGATGATTCACTTAGATTGAGAGGAAAATATTAAGGATAGGTTTCTGAATTTTTCCATTTAAGGTCTTAAGGATGGCTAACATCAGAATCCTAGTCAGGATGGGGAAGACCATCGCTGCCAAGACGAGGAAGGGTGATTCAATGGAAAATGAGTGCCATTTCATCAAAAAGGTGTCAACTGAGGGTTAGACAGCTGAATCCCCTATAAATTCCCTAGAATTCACTATAATAAAGAACACACATTGACACACATTTATAGTTGGATAAGAATTAATAAAGAACATTATTAGTTTGACTGTAGATTCAGAAATAGTTAGACTATCAGCATTTAGCGTGAAGATTCCATCTCAAGGATATTATTGCAGAAGCAATAATTGGTAGACTCTCAGAGAAGAGTAGAGATCTGAGTGGGGATCTAGAGATGAAGGGAACCACGGCTAAGGGATTGCTGATGACTATGTGTCAGGCCAAAGGAGACTGTCATCAGAGGATCTTAACAAAGATCGAGTGGACAGGATTATAGGGAACGAATCCCTAAGAGTGCAATATTCAGTATTATTTGAAATACCAGCTGAAGCGTTGGGCCTGAAGATAATTTTAACATGACTACGGATAATAGTCATCATACTATTATCAGATTATATATATTCTTACAACGCGAGGTGCACGAGGAAACTGAACCTGTTCAGTAGAAAGATTACTAGTGTTGACCTCCAATAATCAACTCTTAAAGTAAAATTAATACAGAAGGTATGGATATTTCTGAGCTTATTGAACTTGGGCAGGTTGATTGGGGTAACTGGCAGAGAGGAAGCCAGAGTACTTGAGGTTCAATGTTGTTGGATCTTAGGGTTTGCTTAAGCTCACAGGTGCGTTTTTTGCCTAAAACCAACAAACAATATCAGGAGAAGTTAGTTCTTAACTGCATGGTAAAAATTAGGGGGAGCAATCACTTATTTAATGTAAATATAAAACCTCAACTAAGATAAAATATTAATTATTTAGGTTTTTATTCGTTTCAATGGGAGGGTCAAGAAGCTAACTCACTTAATAAGTGGATAGTAAATATTTAAAATTTTTGAGTCTCAAAGTTTGATTTGCTTAGTAAAATTCAAATTAGGAAATATGAGCCATCAAACTATTGGATTATTCAATCTTGCCTCATTTTGGCGGAATGGCCAATTGTGGGTTGGGATCAGGAAGGACTAGTCCATTAGGTAATGTTTTTATGAATTTGATCCAATCAATGGGCTGAGATTTTTTTCACTTGGTGGAAAAACCTTCTGACCCTATAAAAGGGGCCAGTTTCCACGGTGTGACTCATATTAAACTAGATGAGGCTGGGGGAGGAGCCTCCAGGAAATTTCCAAGTTCAGCTGACGGTTTGGTGCAATCCAACCACCCAAACTCGATTTGTTTGGCTAGCCATTATTAGAAGTGTTACCCTGATTTGTGGAGTTCCACCAGGAATTGACCACGGTCTCTTGGCCAATATTCATATTATTTTTCTCCAAACCACTCTTAACAATATATTGGACTTTTAATTGTCCAACAGCACACATTAATCATATGCTGGAATGTGGCAGGAATTCTTTGTTTGAAAGACATCACGCATAACTTGAAGATCCCTCTTCATGTTTAAATTACTTTAAGTCGCTCCTGGTCTGCAATCACCCAAATTTGGTTTAAAAGTGTTTATTAGATTGAGCTTCAAAACACCCAGGATTATGCAATTGACTTGTAATGGTCTGCTTGAGGGGAAGGGTAAAGAGTCATGAATGGTTATACTATTTAGATGTACATAGTCCACACAGGGAGCAACAATACTTCAGCCTTCTGAGCAAAACTATAAGGGAAGCGATGTGAGAGGTATTTTGAGACAATCGCCCTTTCTTAAGCATATCCTCTAACCATACCTTTAGTGCCTTGTCCTCCTGCTTCATTTAGGGATACTATGTATTGGTGATTTTGATCACATCCACTATCATATGAAATCCAAGTCATACTTAGAATGGGGCGGAAGGCATTTAATCTTTTACAAAAAAACATTTAAAATTCTATCAACGCCAGGGAAAATTTTGGGTGGAAGGGTCATGAGAGAAGGAAATTGCGTAATAAGTACCCACCCCCATTTCAATGTGAACATATCAATGAGCAGAAACTCCCCTACAACTAGGTATTTGAAAAGGATAATACGTTTAACTCCAGGTTGCTGTTAACCTGTTGCTAACGCCACCAGCCAACAACCAGAATAACTGAGAATAGCAGATCTGGAACCGCGAGAAAAACAGTTACTAAAACAAAACTGATGATAAAAAAGAGTAAGTATGTCATATCTTATATGAAGCCAATGGGGAGGAGGATATACCCAACACTGATGCACCCATTTCAAGGTCTAAATTAATATCCTGAGCAAAATTTTAACTTATAAAGTTTCAACCGCTCCTGTATCCACAAGAGCCATAATTGACACCTTTTTTGTATCCAGTTAAATTTCAAGAGGCAAAAAAAGTAGGTAAAATCTTGTTTATTGGCACCAGCATGAGACACTTTCAGGACATGGGGGAGCAACTCCTACCCAGCCCATATTAAATCAGGGCCCCAAACCCCTGAGAGTTTTTAGCCTTTGAGGCCTTAAGTAAGCTAAAATAGGAAAAGAAATAGGCTAGAAATGGTGAATTTATTAAAATAAACCTTTGGGTATTATAGGACCTTGAGGGTAAATTAAGATTGGGAAAGAGATGAATCAGGATAAGGAAAGTGTTGGCATTGGTTGCCAATGGCGAGATAAATAAAAGTAATAGTACTATTAATACAAGGGATGTGGGACCATCCTCAGAATAATTCTCCAGTGATCCTGAAGGGGAGCTGATTGGGGTGCAAGCACAAGATGAGATTTTCCACAGCCCAATAGGTTTCACCATCCTTAACATTAGTCACTGGTGTCAAATTATTATTTAATTATATTTATTGGTGCCAATCTTCAATACTTCAGATCAGCTCTGTAACAGATCAGGAAGCACCTAATCTGTACATTGCTTCAGATTGGGTGGCGTTCAATCTAAACGAGGCCCTGATCCAGAAAGCATTGAACCTGGGAAAGTCAGAATTGGGAAAATTCGCCATCCTGAACCCAAATTGCATCTGCAGAATGATGTCAGGATTAGCACAGCATGAATGGTGATTCAGTGAGATGGGGAATCTTCACAAACAATGTGTTGGTTGGTGCTCAAGAGAGCTTAACTGATGAGAGACTTATTCCAAACTAGCAGGGCACTATTTAAGGGAGGATGTTGCAGCCCTGAAGAGCAGTTGCATCTTCTATGAGGAAAAATAAAATTGAATAAAGTAAACTTGCTTGCTAAAAAGAAACATTATTTTATTTAAAAAAATGTTAAAATCAGATCGGATTGGAAATGTGAGCTCATCCAGTGAGCTCAGTGTGGTGTTGGCGTCGTTCTTGGCCCTTTCCTGGTCCCAGACTCTGCTGTTGATGTGCAGCGTCATGGGAACAGTGGTACAAGAATATATGGCAACGACGAGGCATGGTGGTTGGGTTCAGGGATGGGCTTCTTCAGGCCTGTCTTAAGTATAGTCAGTAACATGGCTCTTACTGCCCAATTTTGTTCATTGTGTATTGGCGCAAACCCGCCCGTTACATTAGATGCAACTCAAACACTTTTTTGTCAGTTTTATGGGGGGCCCAAGAAGATTTGGTGGCTCCAGGAGGGGAGGAATGGTATCACCATGTGTTGACGGTGGTGATGGTGAGCTTCTCACTAACTTTTGTAATAAGAGAGGTGGTTTGAGTATGTGGCGTGAGACCAATAAGGATGGAGGAAACCAGGGAGGTTCTACATCTCCAAAAGGTTGGGCTGCTTTGCCCATGGAAGCTTTGGAGAGATCTACCAAGTGGTGTCGCAGATCCATTTTCAGGCGTGGTTGGCTCAAGCAACGGGTGGATAGACCCTCTTCTCATTACAGCTTTTGAAAATCGTGGAGGCACTACCCCTGGATCTGGCCAGGTGGGTGCAAGAGTTGATTAAGGAGCAAGGTTGCCTCTCAGGATCCATGGATGAGTGTGTCAATTTTATCAACTGGGATGCCTGCCCGGATGAGGCGCAGGATGAAGCATAGTCAGCTTTGCTGATGGTATGTCAGGGCTGAGGATCAGCTGAAGAATATGGGCGGATTTTCATCCATTGGCGAAAGCAGCACAAGTCTCAGATTCACAATCATTGCGAATGTTCAGACAGGGGCTGCAAGCGGATATTTTAGCCGCCATGGAAGCTGCTAAGGTACATAGTTCGTTGGCAGAAGAAATTGCATTGGCGGTGCAGGTGGAGAAACAATTGGCCTTGGCGCATAACCGGCGGGAAGATTCTATGTCCCTAGGAAGGGGCCAGTCGCCCGTATTGGCCAGCAGAGGTTGAGGAGGTTGGCAGGGATCACCTCAGAGCTTTGGAAGAATCCATGGGAGATTCCACCAAGGAAACGGTGAGGAGTTGGGAAGAACAGGCCAGGGACCCAGGAAAAGTTATAGTCCCAGACCTACCTTACCTGCAAATTTGCAATCTTATAATGCTTCAAACATTAGATCTAATTCTTTGCTTTATCCTAGGTTATTTATTCTGGTGGAATTATACTTGCATTGTTAGACAGAGAAGGTGCTGGCCCTGGTGGATACAGGGGCTGAGGAAAATTATGTGGAGTTCGCCTTAGAAGAACGTTTGAAGTTGGAGATGAAGAGGGGTCCTGAGGTAGTGTTCACCAATGTGTCAAGAAGAGCCCCATCGTGGCATTTAAAGCCCTTGGTTGTCATTTGGCAGGACCCATTTTGGTTGAAAAAGGGTTTCTGTGCAATCAGAAATCTAGCCCATCCTGTGGTACTGGGGATGCAATGGTGGCATCATTTCCATCCTCAGATTGATTTACCACATAAGACAATTACCTTAACGCCACATATTGTGCCTCAGATGACGTGGAAGATGGAGGTTGGGGGCCACATCCCAAGTGGTCGCAGGAGCTTGGGTGGGATGCAGGAGGTAGAGTTACCAGCTGAATATAGCGACTTCATTGATGTATTTGGTCCTATTGGGAACTCACCTTTTTCTCTATGGGTTCTTTCATTTTCATTCTGGTTTATGGAGGGGACGGAGCTTCCCAGGGGATGCCCAGTATATGCTCTTAATGAACAGGACAGAGAAGCATTGGAGAGCCATGTGGAATTGATGTTGGACAAAGGTTTGATTGAGCCCTCTATGTCTCCAGTTGTGTCTCCTGCATTACTGGTGCCAAAAGCAAGTGACAAATTACGCCCATGTGTGTATTTCCAACGTTTGAACATGGTCACTGAGCCTGATCCATATCTGATGCCCTTGTTGGAGGATATTCTCCCAATGGTTACCAGATGCATGATGTTTACAAAACTTGACCTCGCAAATGAAAATAATCAGATACTTATAAGACCAGAGCACCAGCAGTACACAGCGTTTAAGTGCCACCTAGGGGTGTACCAATATTGCGTGATGCCATTCAGGCTGGAAATGCCCTGGCGATGTTCCAGAAGATGATTGACCATGTCCTTGGAGGAATGATCAGTTGATGCTGTGCCACTTATATGGACGGTATCCTAGTATTTTTGCAGTCCCAGGAAGAGCATGTATGAGATGTCTGGGAAGTTTTGGGGCAATCAGCTGGATGCTTTGAAGGCTGAAGCCTTCCAAGTGTGAATTAAACTGAAGCTTGGTAACATTCCTTGGCAATGTGGTTTCCAGAATGGATTGGGAGTATGTCCAGATAAGCTATAGGTGGTGTGAGAATGGAAGACCCCCACGGATCAGATGGGGGTGCAGAGTTTTTTGGGAACATTGAACTTCCTTTGTCAGTTTGTGAAGGATCTTTCCCATATGGCCTTACCACTCATGCGTCTAACCCAGGACGTCCCATTGGTATGGGGAAGAGAAGAAGCATGGGCATTCGAGTTACTGAAGGGTAAGTTACTTACTGCACCTGTACTGGCCCATCCAGACCCTGGGAGGCCATTTGTGGTGGAAACGGACAATTTGAATTATGCTGTGGGAGCAGTATTGCTTCAGGAAGGGGAAGACGGGCTGGAACGTCCCAAGTGTTTCTTCAGCTGTAAGTTGCTCCTCACAGAAATGAACTACCCGATATATGATAAGAAACTGTTGGTGGTGATGGCAGCCTTGCGAGAATGGCAACATCACCTGCTCTATGCCCAGCATCCTTTTGTTATTTGGACAGATCACAAAGCGTTGGAGTACTATTGAAAACCCAGAAAGATGAACCAGCGGCGGGCCAGATGGCATGTGGAGCTGGTCCGTTATGATTTCTGGGTGGAGTACAGGCCAGGAGCATCAAATGTCCTAGCGGATTGGTTGAGTTGAGATGGGGCCTTTGTGTATGAGAAGGAGGAATAGGAGGAGTTTAATATGGCCACAATGTTCTGACCGGACCAATTTGTGATGTTGGAGGATAGGAGAAGTGTGTTGGGGGAGTAAGTCCGCCAGAAGCAATAGAAAAGCGCATTTTGCCTGGAGACTGAAAGCCAAGATGATGGAGAGATGGCCGTGCAGGTACCATGTGGCTTTCATGAAGAGGGTTGAGGTGCTATACCACAATTCTCGCGTATGAATGCCTAACCCATTGATACAATGAAAGGTAATCTAAGCTTCTCATGATCATCCGTTGGCGGGTCACCCATGTGTGGAGAAGACAGTGGAATTGGTGAAGTGGGAGTATTTATGGCTTGGCCTGCATAAAGATGTCAAGAAGTATGTGTGGGAGTGTTTGGTATGCGCAAGGTCAAAGCCCTCAAGAAAACCGCCATTGGGTAAGTTGAATCCACTGCTGATACCATGAGCCCCTTGGAGTCCAATTAGTGTCAATTTCATAATGTGACTCCCAAAGGTGCAGGGGAAGGATGCAGTTATAATGGTCATGGATAGACTTACCAAATACGTTGAGTTTTTCCCATGTATTAGAAGTTTTTTAGTGAAGGATGCGAAGGAGATTTTCATTGATGAGGTGTTCTCCTGACATGGTCTACTTGAGGAGATCATTTTGGACCAGGGGCCACAATTTATTTCAAAATTCTGGTCAAGTCTATTGGGGAATTTGGAAATCAGGCCTGGACAGTCCTTGGCGTACCATCCTCAATCCGATGGACAAACAGAAAGGGTGAATCAGATACTTGAGCAAAATCTCAGGTGTTATATGTCTGATTGACAGGATGACTGGTTTTGTCAGTCTTTATGGCCAAGTTCTCCTACAACAATCATTTCCAGTCCTCAATGGGAATGTCGCTATTTTTTGCAGATCAATGACTCAAACCCAGATTGAATGGGGGATCCGTGGGTGGAGTGTGTCAGGGGGCGGATGAGATGTCGCATACTATGTCAGATATTGGGAAGAAGTTATGAGGAAATTTGGAGTGTGCGGTGACATGGCAGAAGCAACAGGCAGATCAACAGAGGGTGCCAGATCCAACGTTTGTGCCTGGGGACTGGGTATTGGTGGCGGCTAAGAACTATGCAGTCCCAGTCAAGAGTCGTAAGCTCTGTCTGAAGTTTTTGGGCCCATACCAGATTGTCTAAGCCATTAATAAGGTATCCTTTGAGTTAAGTTTGCCAATAGGTTCCAGAGCCCATTTGGTGATTCATGCTTCCCAGCTACAAGCATTCAGGGGAGTGGGTCTGGAGCATCCAGGACTGCTTAACCCTAGTGAAGGGGAGGTGCCTGAATACAAGGCGGAACAGATATTGGATGCTAAATGGGTGAGGGACCAGCAGCGACTGCTGGTGAAGTGGAAAGGCTATCTGGTGGAGGAGGCGACGTGGCAGATGAACGAGGACTGTGCATGGTGCCCGGAGAAGGTCCAGGAGTTCTGGTCTTTACAGGAGGGTGATGAAACGGATCAGGAGGCACCTGATCTGTTTATTGCTTCAGATTGGGTGGTATTTGATCTGAACGTGGCCCTGATCCAGAAAGCATCAAACCTGGGAAATTTTGGAATTGGAAAATTTGCCATCCCAAACCCAAATTGCATCCGTGGAATGATGTTGGGCTTATGCGCGGTATGGATGGTGATCCAGTAGGATGAGGAATCTTCGCAAACAACGTGTTGGTCAGTACTCAAGAGAACTTAACTGAGGAGAGGCTTATTCCATACTAGCAGGGCACTATTTAGGGGAGGATGTTGCAGCCCTTAAGAGCAGTTGCATCTTCTATGAGGAAAAAGAAAATTGAATAAAGTAAACTTGCTTGCTAAAAAGAAACAATATTTTATTTAAAAAATATAAAAAAGCAGATCAGATCGGAAATATGAGCTAAGCCAGTGAGCTCAGTGTGGCGTTGGCATCAATCTTAGCCCTTTCCTGGTTCCAGACTCTGCTGGTGATGTGCAGCGTCATGGGAACAGTGGTACAAGAATATGTGGCAATGATTAGGCATGGCAGTCAGGTTCTGGGATGGGCTTTTGCAGGCCTGTCTCTAGTATGGTCAGTAACATAGCTCTTACTGCCCAATTCATTTGTTTCATATTGGCGTGAACCCGCCCATTACAAGCTCAACTTAAGTTAATGGGGAGCCCAATCAAGCATTTTCCCGTAGGTGAGTCATGACCCCTAGTTGAGGCTTCCCCCAATAAAGGGAGAATCCTGACAGACACCACCAGCTGAGAAGTAAAATTGCTGATTCATCTGAGGAATCATAATCTGAAGTGAAAATGGGAGCCTCAATGGGAAGAGTTTCCCAAATTCTTTTTGTTGTGACACTAACTAGGGCGCCATGAGATTGAAAGGTAACAGTTCCTTCATGGGAACCACCTCCCCAACTGGCGCCTGGGAAGGGGAAGGGGGAGAAACTGAACGGGAAGGGGAAAGAGCATCCTCAGGAATAAAGACGCATAACCCTGGAACCTGACCAGAACATCCACGCAGAGCGAGATACTATGTGCATGCTGCCTTGTTAGTCAGAATTACGCTCACAACTGCTTTGGTAATGAGCATTTTATTACACTTCCTACCCCAAAAGCGCACTCCAAAGCATTTCACTGATAGTGATGGCCAACGCAACCATTTGTTTCAAAGAAACCCAACTGAGATTCACATGTGGAATATTTGATGGAAATGGTATCCAGAGCGGCACAGAATACCACAATCAAAACTTTTAACAGAAGCACTAACCTAGAAGTATGGCCCTTGAAAGCTTCTATGAACGAGGGAAGATTGGAGACTTCCACGCCTATAGTGAAAAATTTTAGGAGGTGAGCCAATCTCAAGACTAGCACCTGAACCACCAATAACTAAAAAGTAAAATAAGGGGGTGGAAAATAACGCCTGGTTGGCTGAGCGCAGAATCCCATGCACCCAATGGCAGGCATCCCCTTGTACCATGTCCAAAAGAGCTACACTCTAATGGGCATCCATAAGAGAGGAGGAAGCATCCATATTGGATGATATACAAACCTTAACATCTGCCAGGCTATCCATAATCTGGTTTTCCACATCCAAGGAAGGTAAGGATGAACCCACATCCACTGGACGTGGTTGAACTAGGATAGAATTCTGAGGAACGAAGTATTGGGTCAGTAACTCCACCACTACTGCGCGGAAACACCTGACAAATTCACCAACTGAAAAGATAAAAAAGATTAAACTAAGCACTGATTATAGGTTCATTTGGTATAATGAGACCAACGAATTTCCTGCTTCTGGAAGAAGAGTGGAGATGGCGGAAACTAGGGGTCAGTCAATAAATTTATGGAACTGGATAATAAATTCAAAACCAGCCTGCCAGTCTGGGTGAGTGAACACTTAGAACAAAACCAGAAGACCGGTGATATAGCCATCCAAATGACATGGTATCTAATTGGGAGGGGAACAATGGAGGGATGACAATTAGCAAACACCATTACTAGCATACCCACTAATAACTACACGTTTGCAAGAATAGCAGCTGCGGATTCTGTGGCAGTTTTTTCCTTGGGAACCACAGGTCTCTGGAATCTGCTCTGGGAATGTGAAGGGTCAGATGTGCGGTAGGATTGAAAAACTTATCTTACTATGTGGGAAACACCTCAAGGAGCAGAGCTACATCATGACGCCATAAGGCATCTGTCAGAAAATTGCTTTTCTGATGATAGGGGCTCCACTGGTTGGCAGATCAACCAGTATGAAGATTGGTCAGCCCTTGCCATTTCGCCTTAGGAGTTGGGGCCAGCAGCACCAGCTGGCCCCTTGGCATGTCACCTGCGCCATTTGGTGATCCCCAGCCTAATTCTAACCAACAAGGATAGGTATAAACTTAATTAAAAGTTAGATTAGGCAAAGGGAGATACTTATTGAAAGGGAAGCGCTAGGTACTTATACTATTTACAAAAAAAGGCTACTGCACCCACCGCTGACCTATTGGGTTATCACTGGACCTTTTAGCAAACCATTCTTCTCAGTCTTCCACTGCGCTACTCTCTTCCCTGGCATTGACCCTCTCACCTCGTCCTTCCTGATGTCTGAATTAGTTTTGGCTCATACTCAACCTTGAGTCACTGGTGATCTTATAAATTACTTTACTAAATAAACACTATATTTGAAAATGACTAATAATAATGTGCCAGAAACATCTTTGGTCGCTCAGGTAACTCAGGACATCTCAGCTTCACGCTTACACATGTTTTGACTCGTCATAGTCAATTGTTTGGATTGCCTTTCTTGGGCAATAATTGATTATTATAAATGAGGTGCTAGAAACAACCTCTGCTGCCTCAAACTTGAAATAGTCGTGTTCCACAACATTACTTAATGATACAAATGGATCATTTTTGGATACTAGTCGCCAGTGATCCTTTTACTAATTTGGGCCAGCAATGGTTCCGCTTGACCCTAACTTACAAACTTTACAGAATGCATAGATTCAGCTCAACCCGTTTTGGGTAGCAACTCAACACACAATCATCAAACCATATAAAATCAAGTCAATAAGACATTCCACCAGGATTTTCCTATTTCATTCCAAATCTTGATCAATCATTAAGGATTCCACTTGTTAAAATTCTGACAGCATCTAAAAAGGGGGTCAACCCTAGGTGTTCACCATAATGATATCTTCATTCAAGCAGGGATTTTAACAAAGTAGTAAGTATGTTCACTATGTTCAGTCATTACGCAAACCAGAAAACATGGTCGCTGGTGAGAATGCAGCTAATAAATAACTAAAATAATATAATTCAAAATTTACAACTCACATATTTGTTTGTTAAAGAAAGGGTAAAAATTTACTGGCAACAGTACCTGTGGGGGCTGTTGTCTTAAGTGGTAGGGCTTGGGGAACAGGATATATGAATTTATTAAGGTAGCACAATTATACTCAGTTCTGGTGAATGACTCTAAACTATTTATGATTCCAAATTGGTCTCACCCTGACCAGCTGTACTAGACTCGAATTTTCCACTAAATATGTTCTCCCAGCGCAATCTTCTTGGTGTATTAATTATTCTTTGTCCAGTGGATGACTGGTTGCGCCCATGGTCAGGGTAGTTATGGGAGATTCCATTTCATATTGAAGGGGTTTATTGCACTAAACCTGTTGAGGACTGGCCCACCTGTTCTAATTGAGAATAGGTAATTACATGGTTTTAATCTTGAGTACTTTGGATGATAGAAATTATGTTGGGCATTAATTTATCAATTTTAAAACCCCCACATTAGTGCCTGAAATTACCAAGGGAGATAAGTAGCCACAAACTCTCGCTGGTGATAGATTCTTACCACATCTACCTCAAGAAACCCCCATATTCTGCACCAACTCCTGGATGGTGAGAAGGAGAGGTAGAGAAGCAATCTTCAGTGGGTAGGATATTACATACCTATTGTCTTCCATATAGGCTAAGTCACCCTTGGAATTGAGAGGATGGCTGCCTTCTTAACACCTTAATTTGTTTGGAATGAGAACTCCTCACAATTGAGGAGCAGGGGCTTATCCCTGGAACTATAAGTTAGCAGTAAATCACCTTATTTGATTCATGCTAGCTGGACTAAGCAGAAATCTTAAAGAAATTCTGACCAACCATAAATATATTATTTGAAAGGTCTTTTTAAGATTGTAGTGTTACTATAATCCTTAAAAGTAACTATAACTGATATATACAAACCTTTTGCTTCCTTAAGGTAATTGTTATCTTTTTGATCTCATACTCAAATCAAAGTAATAATGCGAAATAAATCTTTTGGTTAATATGAAATTGTAAGAACCTAGTTAAAGAATAATAAACTTAACCTTAGGATATATAAGAAAAGCTAGCTATTTTTACTAAAAACAATCTTTCATAGAAGTCAAAATATTGATAAATACGTCCTAAGTCCATTTAATAGAAAGCATTATTTTAGTTGCTAAATCCACATTTTCTGATGTCTATGCTGATTCCAGAAGATTTTCCTTCAAGGTAAGTGTTATGCAACCTAGCTTTTGTGGACAATAAAAATGAAGCTGGATAATTCAACTATCTAAGTGATTAGTTTTTTGATCGTTTTAAAGTTCTTAAGATATTTTTATGGTTTTAACTATGGTGTTTAGATACCTTTTGAAAACCCAAACACAGCCCAAGACATACATTGTCTAAAGTATAAGCATTGAATATATATTCTAAAGGAAGCTTTAAGTTATAGCAACTATAACTTTTTTTTGGCCAGTTTGTAGAGCTCTTTTGTTTAACTACCTTCTCAACTTAGACTTCTGATTTATAAATGCAGATGCATATTTTATAGCCTAAGTGTTTATTATTATGAATTTATCACAAAAAATCACTCAGGCACATCTCTCAAAAATGATACTACAGTGATGATGTAATATGCACTTCTTCCTTCTCGCTTTAGACCCTAAACTTATTTAGGAGCAGTCATTCAAACTCAGCATTTTTAGGATAAACTCATTGCTCATTTTCATGGTTCATAAGGGACAAAACATTGCGTTATGACAAGGGCAAAAGACAACCTCACCCAAATCATGCAGCAAATGCAAAGAAAATTTAACATGTATTATCATTGTGGTTAATTTAATCACTATTATGATTTATCTGAGAGCAAGATCATCATCTCTTTTTTCTTAATCTTAACTGTTTAAAGGCCAAGTCTGAAAAGATGATGTCTTGTCATGACTTAGATATATTAGGGGTTTTTAAATAATTTAAAAGTTGAAATACTATGTTGGGGACTGATTCTACTATCCTATGAAATATTTGGCCAGTTCTATGGCAAGTGGCTAAGCATCAATCTAACCATGTGAACTTAAAAATACAGTTTATGGAGTTGATAGGTAACTTCTACAAGATAATCAGTTTTCTCACAGAAATTTTCAAGCAACCCTTGCAAATTATAAAGCACATTCAATAAATGGCTAACCTATTGTTAAGAACCCAGCGTGCTATGGAAAGACCTGGCTTTTGGAGCGGGTATGCTAAGACCCACAGTGGCAGCCAAAGTTCACAAGGGACTGCGGGCTTCAAGAAATCTTGGTATGCGCATTGGAAGAGGAGTGTGACAGGCTCTGACCCATTGAGTTATTGTCCATATGCTGTTTTATATATAGAAAGTTTTACACTTTTTAAATAATAAATTTAATTAAGCTAAATTGTATAAGAGAAAAGAATAACACAACGTCCTACTATTATCAGGATACTGGGCTATATGGTAAAAAGGGGGAAGAGTTACTAAGCTAAATTGCAATAGGTGACCAGTTCAATTTTTTCAAGTTCATTAATTAACTATTTAATTCCTGATTTACCTCAATATTAACAGCCAAGTCATCTCAAGCTATTCTCAGGACTATTTACCAACATATAAATTTTTAAAATTGCTTTTTAGTTCAGAATGGGGTGTTAGTTTTGATCATCAATTTTGGCCCTCTCTTTTATTCTTTTGACTGAATTTTGTCCTCTAGGTCTGTTTTCACTTTCTTTTTGGCTTCTGGTTGTACTACCAGTTGAGGACAGGGAACAGACTATAGTTTGGGGCTTCTGTATTCTCCTGGAGTCTTCAATAAGCTGCTTAAATCTTTCAAATAAAACTTTGCAGATTTTTACAAGATTTGTTTAGGACCGGAGGAAGTTTGAGAGAATGATGTGGCAAATAGAGTGGGGCAGCAGCCACTCATCTTTCATCTATGGTATGCCCTAAATCAGAAATATGGGTGAGAGGGAATGCCTAAGGTTATGACCCCTTTTGTTTCCAAATAGGTAAACCTCTGTCCAGTTTAATGGCTGGACCCTGAGGCCTTACATTACCCTTTCCTTGACAGGTAGGGCTAACACCCCCTTTAGGTGCTTTTGCCAGGGCATAATTTTTGTGAGGTGTGGGGAGTTTGATGGCCGCTAGGCTGGCGGACTTAAGTGAGTCAGTTGAAGGAGCATTTATTTTCCTTATAAAGTTCCTAAGTAACTTCTGACGGTTGGTAAAGTCCTTGGCTGGATCCAGCTGTTCTCATATGCTGGATATCCCTTCCACGACACCAGGTAGTACACCTTCCATTTAACCCGCCTGGAATCCAAGGTCTTTTTTATCTCAAACTCAGGGGCTCCATCCACCATTATGGGCTCAATCTCCGCTGGTTTCTCGCCTTTAAAAGGAGAGAGTGAGGAAGCATGAAATGAGGTATGGACTTTTCAATAAGGGGATAGTTCCAAGTGGAAAGCGCCTTTGTTTGGGACCTTGACAATAAAAAATGATACTGCCCTTTTGCAAGATAATTTATGAATTGGTACCTTGAGGTGCATATTTTTAGTGTCTACCATCACCAAATCATCTTCTTGGTAGTTGGCTGGCTCACGTCACTTTCTAATATTTAAATAACTTGGCGTCATAGGTTGATTTAGTCAGTTGGTTCTGGACTTGCTGGTGGAACTTCTTGATGTGTGTGAAGAATGAATCTACTGCCAGAATATTACTATGTGTCTGAAATCCAATGGTGAAAGCAGGGTTGTACCCCAGATTGGCATACATAGGGACACTAGCGTTGGCGAATGATGGGAGTTGTTATAGGAAAAGGGTTAGAGGAAGGTCCGCTGCCCATGGGTCTTGTGAGAAAGTTGTTTAGCATTGTAGATACTGCACTAACGACTTATTATTACGCACCGTTTAGTCATCAGATTGGGGGTGATAGGCTGAGGATCTGCAGGCTTACTTTTTATCCTGGAGCATAAGACTTCCCAAAACTGTGATGTAAATTGAGTACCCTTTCACTGACTATTTCCTGTGGAACCCCAAACAAGGCAAATACATGCGCCTCAAACAACTGTGCCATGCCCTCAGCAGTAGTAGTTATCTTATAAGAGATAAAGATAAATATATTGCAAAGCGATCTACTAACACCATGATTGCATCATTATCATGAGATATTGGTAAATCTACATTGAAAATCCAATGACAGCGATGTCCATGGCCCTGCTGCCTGCTGGAGAGGGTGGAGAAGGCCGTTCTGACCTGTCCTATTTGTCTTGGACCTGGAACAGACTAAGAACTCCTAAGTCCAGGTGGGAAACTCCTTTGTCAACCCGTTCCAATCATATCCACGCTTGATTTATTGATACATTAACTAGCGCCAGGATGCTCCATGGTTTGGGTATCATGATGTTCCCTTATGATGTGGGAACGCAGCTCGAGGGAACCCATACCTTCTTGTGAAACCAAATTACCCTATCCTTTTGGGAATACAATCCAGAAGGGGCTGGAACTGCTTCAATCTTACTTAAGAGCTCCTGCCCATCAGGATCTGTAAACTGGGATGCCAAAACAGCATCCATGAGAGAACCCTCGCTAGTAGGGGATACCAGAACTGGATCAGATGGGGTAACTTTAGTCACTGGCTGGACTGGCTCTGATGGAGTAACTTCACCCACCAGCCCAACAGGAGTATTAAGAATACTGGATGTTGAATAACTTTTTGGAGCTAAATCGTCAGGTAATTTGATAGTGGAAATAATAATATTAGCTGATGCTATTTTATTATGTATCATAACGAAATTATCAGTGATTATGGGCTAAAGATATCCTAAGTATATTTGAACTTGAGATTCGTGGACTAGCAATTCCACTTAATAATAATCAACTATGATGACAATAGCCTGGGGCTTTGTTAGTTAAGTCAGACTTAATAGAGGTTGACTTGTGAATTGGGAACATGGGCTTTGTTGGTCTATGTCAAAATTGGTTTTTAATGTCAATAAAGTTTTCAATTGTATTAATTACTATTTTAGGGGTATGAATCGCCTTGGTATGTACTGCTGATTGCCTGAGAGGAGCATCGGTTCAACTATTTGCAGATGCGTCAGAAACGCTGTCTTGAGATATTACAAGGTTGACACTGACCCTGGGGCCATGTGAGATGCCCCCAAGTCAAAAGGATTGTAGACCCTCAAATGAACTTATTAAGTTTTCTCTAGCTAAGTGCCATTGAAAATGAGGCATCATGGGTAAGATATAATTAATATCAAACCCTATAAGTAACTCCAAATTGATGCTAATAAAATATAACCAAGCATTACCACAAGATTAATAGTTTAATATACAAGCTTTTTGTATCTAAAACTTTTACATTGTATTAAGTCAAGATTTTACTTGTATCAGAAGGATCAGGGCAGTGAGTCATTGTCCAAGTAAATGACAGAATTATACAGCTTCAAAGTTTCACTTTCAAGGAGTTAATATCTTGACTATTGTCACCATCTGGTCTATTGTCCCCATGAAATAGATGCTCTAAACTCCAACTTATCTCAGAAAAAGAACCAGCATAATTGAATTAGGCCTAAAATTCCAAACTGGGGGATGTGAAACTTCAGGATTTGAATTTGGACTTCGACTTAGATTTGGATTTGGTCTTGTATTTGGTTTTTAGCTTGGGTGTAGGTTCTGGAGTGGGGTGTGCAACCGTGGAAATGGCTTGGGGTTGGGGGAGCTATAAACTGCTCAGGGGGATTACTGTTACCAACTCAGAAATTGTCACCAAAGTGGACCCCATTAGGGGTTTTTGGCTCAAGTGATCAGGTAAAATATGGGTGGCCCCTTGATCTTCTCATATTAAAAGTTGAAATTAAGAAGGTCGCGTTGGTCCTAGTCTGTCTATGAGCCAACTTCTGTGGTTTGCAATAATAAGTAAGTAACTGGTGGCATGTGAGAACAACCACTTTCTGCTTACACCCTGTAACATGTACTGCCAGTGCATTAAAGACCATGACACCGCCGCCAACTCTCTATATAAAATGGCCCAAGCGCGCTCCATGATACTAAACTTCTTTGAGATGTACGCCACAATGTATTCCTGGCCATCGTGTTCTTTCAGGAGGACAGCCACAACTGTGGCGCCAGAGGCTTTACATGCCACAGTAAAAGGTTTTTCATAAGCATGACACAAAACGGGAACAGAAGTAGAGACAAATTTTATTGCCCCAAAAGCCTTTTGGCACTCTAGTGTCCAAACAAATGGAGCATAATTATCAGGGAGGTGTTGATTGAGTGGGGCCAGATCCAAGATAGCTGGTGAGACTTTTAAGAAAATTAATTGAACCTAAAAAGCTCCACAGTTGTTTTTGTGTTATTGGAGTGAGCCAGAAGCATATAGCTATTAATCTGGAAGGCACATTGGCATACCCAAAATTTTTAGGATCAAGTTACCTATCTTAATTTCATCCTAAAGAATTCACATTTGGAGGGTTTGGCAACCAGTCCAGCTTCTTAAAGTGCAGCTGCTTCAACCATTAAAGCCTTAGTTTGCGGCTCTTCATTGAAAGATTGGATTGAAATGTCTCCCACATAGGCAATTGCACAAGAGAATTTAAGTTACTTTGACGTCATCGTTTCAGAACTGGAACAAGTTGGTGTGGTTAAATTCAAAGGGCTTAAATTTAATCTGGTAAATGCCATACTGGGTACAAATTGCAGTCAGCCATTTTTGGCCAGTTTTGAAACGCGCCTGATATAAAGCGTTAACCAGATCAAGTTTTGACAACACTTTGATATAGAGATTGCTTGGTAAATCTCTGCCTCTAAGGAAAAAGAGTAGCGATCAGGAACCGTCACATTATTCAAATGTCCATAAAATCACGAATGGTCTTAAAGTAAATCTGTCTTCTGACGAAGACCATAGGAGAGGATAAAGATGAGGTTTCTTGACCATCCACCCCTTCATCACCATGTCTTCAATCCACATCTTTATAGCCTGGTCTTTTGAAGCTGTGTAGGGATATAGAGGACAGTTATTTGATAATCTCCATTGTTAACTGAAAACTCAGATCAAATTCTGATTGATTGGGCAGCTTATTGTTCTCTTCCTCACCAAAAACTGACTTTAATGGAGCGAGGCTAAGCGGTAAAGTAGGAAGCTGTTGGAATTTCAATTAGCCATATTTTCTTAACCTACTGACTGATTAATTAATTTAACTATTGGTGTATACAATTGTATATCTCAGCAACGTTAATCAACTAAATATGTCCTTGGGAATCATCCCTGATAACATTGAGCAATAATTCGATGTGGGAGCAACACCTGATAGTTGAATTATGGGGTATTGTTCAGATCAAAAGGATGGTGAGTCGCCAAAAACTACCTAAGAGTTCTAACGCTTATGGTAAATGGTAAGATTTTCATCATCCAACACATTTTGGTTTCAAGTTCCTAACACCAATAAATTGATCGCCAAACAGCTGAGGATTACGCTACCTAAAGAAATCATGTTAAATATACCTGACGAGATTTGGTGCCTCAAAACTTGAGTGTTAAACCAGTATAGGAGAGCTAATAATTCCCAGCCAACAGCTGAAAAGTTGTGTGCCAATTTCCTAAAAAATCCCCAAATATTCCCTATTAAAATTAGATTCAAAATTTGAATAACTTAGTTGTTTTACATTGGTTATATTACATAACTCTTAGGATATTAGTGAAAAGGATCAGAGATAAACTTTTGAACAGTTTATACAAACTATTATTGGGTACCACTCAAAGTCACTTTTGAGCGATCTTAAATTTAAGTTTTATTTATCCACAGCCGTCTGCCCAAATCTATTCTTTGATGTCCTTGGCTCCGCCACCTGCCACCCCAGTGTGGGGAAGCAGTGCACCCCCACCTAGCATTTTCTACCCTGCGGGCAAGCGCGTTTGGATGGGCTCAAACAGCCCGCCCACTGCTTCCAACCGTTTTATCCCCCCACGGGACTTAGCACTCCACCTGGCGCGTGTCCACCCTTCTCGCCCCCATCCTCTCGCCCTCCCTCGCTCTGCCATTCGCTATTGCCTTAGAGTGGACTATGGGCGTTTGTTCCCATATGCCAATAAGGCAATTATTGACCTAGCCACTGCGGCCTTTGTGCCAGCTGGCTTTATAGACTTCCACCCTTTTAAGAGCTACTTTGACGTTGGGTTCTAATCTGAGGAGGATGCTGAAGCTGCAGCACAAACTCCTCTAATTTATAAAAAAACCCCATTCCCACAACCCGTACTCGCCTTTCTTCAGACACCACGCTGGTAGTATCCTTTGCAAATCTACCATCCCACCTTCCACCCCAGGTTTTGTATGACCAGTTGGTCGCGGGGCTCATGGCTTATGGCACTCAGCCCAACCTCATCTTTGCCATTCCATCTGGTGCGGAGCGCCTTGCTGCTCCTCGTGCAACAGCCACCATCATACCACATCACCCTACCATAGCCCAACAAATCCTACCCCGCGCTAGTGTGGCTGCAGCGCCTGATCATTTCTTTTGGGCTCAGGTCAATAATGGCAGGCAGATTTGTTCCCTCTGCTTTGGCCTCTACCATGCAAAAAGAGCGTGCCCTCAGGCCAAGTCCGCTGCTGCAGCTTCTGAGCCCCCTCTGAGGTTCAGTATGGGGCACTTTGCTGCCCCCTCCCACCCTCCAATCTCGTTCAGTGGGCCCACATGGAAAATCAGCCCCCCCCAAAACCTCCAGCCTCACTCTCCCACCTAAATCTACCCCAGCCAATCAGAGCAATGCTTGGACCACCAGTGGCACCCAAGCAGCTGCCCATTCGCCCAATCCCACCCACCCAAATTTGAACGCCACTATTCCAGTGAACCAAAATCCATGGGATCTATTGGCTGAAACTGAAGAATCAGGTAATGTCCTCATTAGTAAGCATACAGGTCAACCTCTCTGCCAAGGCGATTATGGTCAGGCAGAATTTTTCCTTCCCAACTTCGATGAAACCCCTACCCCTCGCCATTTTGCTCCTCTACCCAATACAGCCCCCTTCCAAAGTGACCACCAGCTCGCCTTAGCTGCGGTGGCCTCTCCTCAGTGCCCAAAACTACGCACCGCGGTGGCCAGGTCAGTGGCTCAGCTCCAGCATGGCCTGCCCACCCTCTTCTTTCCCCCCGACTTCCCTGAATCTGCCTGCAGTGACATCTTGAAACTATTTAATGATGCTGAAGTTGCTGTTATGAATGTCGCAACGCTTGCTTCATTCAACCCCTCAGCCAAAATCACCCGCCACAGTATCTCCCTTTTCACCCAACTTCCTGAAGCCCGCAAAGAAGCTGAAGTTCTCCTCGCAGCTTTTGTTGAAACACTTTCCCATCATTATCTTAATGCGGAAGTGGAATACTCCTACTACGCTGACCTCAACCCCCACTATGTGGATGCCCCAACGCCCTGGCTCTCTGCTCAGATCCGGTACTGTAACCAATATCCTTTGATTGAGGTGGGTCTTTCTGAAAACAAACCCCCAACCCCTCCTCACCCTCTGCCATGGTGGGTTAGCAGTTTCTGCTTCCCACCTGGTTAGTAGTTTTGTTTTGTTGTTTTGAGTGTTGTGTTTGGTACTGTCCGTCCCCTGGTCAGCGTACCTCAGATAAATCAATCAAAAGGATCAGATATACTTAGGTTGTTTTTATCAAGTCTCCGCTTGGCTCTGTGTGAAGAGAATAGGGATTATGTTCCCTACCAGATCAAAAATATCAAGAAGAAGCACCTTTCTAGCGTTGAACCCTTTACTTAACATGGCTTTTGGGCAATCAACAATAATAGTTTTCATACTACCATCGCCCCAGTTATCTATTTTCATAACATTAAATGAAATTGGTTAAGATTCTGTGCAGTTGAAACTAGGGCGCAGAAGTGAGCTACCATCTAGCAGCTCAGATTTTAACAATTGGTGCTCAATACTGGGGGTAGTTGAGTTGTCAAAAGCCAATTTAAACTATAATATCTTATAAGAATGAGCTTCAGAATCTCTGAACAGAGTTACAATCCGTCAATCAGAATGTGCTTAGCTCAGAATCTCAAGATGATGTTAATACTTTGGAGGAACGTGTAATCAAAGTGTAAGAGATGCTCAAACTTTTTGTAACTGTGAATAACAACCATTGTGGAAAAGTTGCCTCTTTAAAGCGGAAAGAGGGTGAACTTACTAAGGAAGTTGTATTCCAAAGACCCAACGTGAAGCAGACTGAGAACGCATCTGGCGGTTTCATAAGGATATGGAGAAAATGATGAAGCGTATTGAGGAGTTAAAAAATCACAAATGTGATTGTGCACAATTCGAGGCGAATGAGGCTGACAAAAATACATGTGAAACTTCAATTAAGAAGGCCTCACTGTCCCAAAATATGCCTAGATCATTTGCTAGTGTTTCAGAAATGAATCCTGAAGCCACTCCTATGGCTATTCGAGTTGTTGGGCAAGAATCTCCTATGAGTGGAGCGACCAAGGAATTTCAAAATACACCAAAAATGCCCACCTTTCACAGGGATAAAGCCCTGGCGTTTTTCCGTCTCTTTGAGATGACCATGTTTGGATATGTGGACCATTAAAAAAGTGGCGAGTGTAATGAAATGTCTAAACACTGATTGCCAGAATCTGGTGCTACCTCACCTCAATGGGGACAACTGGTCATACGATGAAGCAAAAACAGCAATCATGTTGGAGTTTAGAAGTAGTACTTGGATGGCTAATTGCAAACAGAAATTCATGGGTATACAATTCTGAAAGTATGAGACCCTGGATAGTTTCGCCAACTGGTTATTAAGAATCCCAGATCTTGGCAGGGGCGAATGTGCTGACTGACTTTAATACATGCATAGCCATGCAGATGGCACTTTGGCCCTACCATGAGCTGCATCAGTTATGGTGGAGGCATTAGTAGCTCAAAAAATGACCTCACTGATGGTGGACCATCTTAAGATGCTTGGACCCACGTTTGATGCTCCAAATCGCACATTTGAAGTAATCCAAATGAAGGCTCAAAATATTGTCAACTTCTCCAAACCATTTAAATAATATGAAAGTCAAACTGTGATGGGAAGTAAACCTGAAGCTCAAAAATGAGCGAACAAATCATCAATCCGCTTTAAAAATGTGGGAAAGCTGGCCATGTATATACTCAGTGTTGAGACAAAAAGCCAAAAGATAAGATCAATACCATTAAGACCAAAGAAAGTGGTTCAGAACTGGGAAAAGGACTAGTAGTCTAGACCTGGGATGTTCTAGTACTACTTATACACCTGTCCAACTGATATAATGAATGAGAAATTGATATCTCTGATCTATTTGTGGACAATGACGCGCCTGATCCACCCCATCAGGTGGTTAACATGGATATCAACGCAATAACTTAGCCAAAGCAAAAAGGATCAACCCTAAAATTATTTATGAGGTTGCTCGACCCTATGCACAACAGTTAGTGGAGAAAATCAGATCCACCAAGAGCCCTGAAGACTTAGTCAATATGAAGTTGTTTGAGTTGAACGTTTCTAACCTATTAGTGCAATCAAGGAGTCATTTCCTCATTTATTCATTAAAATAAATCAAACACTTGATTCAGAAGATAAGGCTGCTATCCCTTCAGTAAATACTTTATTGCAGTACTCAGAGTGTACCTATATCAATATTATAGTCAATAGGATAAGAGTGTGAGTAATAATTGATAGTGGAGCGCGATTTACATCATTTCCGCCAAATTAATGAAATGCATTAAGATCTCGCTGTATTTGGATCATTGAAAAGAGTATGGAATGGATGGACCAGATATTATCATCTAATGTGGAGCCTATTGTGTGCTAACACTTCAGTTTGGATCTCTGGTAGTGTCAGCTCCAGCCATAGTGCTGGCCAATCCAAATTATGATAAAATTATCAGGACGGAGTTCCTGAGGAAGTATGTGATGCTATGAAATTTTGAAGAAAACACTTTGACAATATTGGTCAGATGTTGCCTTTGGTGTATCATGTGAGGGAGAGATTCCGCTGACAAAGAGGAATAATTTTGTAGATTTGATTTATAAAAAGATGATATTATACCCATTCACTATATATTAGTTGGAAGGAAATGGAAAAAAAATGCTGATGGAAATTATGAAGAATTGCTAAATAGCTTTATTGATAAATGCAATGAACACTATTCCTCTTGGAGCCCAAATCATAGTTAACACCGGGTTAATGATCAAACTCTTAGAACAACCATAAGGGGAAATTTTCAATCCATGAGAAAATTGAGGATTGAAATGTGGGTGGCGCCAGGGATCTTAATTCCAGGTCATGGAGAATACAAGTATTTTTATCCAATCTTGGAGAGAAGCTGATGAAAATTGAATAGAATCAGATCATTGCATTTCTACACTTGCTCCAATGGCAGAAGTTAGCGCCTTTCATGAATTAGGATCATTTTCTAAAAGTGGTATTGCCAGTAGAAACTGACAAAAGCATACACATATTAGTGGATCATGAGCAGCTAGCCAATCTGACTAATAATCTACAAGTGAATGTGCTCTGATTACTTAAAAGATATTGGTAGTTATTCGCTTAGAATGATCATGACTTGGGATGTGCAAAAAACGTATTCCATAAAGTTGATACTGGGGAATATTACTGATAATAATGAGACCTGTTAGAAGGTCAAGAGTGGCAGAAGCATAGGTCAATGATGAAATCAGCAAGTTAGTGGAACATGGGTTACTCGTTCCATAGTCAAGCCCATGGGGATTCAAATCCTTTTGGTAAAAAAGGAGAACATATCAAAATAGAGTAGTGATTGGCTATTGATAACTAAACAAGATCACTAAGTAAGACTCCTATCCGCTGCCTCAAATTGATGACATGATTAATTTCCTGGGGAAGCCAAAATTTTTTTGGCTATGGACCTGATTTTGGGCTATTGGCAAATTGATTTACCAAAAAGAAAATCATAAAAAACGTGTGAAATTTACTGTGCAAGTACTATATCAGCCAACCAGAATGCCCCAAGGTTTATTCAACATGCCGGCAACTTTCCAGCGTGCTATGGATTCAATACTCATAAACTTGAAGTTATCTTTTTTTAGCACTAGTGGTGCCCAATCCAAAAGGGGGAGCCGCCACGTATCTTTATTTGCAAATGGGCCAAACAAAGGGATTATCATAAATTAAAATTTTCCTAATATAGCCCCTAGGTTATCAGCCTAGGAAGCCATATCAGAAGGCGAGGAAGCTTTGGGGAAACTTTTATCTGGCGCCCGCTTTAGCTGGCGGACCATGGCGGACAACATAGGGGTAGGAGCATCAGTGACATGGGGCATGAGGAGGTATAGCTGCGGGTTTTCTTCATTTATGAGGCCAGCGGTATCCATTGCCTCAACGTATTGAGCGAGTTGATGCTCAGCGAAAGTGATGAGAGCTGGCACACAAGTGAAAGACTTGATGTGCTGGCGGTTTGGGGATAGTTGGGGTCAAAAAGAGAGGTTTTTACCGCGTCGATGCAAGCATAGCTTGCACCAAAAGCGAGCTCCTCAATCTCATATTTTGCATCTTCCTCAAAATTATTGGGGAAATTGGGGATAGGAATACCCTCAACCAGGGGTTCCATCGCCCCATGGTGTTGCTGGCATAGTAGGGTGTTGGCAGGAGCAGCAGCGGCTTCAACTTCCATCTTATTTATATTTTTATAAACTGGAAACCCGTTTTAGGGCGAAAATGGTGGGGCGCAAATCTGGAGGATTGATGAAGAATTCCTCTAAAGCAAAATCAGGCTTAACATTATAAGCCTGATTAAATCATCAATCCAATCGAGCGCTTTTAATGGATTTACATCGGTTAGCGCTGGCCCAGCCACCAGAGTTGGCAGGTTGGCAGCACCTGATTGGCTGCAAGCTGTCAACCATGGCAGCTCAGCTGAAACAGTTTCAGCCATCAGCTCAGAGCACCATAAATAAACCGAATTTTAAAATTTTTTTAAAATTTTGACTGGCTGCAGCTTTGGAAGCCACGCCAGAATTTGCCAAAGTTGGGGTTGGGAGGATCACTCCCCATTCAAAAAATTAAAGTGAGGCAGCCACCAGGGTGGCGCCAGAGGGGGGAGAGGCAGAGGCAGCAGAAGCAGAAGCCATAGGGCACTTGCGCTTCAAGTGATTGAGCTCAAAACACAAGGGGCAGATGGTGCAACCATTTTTGATGTGTGCCCAAAAAGGATGATCAGGGGTGGACCAGATCACAGTTTGAGGGGGAATCATGAGGTGGGTGTCACAATGAAATGGGCAGATTATCATAAAGATGCGAGGACCTGCCAGACGATCTGCCCCAGAGGCACCACAAACTGCAACATGGGGTCTGTGCTGTAAATGGCCAAACCCTCCATGAGCTCATGGCGGAGGCATTTGGGGTAAAGGAAGGAGGGCAACCTGGTGAACAAGACCACCAAAGTGGCCTCATCCGGGAGCCAGGTGTGAATGGTGGGCAAAGGAATGTTTTATAAATTAATTGCAGCTTGGCTGCTGCCACTGCATTGGCTTCAGAGAAGAAGCTGAGGTCAAAGTACCCCTTAAAGGGGCGGAAATCAATACAAACGGTGGGTTTGAAAACCACTGTGGCCATCTTGATGATGGCTGCACTAGTGTACAGGAAGAGATTCCCATATTTGACCCTGAGGCCAAAACGCAAATTTCTCCATGGAGCACCAAAGGGCTCTGGAGCACCGCCTGAGAGCTTGCAAGGTGGTGGACCAAGTCCTAAGGGGGGACATAATGCCTGGTAGCATTGGGAAGGCTAGCAGAGCCAGCTTGGGCGCGCTTTGGCGGCGGCCAAAAGATGCCAGATGGTGGCGCACCACCACCCCAGTCTGGGGCAGCAGGCGTTGATTGCATCGACATTGTTAAGCATTGGCTCAATTGAGCGGTCATGTTTTGTATTTTGAAAAAAATCCAAATTAGGCTTCAATTTAGGTATTAAAGCAAAAAAAGATCTTATTTCCATAGACTTGAAGTTATCTTGGAGCTAGTATACTTAGATGATCAACGTCTTTAGCAGGACTTACAGATCACTTGGAGCATTTGGAGGAAGATTTAAGTGGTTGACAATGGCTAATATAAAAATTAAGCTGAGAAAATGCCATTTTTTCAAAAAGAGCTCGAATACTTAGGGTTTGTCATAAACTCTAATGGATTAAAACTGCAACCTATGAAGATAGAGGCTATCAAATAGATATTGACACCAAAAATCGTTCAGGGCAAACAAGACTTTTAGGGGATTGTCAGATACTATCATCAATTCATCAGAGACTTTGCTGGAATCTCTGAGCCTTTACTCCACCTACTCAAGGATCCAAGAAAGGGATTCATGTGGAACAATGAGGCACAGAAGTCATTCAATAAGCTCCAAAATATCTAGAGCAGCCAATGTTGAAATACCCAAATTTTAATAAAAATTATATAATCCAAGAGGGGGTGTGGCATAGTTGAGATGGGCGCCCCACTATCACCCCTTATGACGCAGGTTCCAATCCTGTTGCGGCAAAAATTGTATTTCTATGCCAAGAGGATATCAATACATGTGGATTTGTGCACCATGCCTTGGCCCAACCAAGTGCATTAGTGAAGTTAGATCATGTAATCCTAGCCTATTAGAACATGTGAAGGATTGTTTACCCCAGTACTCAGGTATTGTTCTCCAAACCTATTTGATTGCTCCCTACTCCTTATCCCTTCTATTGGTGTGGTATATTTGTCCTAAAGTCAGCCCACCTCAAACAAAATTTAAAAAAAATAAAAAACTTTATAATCTAAGCAGATGCCTCGTTAACAGCAATTGGAGCCATCCTAAGTCAATTGGATGACAACAGGGGCGAACATCCAGTAGCCTAAGTGAGCAAAACCTTGTCACCAACTGAAAGAAATTATACCATGACAGAGCATGAGTGATTGAAGGTAATCCATGCCTGTAAGCACCTTTGAGTCTAGAAACATAAGAAGCACTTTAAAGTCATAACCAATCACTTGTACCTGTGTTGGCTTTATAATATGAGGGAACCAGAATCCTATTAACATGCTAGGTGCTGTGAAGTTGATATGACTGGATGATAAGTCATACATTCTGGTGGATTAAAAATTAGAGTTGAGGTGAGCCTTGAGATTGAGCAGAAAGTTATATTGATATAATGCAAATTGACTGAAGTATCAATAGTTCAGAAAATTGAGGGAATTTCGCCAAAACTTTAAAGTAGATGAAAACTTCTAAAGGGGAACAAATAGGAGATTACTAAGCAGAGGATGGATTTGACTTGGAATACCAAGATAAGTGTTGAGTGGAAGAATGAGAGAGGGAGGTTTTTAGTAGTTCACAGAAAAGTAATGCATTTATTATATTATAATAAAAAAATACAATTGGGGTTATTGTTTCGTTAATAATATCTATTGGTTTTTATTAAGAGTTAGCAATCTACATTTAGTCAAATAAAGTTGCTCAGTGGCTAATACCCTGTGAAAACCAGCTCAGTAGAATTACCCGTTATGCCAAGAAATTAACAGTGGTGCTCATTACAGGGGGCCACTGGTCAACTGTAGCTTATTGCACTAGGGCATCATGGCGAACCTCACTTGTTATGCCAAAACCTGATCAGATTTCATGCATAATATGCTGAGGAAGCTAGGGAAGCATCCAATGATGTTCTGGCACCTTTCATGGTGACAGTGCTCGGTGATGAAGATGCAATGATCAATTTGCAGTTAGGAACTTGTCCTGAGTTTGCAGCAAAACAACAAGGTCGCATTACAAATGTGACCTCCCAGCAGCTGCAGGGCATTATAGAATGGCTTCTGCGAGGGTACCAACTTTACAAAGACAAGGCGGGGGTGCATGCTCTGAGCTTATTCTACAATCAACAGTACCAGGAAACCTGCTAGTGTTGTATATGTCTTTCTCAATTTATACCACGGGGCTGTCACATCAGCTTATTACCCATGGAACAAAAGAATACTTAGTTGCGTATGTGAAGCCATCAATCCACCAGCTACTGCGCGTTCTGGCCCACCACAACATTGAGATTGGGGACTTAATATGGATCATTTAAGCTCAGCAGAATGATACTCACCTTCTAACCAACTGCCTTGATCATTCTTTTTCAGAGGTTCAGGGGGCGATGGTGCATATGGACCACCATGTTGTGGATGTCCGCCGTCATTTGGATGTTTTGATTCCACAATCAAATCAGGAGTTACCTTGACTGTAAGGGGAACTGTTGGATTAGCATAGCCTATTGGTGGAATGGATTTGGGACGTCACCACTTTGGGAAGCAACACCAAATGGTTTAGGACAGACCTGGCGGAATGGGTGGAAGCAATTGATGCAGCTATAGCTCAGATTAGAGGGAGTGTTGCCATGATGGAACGGCGGAATACGGATTATGTTGACCCTGTGGCAGCTGAATTTAGTCAACTTTTCATTGAGCGGAGTAACCAGTGGATAGCTGACCATACGCTCATCTCTTTTTGGTGTCCACAGAATATCGCCAGTTGCTTAGTTGGGTTACACAGTTGGAAATTGTTAGTCAGGCGGATCAGAGCTGAGCAATTTTCCTTCCGTTCATCAAGACAGTAGAGTATGTGGATATGCGAGTGCAATTGGATACCCTTTGAAGGGCCAACAAAAAGCTGGTGCAAGAGTGAGCTGCCCTCATTAATCAAGTAGACTACGCCAATTGACAAGTGCGCGAAACTGGATGGCAGCACACAAGAATGAAAAACACAGTGGGGGTCGTTCTCTCAGGGCTTCAGGCAATGGTGCTAAAATGGGCTATTAGTGAGAATTCCACCATGAATTGCAAAATCAGTGTGAAGCGCTTCAACAGGAGGTGCAAGATGGCCGATGTAAGTTTTACTCAGTTAAAGCTGAGCAAATAATTGATGAAAATTTTGCTGAACAGCCTGGGATAGGGGGAAAGGTGCAGTCAGTGGTGAATTTGGAGAATAATGCTACATATCAGCCAGTGAGTATCCCTTTGGGGCCACGGCAGTCCCTCCCCAAAACCCAACTTCTTTCAAGTCCACTTTGGCAGATTTGAATTCATCTGCATGACCCTACACTAGTTCACAAGGGAATGTTTCCCCCAGTTGTTCAGAACCTATTCTGGCTGTTACTTGCAGCCAGAGCCCGGAGAAAGGTGAAATTGTTTGTATTGAAAACTACCGCCCTTCAGTCATGATGAAAACATGCACGGGTATTTTAAACAATTTAAAGTTTCTGTGGAAGGGGCCTCAGATTGGGTAGAAAGCAAAACTGTTGCTGTCAGCTTTGGATGTGTAGAGTGACTATCAGGTCACCTGTTACCTCCAGAACAGTTCCATATCTTATCAAGATGTAAAAGAGACTGTGCTCAAGTTGTATATGGCGCAGCTAAGATGGCACAGAATAAGGCTGACTTCCTGACCATCTAGTTTTGCAAGAACGAGTCCCTGATAAAATTTTCAGAGAGATTTACAGCTGAAGCTCATGCGTTGGTAGGAGCAAAATTTTATCCACTGAGGATGTAGGCATAAGGAAGATGGAATCAGTCAAACCATACATTGAATTGCATAATGCTATGTCTTACATACTGGATGAAGACACGGGGCTTATTCAACTTTTTGAACACTTGTGCCATCTCTCTGGCACGTTTAATGCTCCCAATGTGGAGCGGAAGGCTCCTGCTATTGCCAAGGCATACTCCTTGGATATGAACAACGACCCAGTTATAAGCTATTGGGTAATATTCATCCACCTTATATGTCAGCAGATCCTTTTCGTCCTCCATACATGCATCCATCCCATCCCCGGCCTAACTTCAATACTTTGGCTATCTTTTAAATTGGACTTCTGGTGAAAACTATAAACATGAGTCCTTTATGAATGCTTGCTTCTTGTGCAGACGAAAAGGGCATTATGCAATTAATTTCCCAGGAAACCAGCAGGTGTATGCGGTGCCATATGGTATAATCAAACAGGGAAAATCTCAAGTGGAGTAGAGATGGGACACTCTACCTCCGCTAATTCAAATTTAATTGTCCTTAATGATCCCAAGTGTCTCTTTGCATTGGGCTCAGAACCCAGCCTGATGACTTATTATACCAACAGCTTCCAGCGGATACCTCAGCCTCCATTCAAGATAGTGACTTTTATCCTTCAGGCTATGAGTTCCGCCAAGCTGTGCAAAAACTGTATGCATGGCAAATCCTGGAACAAAACGACATAAGTAATGCTAGACCCTTAACGGACGTTGCCTTCCTAATGGGGGTTAACGTAGCCATCCCAATAGAAAAGATCGCTCAGGAGTATCCTCATGTTGGTATGGGTATATCCTCCTTCCTTGGTAACAAAAAAACCTTGGACGTTCACATAATAAAAACCTATGGCTTTTCTTATTTGGAGTATACCTACTGTGATATCTTTTTCAGAACATAAAAATCTAGGCTATTATAGATACTGGTGCCCCAGTTAATATGATTTCCACCAATCTCTTAGCCAAGCTTCTACTGAAGCCTGATGTGGATCACAGAGTAGTGTATGGGAACGTGGGGGCACAGTGCACTGTGTCCAAAGGAGCTTACAGCGTGTTACCTTTTCAGTTTGGTTCAGTTAAGGATTCCGTTCCAGCGGTGGTTCTTCCAGATAATAACTACAATATGCTGATTGGTTCTGCATTCATGAAGCGATTTGGAGCCATGGTCAATATGGCTGAAGAAACCATTAGTATTTTGGGACAATGGATTCCCATTTACTTTACCTCTAGTGGCATTCTAACGGATCTGTTCCACTCCAGTCAGATAAATTTGGCGTATAGTGATGGGGTGATTCCTGTCCAGTATTGGAAAATGAAGTGGGGGACCAGAGCCCTCCCC
The DNA here is from genome assembly GCA_022478985.1 of Massospora cicadina. NCBI lineage: Eukaryota > Fungi > Entomophthoromycota > Entomophthoromycetes > Entomophthorales > Entomophthoraceae > Massospora > Massospora cicadina. The sequence continues at coordinate 281,204 of JAKSZP010010526.1, read as the reverse complement.
AACCAGATCTACAAGTATAAAGGTATTCCGCTATGAGCTGCAAGCGCTTTGAGCATACCTTCTGGGCATCAGTGCATAATAGGGACCAGGCTTGAAATAGACGTCCCTAAAGGGATATATGGGGAAATTGTGGGGCCCTAACAGCAATCATGGTTTGAACCTCATGTGACTCCAGGGCTACTGTTACCGAGAAATGGGAAGTGAAGGTATTGCTAGCGAACTTACAGAAGTAGTTGATGACGATCCAAAGGCACCAAGTGGTGGCTTATCTACATTTGGTCCCTATTGGCGAGGCTCACTATGTTCATGACTTTGAATTATGGGAGGGCCTTGGCCCACCAGCAAATCCATCATTTGATGTAATGATAGTGCTTCTTCGGGAAGCTTTTTAGCCTGATTGTTGGAAGAACAGAAAGATAAGGCGATAGCTTTATGTGAAAAATACTGAGATATTTTTGCATCCAACAATCACAACTTGGGGTGCGCCCAAGGGGTAGTGCGTCAGGTAGATAAGGGGGATTACCTTCCCATTTGATCGCGGCCTATTTGGTGCTCAAAGGCAATGGAAAAGGTTGTCTCCAAGGAGGTAGATAAATTGATCAAATAAGGGATGTTATAGCCATCTAAGAGTCCGTGGGTATCACCGGCGCTTAATGTTAAAAAAGATGGCACAAGCTGGGTGGTTATTGACTATCTGAAGCTCAATAGTGTAACACAGAAAGATTCTTACCCCCTTCTGCTGATTTATGACACATTAGATTGATTTGGAAGAACTAATTATTTTCTGCCATGTTATTTGATATTGTGGTACTAGCAGATCGAATTGCCATTTGTAGAATGTGAAAAATGCGCTATAATCACTTCAAAGGGGTTATTCCAGCCTACATGTATGCCACAGGGTTTGTGCAACGCCCCGGCTATGTTCCAGCATTATATGGATACAATCTTAGGTGATCTGAAGATGTCCTGCATTTTAGTTTACCTCAATGATATCAACGTGTTTTTGCGAATGTTTACAGAGCATCTTGACCACCTGGAACAAGTGTTCCACTGACTTGCTGATGCTGATATTAAGATTAAGCCTTGGAAAAGTCACTTTTACAAAGAGCAACTGGAATACCTTGGGTTCATAATGGACTCAAAAGGGCTTAAACCGCAGATGGCGAAGGTGGAAACAATAAGCAAGTTGACCCAGCCAGGTAATAAACAAAATATCCAAATGTTCTTGGGGATGGTCAGTTACTACCGGTGGTTCTTCCTAACTTCAGTTGTATTGGGGCACCGTTCTTTGAGTTGTTGAAAAAAATGTCACTTTTGACTGGACGGAATGATGCCAAAGCGCCTTTGATGTTTTACAAACTGCGTTGGCAAGCACACCCATTTTACAATATTCAAAATTTAAAAAACAATTCATAAAACAAATGGATGCATCACTTTCTGCTGTAGAGGCAGTACCATTGCAGAAGGATGATGATGGCGTAGAGCACCCTGTCACATTTTTTAGCCAAAGTTTATACTGTCATGAACAAAATCACACTGTGATTGAGTAGAGTGCTTAGCAGTGATTTATGCATATAAAAAGTTTTGATATACCTCCACAGGGTGAAATTCCAAGTGGTAACAGATCCTGAATCCTTGCGCTGGCTGAAAAATCTCCATGAACCTGAAGGACAGCTTGCACGATGGGCGTTGAAGCTCCAAGAATATGATTTTGAGATTGTACACTGGTAAAGATAAAACATCAAAATGCAGATTGTCTTTTGTGGCTACCAATGGTCGCTATTACAGTGTATTTGACTGACATTATGTATATGAAGATGGTGGTGGGCAAATACCACAATGAGATGCTGCAAGTGATCAAAGTTCAAGATGGGCTTAAACAGGACACCTTCTTATGTGATGGGAAATTATATAGGCAGATCGGGTAATTGATGCTGAGCTCTCCTAAACCCTCAGATAGGCCAGAAAATATTATGTATGCACATTGGGAAGTAGGACATGATGGGTTTCGTAAAACGTTGGAGTTTTTGTGACCCCACTACTATTGGGAGAGCATGCATTATGATGTGCTGTAAATGGTAAGCTGTTTTCATCAATGCCAAGTGGAGAAGACTTTCCACAAGAAAACCATATACCATCTAGTTAAGCCCCAGTTCTCCTGGCATACTATTTCCCTTAATGTAATGGGGCCTTTGCCAACTGGCGCGAACTGATATAAGTATATAACTGTAGCAATTGATTATCTGATGAGATGGGTGAAAGCCAGGGCAATTTTGACTTGGGAGTGGTCACTACCACCAGTTTATTATGAAGTATGTGATACAGCAACATGGCTGTCTGCAGTTCATTTTAACGGACAATAGAACCAATTTCACTTTGCACATCCTGCCCAAGTTGAACAAATTGATGACAATCTGTGGGGTCTTGACTACACCTTACCATCCAGATTCCAATGGAATGGTGGAGTGGGTCAACGGCACATTCATAAACATACTCCATAAACTTGTGAAAGATTGACCCTCAGAATGGAGTACCCTTCTACCCACAGCTTTCTTTGCATATAATATCAGATACTACTCATCCACTGGCAAGATTCCTATCCGATTGCTCTATGACAGACATCCGGCTTTACATGCCCTGCTTTACTCAAGCGTGTAGGAAACTGTTGGCGTAGAACTACAGCAGTATTTGACGAATCTGATTGAGACGCTGGTCAACCTACAGATGGAAGCATACTATACCAGTTTGGCTAAGAAGATTTTATCAGGATGCTGACCAGAATAGACATAGCGGACAACTGCAGATTGCTGTAAGAGATTATGTCTTATTCCATGACCAACATGGATTTGGAGGGAAGAACAAGCTCCCTAACATTTGGACCAGGCCATTTGAAATTATTGAGAAGATTGTTATCAATGCCTACACCATTTAGGAACCTGTGGGTGGTCAGAATATCAACTGAGTTTGCACAAAATTCCTTTGAGCATAAAAGCAATAGCAGTATATCATCCAGTCAAAGGGGGTAATGTTGCAGAAGTTGATATGACTGGATGATAAGTTATACATTCCAGAAGATCAGAAATTAGAGTTGAGGCAAGCCTTGAGATTGAGTGAAAAGTTATATTGATATGAAGTGAATCAATCAAAGTATTGATAGTTTGGCAAATCGATAGAAAACTGCTGAAACATCAAGATAGACAAAAACTCCTAAAAGGGAACAAATAGGAGATTATTAAGAAGATGATGGATTTGACTTGAAATACTGAGATAATAGTCAAGAAAAAGAATGAGAGGTGAGGTTTTTTAGTAGTCTGCAGATAAATTCTGCGTTTATAATATTATAATAAAAAAGGGACAATCAGGGCGATTGTTCCATAGATTATATCTATCAGTTTTAATAAAAGTCAGCAATCTGCATATTATCTGATTTGGTTGCTCAGTGGCTGATACCTTTGCAACCAGTTCAGCAAATCAACCCCATTATGCCAAGGAATTAAAACTGGGCTTTAAAGCTACAAACATATAAAGTTGAAATTATTTACAGGGCTGGAGTGGTGCATTAGAATGCTGATGGATTGTCTCAATTGCCAGTTGTTCATGTAATCTATCATCAGGCTGATGCGCAATTCCAGCGGATGATCAAAGGAGATATTGGGGGTGAACTCCCTGATTAGGAAACGCACTACAAAATGCATTGGAAAATACCAAATTTAAGCACAATCATTTATACAAAAAATCTAAGAAAATGAATTTTATCTCCTAAACCATCAGAACAAGCAAAAATCATTTGAGCTGATCATAAAGTCATTGGCCATGGTGGCCTAAAGAATACAGTGAATCATATTTGTCAGTATTATTACTAGGAATTGATCAACAACACCTGTTGTGAATTACTTAGCCTGTTATGTGGAGTGTCAACTTCATAAGCTGCACAAGAACATCATGGGATACTGGCTAGTACTCCCTGGTTTTGCGTGGCACACAGTGTCCATAGACGTTATGGGACCATTGAGTGTCAGCATTAAAGAAATGAAGTATATAATTGTCACAACAGACTATTTAACATTATTGGTTAAAACAAAAGCCCTCAGTAAAGTAGATGCAATGAGTATGGCGAAGTTTATACTTGACCAAGTGGTCAATTGGAATGGATGCCCCCAAGTTATCCTCAGTGACAACGGGACCAATTTTACTTCATATATGATTCCTAGGCTAAACAAAATAATGGGAATACGAGGTGCTGTATCTGTCCCCTTTTATCCAGAAATGAATGGGATGGTGGAAAGAGTAAATGCAACTCTAGACACAACATTATGAAAGTTGGTCACAGGTAAAACTTCCACTTGAGGAATATATATGAGTTTGGTCACATTTTTTTATATCAGTTACCATTCAGTGACAGAAAAAAATTCCAATCAAACTTTTATATGGTTGAAAGGCCACATTATCACCAATATTGTATTCTGCAGTGGAGCCATCTTTGGGGATGAGTTGCAAACAATATCTTTCCTGACTGGCCAATATCCTGATTGAATAACAATCATGGGTATTCAAAATGACAATGAAAAGAAGAATCAATGCAAATAAAGTGGATGACAAGAATCAGCCTGCATTGAAAGAATACCATGTGGATGATGGGGTAGCATATTGCGATACTCATGGGTTTGGGATAAAAAATAAGTTGGACGGCCTATGGATGGGACAATTTGAAATTATTGCCAAGTCAGTGAACAATGCCTATATGATCAAGGATTTTAAAGATGGGCACATAGTCAATAGAGTCTACACAAAATGCTTAAAGTACTGGACCTAAGGGAAAAAATAACTATGATATATGTGAAAAAATTAAGATAAAACTATAAAAAAATAAAAAGATGCATAAAAATATAAAAACTAAAAATATATTAAAAAATTAATTTATTATTATTAATGTGATGATGCATCTAGTGATATTCCCACCTACCAAGTGTGAAGGAAGGGAAAGACAGTAATGGGCATGAGTCTTGAGCATTGGCAGGATCAGGACGGGCTGAAACTAGATCTTCCAAAATAGTCATTATTAAAAGGTTGGTAAAACCCATCCTGGAGTTAGTACAGGTTGAATGACAAGATGCCATTGGGAACCCATCCTGGGGTTCTTAAAGGTTGACTAAGTAGTCACTGAAACCCATCCCAGGGCTTATATAGGTTGAATGGCAAGATGCTATTTGGAACCCGTCCTGAGGTTTTTATAGGTGGACCAGTTCATCTTTTGGCAATGATGTGAAGATGGGACTGGCATGGCATGATGTTGTAAGAACTGCATTTAAGAAGAGGTGGCAGCTTGTAGCAACTAAAGACAAGAAGTCACAAAGCTAAGCAGAGCATATAGGCGTTGAAGTGCGGACAGAGCTGAACTCAGCTGAGATCATAGAGATATGATATACAGATGCAAGCACAAGATGAGGCAGCTATTCCCCAAGGGTTCTATCTTCTGCTGGATAATCTGGTCAAGAGGGGGGATATGTTGGAATTTCAGTTGACCAAATTATCCAACCTATTAACTGATTAGTTAATTTGACAATTGGTGGTTACAATCATATATCTTGGCAACAGTCGCCATCTAAAGATATTCTCTTCTAGAATCACTCCTAATAATACTGAGCAAGAATTTAATGCAGGAAGAACACCAATAATTGAATTATGGGGAATCGTTCAGAGCAAATGGATGAGAGTTGCTGGAAACTACTTAAGCGTTCTAGCGCTTGTTGTAAATGGTAGGATCGTCATTGGCCAACGCAATTGGTTTAAGTTCCTAACACCAATAAATTGGTCACCAAACAGCTGAGGATTACGCCACTTAAGAAAATCAAGTCAAAGATACCTGACGAGAATAGGTTCCTAAAACTTAAGGGTCAAACCAATATAAGAGAGCAAGTAATTCCCAGCGGACGGCTAAGAATTTGTGTGCCAATTTTACTAAAAAACCCCAAATATTCCCTAATAAAATTAGATTCAAAATTGGAATAACTAAGTTGTTTTACATTGGTTGTATAACTTTACTCCTGGGATAAGAGTGCAAGGATCAGATATCCTTAGGTTGTTTTTATCAAGTCTTAGCTTAGCTCTGCGTGAAGAGAATAGGGAATTGTTCCCTACCAGATCAGAAATATTTTTAAGACAAAGAAGCACCTGTCTAGTGTTGGACCCTTTACTAAACCTGGCTTTTGGGCAATCAACGATAATAGTCTTCATACTATTGCCCCAGTTATCTATCTTCAAACAATCAATGAAAGTGGTCAAGGACATGTGCAGTTGAAATCAGGGCGCAGAAGTGAGCTACCATCTAGTGGCTCAGATTTTAACAGAAGCTTAGGCACATTATCTGCAGAGAGGAGTATTCTATGGTAGCCACTAGCGCACTGCATGTTTACAGGGTGAGGAAAAGGGAATTCACCTGAGTGAGCATCGAATGAAAATGCTAGCATATTCCGCTCAAAGTCAATACTCCCTGAGTGGAGGAACCACCATCCTACCCCCAAAATCGTTGGGTAACCCAATCTGAGACTGCCTCAAAGTGTGCCATAAATTCATATTTGTGGACCACAAAGCACAAGGGTTTACATAAAGTGAGTGTAACAATATGGACCAATAACACCCCCAAGGTGGACAAACCTGAAGTTACAGAAAGATCCAAAGCCTGCACTAACTTAAGGTCAATGTAATTCCCTGAAGCATCAGTATCCACTAAGGCAGTTACCGTTATCATCCGGTGCCCTACATGAATTTGAATGAGGAAAAAGTAAGCGCAGTAAACTTTTTAAAACTTATCAATGGAGCAAAGGGTTCTTTCAGATGGGGTAATCCTGGCAGGGTGGCGCACCCTGCTGCCGCCGTTGGTGATTTGAGTGGGAACAGCAGCAGCCTGGGCATAAGCAAAGGTGCAGATATAGGATCTTCAGAGTCAGATAAGGAGCACTTTTGAAAGATCATATTAAATGGGATTTGGCAATGCGTTTCCTTCACCCGCTCAACAGCTACAATGCAGTCAGTGGTGAGAGCTGAGGCTGCTGGGTCTATGCTGATTGCCATCCAACAATTGGTCAGTTGAAATATCCTGGAGTGGGGGATATACTCCAGTGTGTGGACTGGTCTGAATAAACCATTATAGCCCATTCAGACCTCTGTGGGGGATAGCGCAAGCCTCAGTGTGATAAGCTAGGCCCATGTTGTGAGGGTAACTGCATATTCTTGTACTCTATCCCACTTTGTGCTTTTGCAGGGGCAATGGGTGCAATAGTTAAGGAGCGTGAGGTTCACCCCCCTCAGAACCATTCACCATACTATCACTTTTTTCTCCAGTTGTCAATTTCTAACACCTGCCTGTACCTAATGTGAGCAAACTAGGTAGGTCAAAAACTCTGAGTGTTTACAGTGAGGTGAAGTGATATAGGGATTGTTGGTTGTGCCACACAAGCTAATAGGATTTGCTGCATGCTTGTAACATGATTATACCGCAGACAACCTCTAAGGAGCACTTGTAAGAGGGAAAGTAAACTGGTTGGTGGCAGCGTTATTCAAAGCCAAAAGATTTTAACTAACCACTGAACAGTTATTTTTACTAGGTTTGGTTATAATATTTGAAACCTAGCGCGCTATGAAAAGACCTGGATTTTGTTATGGGTACACCAAGACCCACAAGGACTGTGTAAGCATGTGGAGTGCCCCTTACACTTGAACTGAGTGACATTCCCTTTCCCTTCCAAGAAACTTCTATAGTGGCCAGCTGCCCCCCTCATCTCCCATGGTGACCTTGCCCATGTGGTGGATGAGCGGTGGGTTATGGCCTACCCTTTAAAAGTGCCGCCCATCCCTGTGTTAAGGAATCTGAGAAATGTTATGGAAGATCAAAGAAATCTGCATCAAGGTCTCAGCAAATAGGAATCAGCATAGGATGGATGTGGCGAGTCCCTCCTTTAGGCCGATTTTTGAATTTGGTAAAATCAGTCAAAAACAATAAACCTTCCCATTCAGCATTAAAACCACAATAAACTGAACCTCACAATGCCAAACAGGCGCCATAGCTATCAGTTTGGGCAGGTTGGGCATCTCAAACCCTTTACTGACCACTTAGGACTGTCTCTATGTGGGATGGCCCTGGGAGGCTCCTGTTATCCATCAAGTGAGAAGTTACCACTCAAGTTGGCGTAATTGCAGCAAAACTGCGCTTTAGCACCTGAGAACAAACAATGATGACATATCCCACCAATGACACCTTTAGAGTCAGTTTAAATTAAATAACCCCCTCCCACTTGAAATTCCACCAGTATAGGTCAGAAACTCAAGTGCACCATTTCATGCAACCCAAAGCTATTCTAAAATTGACTGAGTATCTAAGCAATCATTCCACACATGGAAGATTGACAATCAATTTTCTTTACAAGTTTTCAATAGTTTTCCATTTTACAGACACATTTTTGCTTATTATATTTGATCTTCTCTGGTATCCTGCAACACCCACCAATGTGGAATTATAGGTTATGCAATAACTAGGCTAATGCATCCATGTTGGCGACTTTTCTATCCTTTACCATTAACTTGGGTCATTGCGCTCAAGACTTCCTGAACTTTTCTCCACTCACTGAAGTGATCTGCCACCAGGATCCCAGAATTTGTGGGAAAATCATCCCCATTCTGGGCGAGAATCTGCACTCTCTCCAACAGCTCTATTTTAAACCCCCACATGGGAATCCAACCTGACATTCAAATCCAACATTTTTCCACTTCAAAGCCTGTAGGCTCTGGGGCTACAACATACTTGCTTTTTTCCAGGTTGTTTATCACTTTTGTGTCCCATCAGCGCTCATTATTCACCTACCTCCTGGCCCATCTAAACGTCATCCAAACAGAAGTGCCTCTGGCATTCTGGCTCACCTTCTGGGTGTTCTCACACCCCAACTGGCAGGCCAGTCTAAACTTTATCTGCCACTTCCCTGAAAGGTAACCAAAGACCACAAGGCACCGTATATTTCAATAAACTCTTAATATGCGCATTGGAAGAGGAGTGTGACAGGCTCTGACCCATTGAGTTATTGCCCATATGCCATTTTTAAATATAATAGACAGTTTTAGACTATTTTAATATAATAATTTGATAAAACTAAATGAGCAATAAGAAAAAAGAATTTTTCAACAACATACTATCAGCAGGGTGCTGGGCTATATGATAGAAAAGGGAAGAGTTACTAAGCTAAATTGCAATAGGTGACCAGTTCAATTTTTTCAAGTTCATTAATTAACTATTTAATTCCTGTTTTACCTCAATATTAACAACCAAGTCTTCTCAAGCTATTCTCAGGACTAATTACCAACATATAAATTTTTAAAATTGCTTTTTAGTTCATAATGGGGTGTTAGGGTTGATCATTATTTTGGCCCTCTCTTTTTAATCTTTTGACTGAATTTTGTACTCTAGGTCTGTTTTCCCTTTCTTTATGGCTTCTGGTTGTACTACCAGTTGAGGACAGGGACAGACTGTAGTTTGGGGCTTCTGTATTCTCCTGGAGTCTTCAAAAAGCTGCTTAATTTTTTCAAATAAAACTTTGCAGATTTTGACAATAAGATGGTGGCATGGGGGAAATTGAGAGCAGCATGTGAAAATCAGGGTGGGGCAGCAGCCACCCATTTCTCATCTAGGGTATGCTCTAGGTAAGAGATCTGAGTGAGTGGGAGGACCTTAGTTTGACCCTTTTTGGTTCTAAAGGGGTGCAAACCTCTGTCCAGCTTGATGGCTGGCCCCTGAAACCTTACACCTCTCAGTTTTAGTTGCTTTAATAATAGTAAACCTAAATCAGGACCTTGAAAAGTTAGATAGGGTGACAAGAAGCTAATGAGCTAGTTAATGATATGGACAACTTCCTTTATTTGAATCTGACTGTTTGCAGCATATTATACCACCATAAAGTCAAAAAGGATAAGTTTAAATCCTTTACAAATATAATAGACTAGTAGCTATATAGAACACCTATTTGCATTAAGGTATATATCTCTCTTTCCACTCAGCATAACTTTCCAAGCAAAAAATACAGAAAAAAAGTAATTCTCAATCACCCACCATAGATTTGCTCCGATGTCCTTGGATTCCCTGCAGGCTGCTCCAGTGTGGGGCAGTGGCAAAACACCCCCACCATTTTTTGTCCAACAGTAAAACGCGCTTGGACTAGCTTCCAAGTCATACCAAACCCCTGGGATGATTCGTTCCTCCCAAGGATCTCAACACCCACCTCACTTGAACCCAAGTGGTGCCCCATTGCCCCCTGATGTAACCCCAGAACAACATGCATTTCGATCTTAGGATGACTATGGGAAACTTTTCCCCTACCATGACCAAGCCATTTTTTAAAATGAATCAGGCTATGATGCATCCCGCTGGTTTAATTAACTTCTGCCCCTATAAGGGGTATTTTGATCTTGGCTTTGCCTGTGAAGCTGATGCTGTCACTGCGGCAACTATGCCCCTGGTTTTCCAGGGTACCTCTCTCCCCACAATTCAGACCTGGCTCCCAGTGGATACCACTTTGGTGGTTCAGTTCACTGGTTTGCCCATCTACCTTCCCCCTGAGGTGCTCCATCAGGAGCCAATGGAAGGTTTGGCAGCCTATGGCTCCAACCCCATCTTTCAATTTGTGGTCCCAAATGGGGCCACACGCATCACTGAGCCTTTGGCGTATGCTACAATCAACCCTGAATCAAATAAAATTGCCCTGTCAATTCCCCCTCACGCTGTTATCCCCTCCGCCCCCAACAATCTGTTCTGGGCTCACGTCAAGGGTGGATGGACTATCTGACCATCCTGTTTTGAGTTGGATCACTCAAAATGCAAGTGCCCATCCCTAGCTGCTCCTGACGGCTCTGATTTTTTATCTGCCAGCTTCCAATCCGCCGCCCACCCCACACCAGCCTTGGTATGGGGTACAATCCTATCTCTCCCTCCCCCAAAGCCTGTTGCTGCAGCTGTGCCAACAGCCACCAATCAGCCTCCTCCTCGCCCCAGTGCCAAAAATGCTCCATCCAATCAAGCACATGATTGGACCCCAGTTTGATCCCATGCATTCTCTAATGAACCAACCAAACCTCAGGAATTTCCTGAATTTCCAAAACAATTCAACCAAAATCCTTGGGATCAATTGACTGAAATTGATGAGTCCAGGAATATAATTGAAGACCACAATATACAAATTGAGCGGTTTGTGTTCATCGACCACAATGGTGAGCTACCCCCTCATTTATACGCCCCCCAGCAAAACACCTAAACGTTCCATGGCGACCACCAGCTGGCTGTTGAAGCAACTGCTAAGCCAGATTGTCATCCTCTCCACAAAGATGCCACCAAATCAGTGGCGATGCTTGCAGGAGGAATACCTCCTCCCATTACTCCCTCCAAAGCCAATAAGGTTTAAAAAATATGCTGATCAAAGCTTACAAAGCTGCTAATGACGCCATCCAACAAGTGGCAGTGTTAGCGCGGAATCCCAAAATAAAAATTACCTGCATCAATATCACCATGTTCATATAGCTACCTAATTCATGCACAAAAGCTGAACTAGCTTTAGCCAAATGCATCAGAACTATTATGTATAACAGCCATATTCCTACCACCCCAATTATTGGAAATATATCTCCACATCCCGCTGATGCCCTGACGGCCCTGCTCTCCGCCGTAGCCCATGCCCTGCTTTGGGATGAAGTAGAGGCCTAGGATGAGCCCCTGATCCACCCTCCCCTTCCGCCATGATGGGTTAAGCAGTTCTCGCTGCCCCACCTGGTTGGTTGAGTTTGCGTTATGTGTGTCATCCGCTCATTTTGGGCGGTTCATTCATTTTATTTGGTGAGGATTTATTTTTAGGTTTTGAGTTTCAGTAATGTCCACCCCCTAGTCGGCTTACCTCAGTTAAATATTTTCAAGAAGACATAAATATATCCATATCTGAGTTAGTAGAAATCAAGTTTGAGGTAAAATGCTTCTGATTATGCTTAGGATTGGAGCAACTATTGAGCAAATATATTGCAGTATTTTTAGAGTGATTTAGATGGTAGCAAGATAATATTATAATTTGAGCCATCAAAATGTTAAGCTAATTTAAAATCTAGTAAAAAATATCTAGTCACTAATATAAAGTTAAGCAGAAGGTTGTAAACTAATTAGCAGTTCTTACAACTATACATATATTAGATATTAGTTATCTCCTATAACTTCTTGATATAATATTTTGTCACTTTAATATTAATATAAATTGTGGAATGGTTATTAGGGGTATAAATAGATAAAGACTGTTTATATAATCTTTTACCCTCCTGTATATCATGGTAGGTGAGAGCCTGTCATGATATGGTGGTAGGTTAAACTGCACTTTTTACAAAAAAATTCTTTTTGTGTTATATTAGTGGTAAGAAGAGTCCCATGATTTTTTTACCTCAGACTACTTAAAAAATACATTGACTGACATACTGACTGACTGACATCTGAAACCTTCAAGTCTGATAGGTTTGATCTATTTGGAAAAGTGGGTGAGAATTAGCGATTCTTATTGAATCTGAAATTATTGATTCTGATGGGTTCAATCTATTTAGGCAAGTGGGTGAGAATTGTCAAATATCTTATAATTCACCAAGTTGCTCACCTGAAACTAATCAATTTTAATATGGTCAATCAATTTGGGTGAGTGGGTGAGTATTGGCAAATATTATCAAATAATTCACCAAATTGCTCACCTGAAACTAAACAAAAATCAGTATAGAGTTTTAATCTGATTAAGTAAAGTTAGGTGATCAACTCATCAACCATGAGGGCAACAGCAAAGCTGTTAGTCCGAGTACTTGAGAGTAACACTGGCACAGCCTATAGGCTACAATGTGAGCTTATCATCTGATAAAATTTTAATGTAGCGAAGCATGGGTATCTGGATGTTAGGTTTGTATAATTTTAAATCCTGCCTAATTTGGTTCCCCTAATTAACAAAATAATTTTGGTAAGTTAAGTAGAAGTTGATTTTTCTTTCCACTCGAGTTCACTTTTGAGCACTTTAATTGAGAAAAGTTTAATTTACCACTGCCATCTGGCCACACCCTTTTTATGATATATCCGTGGATCAGCTGCCTGCTGCTCCAATGTGGGGTAGCAGTGCTCCACCACCTAGCGTTTTCCACCCTGCGGGCAAACACATTTGCATGGGGTTGAATAGCCCACCATCTTCATCTGGCCGTTTTGTCCCCCCACAGGCTTTAGCACTCCACCTGGCGTGCATACACCCTTCTCACCCCATCCTCTCAACCTCCCTCGATCCACAATCTGATTTTGCCTCCAAGTTGACTATGGGCATTTATTCCCATATGCCAACAAGGCAATTATCAAATTGGCCACCGCTGCATTTGTGCCAGCTGGCTTTATCAATTTCCGCCCTTTTAAAAGCTATTTCAAAATTGGATTCCAGACAGAAGAGACCACTGCAGCAGCAGCTTCTACTCCCTTTATTTTTAAAATACTCCAATCCCTACTACCCGGACTTGCCTGCCTATAGACACCACAATGGTGGTGTCCTTTGAGTCCCTCCATTCCCACCTCCCACCTCAAGTTTTGTATGATCAGCTGATGGTGGTGCTTATGGAATATGGCTCTCAGCCCAACCTCATCTTCGATGTTCCCTCCAGTGTGGAGTTCCTTGCTGCCCCTCGCACAACTGCCACCATTAACCCACACCACTCTGCCATAACCCACCAAATCCCCCCATGCTCATATCACAGCATCTTGAGCACCTTTTTTAGTCTCAGGTGGATAATGGTTGCCAAATTTGTCTCCTCTATTTTGAAATTGACCATTCCAAAAAATCCTGCCCCTGAGCCACTTCCTCTGATGTGGCTTTGGAGCCACATTCAGAGGGTTCCAAATGGGGCATTTTGCTGCCCCTTCCCACCCAACATTCTCATTCAATGGGCCAGAGTGGGAAATTGGCCCCCACCAAATCAACCACCCACATTAACCCACCCAATTCTACTCCTGTAACCAGAGTCAGGATTGGACCGCTATTCACTCCCAAGTAACCCATTCACCTACTACCACCCACCCAGCTTCTAACACCAGTATTCTCATAAACCAGAATCCATTAAACCTATTGGCCAAGATTAATGAATTAGGTAACGTTATCATGAGTGAGCAAACTGGTCAACCTCTCAGCCAGTTCAATTATGGTCAGGCCAAATTTTTCCTTTCTGATTTTGATGATACCCCACCGCCAAACGTTTCACTCCTAAACTCAATGCCACCTCCTACCAAAGTGACCAGCAGCTCACCTTAGCTGCAGTGGCCTCTCCCCAGTGCCAAAACCTATTCTCAAAGTTTTGAATTACACTTCCAATGGGGCAGGTTGTATCTCAAAGTTACACTGGGCAGATTCTCCAAAGATACAATAAAGTAAATATGAAAATACAGGTTAAACTCGACCTAATTTTTATTTTCAAAAATAGGGAATATTTATAGGCTTTTTTTACAATTTGTAATCTATTAGAGTGAATTAATCTCTGCACAATAGAATCTTCAATCAGGTGATCATGATCTGATTGATCATTAACTTTGATAGATTGTGATAGATTGCTCACTCCTTCTGATGATGTTGGGGGAATTGAGGAAGGGGATTTTTCAGAGATATGCAAATTCAGTGAAATCCCGACACCTATGCAAAGCAGTGACCAAATCAGAGGCTCGATACCCTTTAGGGCTGCCCACACTCTACTTCCCCCCTGATTTATCCAAATCTCCCTGCAGCGATATCTCAAAATTATTTTGTGATGCTGAAGCTGCTGTCATGCATGTTTCTAAACTTGCAGAATTGAACCCATCTGCTAAAATTACCTGCCAGAGTATCTCTAATTTTTCCCAACTCCCCAAAGCCCACATTCAAGCTGAACTTCACATAGCAGAATTTGTTGAAGCAGTCTACCGCACTAATCTTGATGAGGAGGTGGATAACTCATAATACACCACCATCCACCCACACTATGCTTATGCCCCAAAGCCCTGACTCTCCGTTTTAGTCCATTTCTCCAACCAACGTGACAAAGTCATGGCAAACTCATCTGCAGACAAACCGCCCGACCCCCTCTCACCCTCAGACATGGTGGGTTAGCGGTTTCCACTCCCCGCCTGGTTTGTTGTTTTTGTTTTGTCTTCCTGGTCATTCTTTCAATCAGGTTATTTTATATTATTTGTTTGTGAGTTTCAGTACTATATATCCTCTGGTCAGCGTACCTTGGTTAAATTCAATTGAGTAGAAGTTGATTTAATATTTTGGAAGGCATGTCACATATACAATAATTTTATATATAGAGATGTTTTGGGTAGCAGTTTGGTGTTATTTGAATGCTTTGATAGGTTTATTTTGTTTGGCCAAGTGGTTGATGGCTAATGGTTGAATCAATAGGACATAATTTAGTTTTGAGTGGTGATTAGTTTTGGGTGATTCAATAAGTTCAGTTAGGTTCAGCTGAGTGGTTGGTAGTTTTTGGTTGATTCAATAGAGCAAATAGATTTAGCTGAGTGATTACTGTCTACCTATAATATAAAATCTATATTAATTAATTTTAATATCTGAAATTATATAGACACTGTAGAAAAGCATGGGTAATGAATGCTAGTAAGATATAATTTATATTTGTGAGCAAAATTATATAAGCCAGGTTGGAAAGTGGCTCTGGCTTCAAAAAAGGTTTTATTGAGAAGGCATAATTTCTTGATTATTTCATACTTTTTAGTGTTTTTTAAAGGAGGGTCTTTTTCCCTAAAAAATTTATATATAGACTAGCATCCAAATACCCTGCTTTGCTATAGTGTTTATAACTTACCAGATGTTTGAATCATTATTTTAGATTTTATATTATTTTTGACTACTAACTACTCAGCCAAACTCATTGGCTTATCGATTTAACCAAATTCTACCAACCACTCAGCCAAAACCAATTGCCCTATCAAATCAACCAAAAACCATTAACTACTCAGTTATAGTTAGAACCAACTAAAACTATTAAATCAGCCAGACAATAGTGGTGTTACCTGGCATTGCTCATGTTTAATAAACAAACAATTTGAAATGATCAAGTTAGATCTATATCATGTTGACAGCCCATTTTACCCAGCATTATTTGTGGATATAATTTAACAGATAGTATTAAATTATATTATTTTATATAATCCAAGTGGTAGAATATAGATCCTCTACCGTTGCCTCCCCAAGTTCAATCCTGTTAAATGAACTTTGGGTTGGGGACAATTATGACTGTGTTGGCATTGCGCACCAATGTCCTGAACTGAGATAGAAAATAACAAAGGCGGTCCATGAAGTTCCTGGCCTATCATATGTATGAATGGAGGTTTTCCAGATTTTTCCTCTTTTCTCATTTTCTTCACTTTCCTTAATCAGTGCAGTAATGTCCCCAGGTTAGCCCACCTCAAATAAAAGTTAAAATACAAAATCACTAACCAGTTGGCAAAACCATTAAAACTTTAGAATCAACCAAATATCAAACTGCTCAGATATAACAATATACCAAAACACATTAAAAACATATAAAGTTTTAGATCTTATATATTAAAACTTTTTATTTTATTGTGAAAATTAAAAGTCTGGCTTTGAGGTGCATACGGACCCCCTTCTGTCCACCTACAGCCAAATTTTTAAGCTACATGATTTAGTTTTGGCTGAGCATCATGTACACACTTGTTATTATAGATAATATAACTATTAAATACCACAATAAAAGTAATAAGGTTTTGGCACTAGCATAAAAAACCTAGAAACTTTGGGTACTTAAAGGGTTACCATAAGAGATCCAGATTAAAGAGATGAAGCATGATAGCATGAAGTTTAAAAAAAGTGACAACCTACAAGCGAAATGCTTCTTGAAACAGCTGAAAACTGCACTGGAAAGGTTGAAGCTCAATCAGCGGGACAGTGAAGAATGGCGGAGCAAGTACCAAACAACACACAAAAGGTATTGGGCCTTAATGGTGAAACAGGTTTTGGTGTGACAAACCAACTCTACTTAATGATATCAGAGCTTAGTGGGGACAATGACCAAAGAGGGCCTGGCTCACCTCAAGGAAATCTGAACAAAGGCTAGGATAAGGAAGTAGAGACGGCTGAAGGGGAAGTATCAACAGACCCATAAATGATCAAGCACAATATCAAATGCTTCTATGGTGAACTATTCCACCATTGAGTAACAAGCAAATCAGCGACAGATACCCTAATTGACCTGGCTAAGCTGGCACTCAGGGGTTGTATGCTGGAAGAAGTCACTAACCTATCTGCAGAAATTTTTGATGATGTTCAGTGGTCACTAAAATAGTCATTGATAATGAAGGCACCAGGTCCCAACAAAATGTGTGCAGAGGTGTACAATGCATTCTGTGACCGCATCACGCTGGAACTAAAATCCCTATTTAATCACTGTTTTTAAAATGGACAGAAAATACTGGGAGGTCAGGAGAACCAAATTGTACTCTTATACAAAAAGAGACTCTGACACCAATTACAGAACTGGCACCTGATTGCACTATCCAATGCTGATTATAAGCTGCTAATGTGCATATTATCAAATTGGCTGATGGAAATGGCACCGCGCATGCTCCATAAGGCCCAAAACGGGTTCATCAAGGGTTGGAGTATTTGGGACAGCATTTGTGTTTCAAAACGTACTCTAATATGTGCGGGTAACTGATCAGGGATATCTCATGTTCCTCAACATGGAAAAGGCCTATGATTGGGTAGCATGGTCATTCCTACAAGAGGTGTTAAAAGTGGTCAGTATCCCCAAAACCTTTAGGTCATGGATAACAACACTGTACTTTGTCCTGGTAACCAAGGTGATTGTTGCAGATGGTGTAACCAATGACATTCTGGTCGGGTAGGGTCTCCAATAAGGCAATTCTAAGTCACCAATTTTGGTTAATTTTGCAGCTAACATCTTATTGGCAGTGGCAGATGCGAGACTCCAGGGCCTAGTCCACCCCAACCAAATGTTTCTAAAAATGCTAGCCTTCACCTATGACATGGTAGTAGGTATTAGCTCACCAACTGGCCTACAGGGCGCAGAAGAGCTACTAGACCTATACCAGTTAGCATCAAATGCGAAAATTAGCTTGGCAAAAGCTCTGTGATGAGAATCAGTGTCCTGAACTTCGGCCCACTGACTGACACAACACCAATCATGAACTCCCAGAAGATCTGATATCTTGGGATACTTGTCATGATTTTGATATGACTGGATGATAAGCCCTAATTTGTTATGGCAGAATGGATAGAATCCTCTAAGTTTAATACAATTAATTATTATTCAAGCGCCTCGAGATAAGGTTATATTGGGTTGTTGGGAAATCGCCTCAAATTAGGCAATTGTGAAATTAAGAATAAGAATCGCTGGAACCAATGAGATATGGCGAATTGAATTACTAAGCCATGGAAGCAGTAGCATCCAAAGTCACTATAATATAGGCAAGACAAGATGATTAAGAAGGGAAGTTATTAATTCATTAAGAAGAGCGAAACAGCGAGGAGCTGCTGTGTTTATTATATTAAAGAAAGAGTATAGTGAGAGCAAGTGCTCCATATCATTAAATTAGTTTATTTTGTTGTTTTGAAGGGCAACAATCATCATATTGTTGGTCCTATTGCTCAGTGGGCCAGACCCTGTGCAAAATCCCTTACGGTGTATATTAACAATTCCGCTAATTTTATAACAGTAAAGCTCATTATAGGGGGCCCATTGATCAATCACAATACCAATAACTTCCCTCAGTTGCTGGCCATGTCATATCAGGATTGCTCTGGCAAGGAGTCTTTCTGAGATGCTGCAACCATTGAATATGAAGAACTCAAGCTTTCCTTAGACGCTGTGCTCCAGTAGAAGAAGGAGTTTCTGCAGGAGGTTTGTATCAATAAGCTGTCTCTATTTGATCATAGTGGGAACATCCATGGGTTTTTAAGCGATTTGAGTTTGCAGTAGAAGGAGCGTCAGATTGGCATAAAGCCAAGTTATTAATATTCACCTTGGATGTCAAATGCGCTGACCAAGTTACTTGCTATCCCCTCACTAGTACTGCTACCTATCAAAAAGTAAAAGATACTGTGTTGTGGTTATTTGGAGGAACCATGAAAATGGTGCAGCGGAAGGCCGAGTTTTTAACCACTGGGTTTCAGCATAATGAGACCCTCACCGCATTTGCTGATTGCTTTAAGGTGGAAGCCCATGTGTTAATTGGGGCAGAAACTTTAACCAAAAAATGATGTATGCATAGCATTGACCTCCACTGTGAAACCATACCGTGAGCTTTTCAATACCATGGCTCCATATTTAGAAGTTGGTATACCTTTGCTTAAACTTGTTCAGATCTTACATCAGTTATCCACTATCTTCCCTCCACCCAAAATAGAGTGGAACCCTATCCCCTCCGCTGTGGACCTTTATATTCAGGGAAGTTATCTCTTCCAGTTTGACATCCATTTAGTAATCCTCAGCCTTATTATCACTACATGCCTCATTTTGCACTAAGTTGCCGCCAGCAGTTTAACTATTGGGAAGGGTCTGTTTACACTGCTCGTCCCCAGCCAAACTTTTGGGGTGGCCCACTTCACAACAACTATGGACGCAGATCTTACAGGATCAATTGTTTCTCATGCGGTCACTCTGGGCACTTGGCCAAAAGTTGTCTTCATCATCAGGTTCATTCCCAACCACAGGAACAGTATAATCAGGGAAAAGTCATAGCGGAGTAGAGATGGGACTCTCTACTTCCGCTATTCTAACTCAAAGCGTCCCACCTGACTCTATCCAGAACATCCAGTGGAAGGTCCCCAGTATGACGATGTCTTTCTATATCAGCAACCAGTTGGGGGGTGAATGTGTTGACATGAACGCAATTTATGGACATGGCGGAAGCAGGCCCTCATGAGCAACCACAGCCTTATGCCTGTCAGATGGTTAATCAACTTTCTACTGATGAACCAAATCCATTTGCTGATGCGCTTCTCTTAAAAGGGGTGAACGCAGCCCTCACTGTGAATGCTATTGTTAAAGAATGCCCTAAAGTCTGGGAGGGTATTATGAGCTTTCTTGGAAAAGAGATCCGTTAGATGTCCATGTTTTAAACAATCAGAATGCATCTTATTCTGAGTGTACTTACTGTGACACTGTTGTAGCAAAAACCTGAGTTCATGCGATAATCAATATGGGTGCCCCAATCAACATAGTGTCCACAAAGTTGGTGGCAAAGCTGGCATTAAAGCCTGACGTGGAGCATCATATGGTGTATAGGACTGCAGGCGCGGAAAGCATGGTCTCTGAAGGAGCGTACAGCGCACTATCTTTGCAATTTGGGTCAGTTGTCATTGTAGCCCCAGCCATAGTGCTGCCAAACAATAGCTATGACTTTATAATCATTAATGCTTTCATGCACCACTTTGGGGCTGTTGTTGATATGACAGCAGAGACATTTGAAATTATGGGGCAGTGATCACAGTCTACTTCACTTTCAGCGGAACGCCAAAGGATTTGGTACACATGAGTCACGTTAAACTTACATATGGTGATGGGGTGGTTTCAGTTTGCTATCATTGACTTAAGCGCAAGACCTGGACCCTTCCCTATCAAATTTATGAATATCAAGGGCTACCGCTTTGAGCAGCAGGCCTATATCCATTCCCTCTGGACACCAAGTAATCATAAGCACCGAGTTAGAGGTGGAAGTGCCTGTTGGGCTTTATGGGGAGGTCATTGGGCCTTATCAGCAATCACAGCTCAAACCCCACGTGTACCCAGGCATTATACTTCTGGGACATGGGGAGATTAAGGTTTTGTTAGCAAACCTCCAGAGCGAACCAATGCAAATCCACTGACACCAAATTGTAGCATACTTACATCTGATTTCAATAGATGAGGTCCTTCAGATTCATGATTTTGGGTCTTTGGACAAATTTGGTCTACCAGTCAAGGCACCGACCGGTGTACTAATGGTGGTACCACGGAGTAATTTAATAGGACTGTCAGATGAGCATAAAGACCAAGAGATAGCTTTATTTCAGAAGTACAATGGGATTTTCGCTGTTGATGATCATGACTTAGGGTGTGCTCAGGGGGTGGTCCATTGAGTAGACACATGAGATCATCCCCCTATAAGGTCCTGGCTAATCCGCCAATCAAGGGCAGCAGATGATGTTGTCACTAACTAAATTGATAAGTTGTTAGAGCAAGGGATGCTTGAACTGTCCAAAAGCCCATGGGCTTCACCCGTTTTGATTGTAAAAAAAGAAGGACGGCACCAACCACTTAGTAATAGACTACTGGAAGCTCAACAGTACTACAAAAAGGACTTGTACCCTTTGCCAAGGATCAATGATGCTTTGGATTGGTTAGGGGGAGCCCATTACTTTTCTGCGATGGACTTGACATTGGGTTACTGGCAAATTGAGTTACTCACGGTGGAACAGGAAAAATGCGCTGTAATCACCTCCAAAGGCCTTTTTCAACCTATGTGGATGCCTCAAGGGCTGTGCAACGCCCCAGCTACATTTCAGCAAGCTATGGATACTATTCTTGGTGACCTGAAACTGTCAAGCATCCTTGTATACCTCGATGATATTAACGTTTTCTCTCAAACCTTTTAAGAGTATCTAGATCACTTAGAAGCAGTATTCTGCTGGCTGGCTGAGGCAAATATTAAAATTAAACCTCAAAGATGTAACTTCTTCAAAAGATCAGCTGGAATACCTGGGGTTCATGGTAGACTCTAAAGGTCTGAAACCACAGCCAACTAAGGTGGAGGCCATCAGCAAAATGACTACACCTAATAGTAAATGTGACATACAGGTATTTTTGGTAATGATCAGTTACTACCAGCGCTTTATCCCTAATTTTAGCTGTAAAGGGGGGCCACTATTCAAGTTGTTAAAAAAGGATGCTATGTTTGAATGGACAGAACGTCGTAATTCCACTTTTGATACACTTTGTATAACGTTAATCAGCGCACCAGTGTTATGCTATCTGAACTTTGATCAGGAGTTTATTGTTCAGATGGATGCGTCCCTTTCCGCTGTTGAAGCAGTACTTTCTCAGAAAGATGATGAGGGAGAGGAACATCCTGTAGCATACTGTAGTCAAAGTCTGAATTGCCATGAGCGTAATTATACTGTGGCCGAGCAGGAGTGCTTAGCAGTGATCTACGCATATAAACGTTTCAGAGTCTATATGCATGGGGTAAAGTTTAAAGTCATAACAGACCATGCGTCATTAAACTGGTTGCAGAACCTCAAGGGACCCAAAGGTCATTTGGCTTGATGGGCTCTTAAGCTGCAGGCCTATGACTTCAAGATCTTTCATTGGCCAGGAATAAAGCATCAGAACGCTGACTGTTTATCTCAATTGCTGACTGTTGTGGTGATAGTGAACCTCAGTGACATGATGTACAATAAGATGCTCAGCAGAAAATGTGATGACAAACTTCCCTAAGTGATCAAAGCATTAAATGAGATGCGAACAAACACCTTCCAATGGAATGGGGAACTGTACAAGTGGATCAGAAATTCTACAGTGAATTTTCTGTGACCCTCAGCATGACCAGGAATCATTATGAGCGCGCACAAGGCAGTCAGACATGGTGGAGTTCGTAAGACTATGGAGTTGCTGCGCCCTTGGTATTATTGGGAAAGCATGAGCTTTGATGTGCTCAAAACTATTTCCTGTTGCCATCAGTGCCAAGTGGAGAGGCTATTCCACCATAAGACTTCATACTGAGTAGTGAAACCACATTTTGCTTGGCACATGGTTTCCCTTGATGTCATTGGTCCCTTGCCAACGGGAGCCAACTGGTGTAAGTACAATCTTGTGGCTATCAACCACTTGACCTGGTGGGTCAAAGTGAGAGTGATACAAGATTTGGGGGCAGTTACAGTGGCCAAGTTCGTGATGGAGTGCATTATTCAGCGACACAGATGCCCTCAGTTTATTCTCACTGATAATGGAACCAACTTCACCTCACACATCCTCCTTAAACTAAATGAGCTTATGGATATCCATGGGGCTCTAATGACTCCATACCACCCCAAATCTAATGGAATGGTTGAACAGGTGAATGGGACTCTGGTGAACATCCTACAAAAATTAGTAACAGATTGACCTTCCAATTGGACCTCCCTCCTTTCCACTACCATTTTCACCTAAAACATCAGTTACCATTCCGCCACGGGGAAGTATCCCTTCCAACTACTATACAGATGACACCTGGCTCTTCTGGCATTACTTTATTTGTTTGTGGAATACACCGGTGGAGTGGAACCCCACCACTATTTGACTAACCTTGCAAACATTCTGATCAAATTGCAAACTGAAGCATATTCCTTCAGCTTAGCTAAGAAGATCAGGAATCAGGCCACCAATCAGGTACATTGTAGCAGGTTGGTGCAGTTCAAGGATGGCGATATGATTCTCTTCCATGACCAACATGGGTTCAGCCAGAAACACAAGTTGGCCAGTATATGGATTGGGCTATTCAAAGTTATTGAGAAGACAGATGTGGATGCCTATACTATTAAGGACCCCGCTAGTGGTTGAATCATTGAGTGCATGCAAAGTTCCTCTGGGCATAAAAGCAATAGGAGCCTTATCATCCAGTCAAAGGGGGGGTAGTGTTAGAATTCTGATATGACTGGACAATATGCCCTAATTTGTTATGGTGGAATGTATAGAATCCGCTAAGTTTAATATGAGTAATGATTATTCAAGCACCTCGAGATAAGGCAATATTGGGTTGTTGGGAAATCGCCTCAAATTAGGCAATTGTGAAATTAAGAATAAGAATTGCTGGAACTAATGAGATATGATGAATTGAATTACTAAGCCATGGAAGTGGTAGCATCCGGAGTCACTATAATATAGGTGAGACAAGATGATTAGGAAGGGAAGTTGTTAATAAGTTAAGAAGAGCAAAACAGCAAAGAGCCGCTGTGTTCATTATATTAAATAAAGAGTATAGTGGAAGCATGTGCTCCATATCATTAAATTAGATTATTTCTTTGTTTCAAAGGGCAACGATCATCATATCATTAGTCCTATTGCTAAGTGGGCCAAACCCTGTGCAAAATCCCTTATGGTGTATATTAACAATTCCGCCAATTTTATAACAATACTCTTTAACAATAAGGAGCCAGCGGTACTGAAAATGGATAAAGAGGTATTATTAAGCCTATTGGTCTGAATGTCATGCTGAAAAAATGCCAGAATATGCCTCAAGGAGAAAGTGCTGGCAATCAACATATTCATCTTCTCAAAATTTTGATATATTACCCATATGCTACCAATGAGTCTGAACCTAGAGAAAAAATCAGGACAATGCTCTGGACCTTCCTATGGTTCAAGGTGAAAGTGGCACTGATAGCACTAGAAACTCTGTCCAAACCAAAGAAGAAGGAGGCATAGGCCTTCAGGATTTCAAATCCCACACTTGGTGGATCTGGCCAAAGTTATTCCTTAGACTGGCACAAATGCACATGCGCTGCCTAACTATAGCTTGGAGCATGACTGGGATAGAGCTCAGGGCCTTCAGGAGCTGGTCACACCCAGCTCTCTATGCAAATGAATGGCAAGCCACCCATGAATGTTCTCCCAAAAAGGCAGCCATATTGTTGGCAACTGTGAAATCAGGCAGTGCGCCTGGGTGGCTGGTCATTTAAACTAGCAGATTAGGATGCCAGCCAAATCCACAGAGATATTAATGCCCATAATTCCATAATGATTTCCATGATGAATTGGGAAGAACAAAATTGAATCATCTGCAAATATGCTGCCAAGTCAATCAAAATCAGCTACAAGACAACTCTGATTGAATATGGGGATCTGCTCCCAAAACCTGGGTGCAGCCCACCCACTTGACCAAGAATCTTAAATGACTGGGCAACCAAATGTTATGACACCAACTATTAAATGAAGGAGTTGATCTCAGGCCTGAATGTTTGACTGGTAAAAGTCATACAACAGTCAGTAACCTGGTGGATCCTTCACCACACATTTAAATCTGGTAAGCACAGTGGACTGGATTACCCACACAAGGAGTGCCCTGTATGTGCCAAACTGGAAGCAGATATTGTTCACCAATATTATGAATGCACTATGTTCAAAAAATATTGGACCACAATGTACTACATCCTGTTGGGCAACTAATTGCCAATGGAAATGTATCAGTCACAGTTCCTTTTTTGCAAAAACCCTGCAATTGTCACTGATCTAATTATGAGCCTTCATCTACTATTATTATTTATGGGTGATACACTTGGCTCTCATTGCCAAGAGTTTGGCTAATGAGCACCCCCATCACAAAGATTTGGTGCTGAAGAACATTCAGATTATCTCTGATAAGCTGCAATGAATTACAAAATCCTTGCACCTAATCCCCAGGTGATACAAAGCTGCACGTTTGGCTTTTCCTGCCAGATTGCTCATCATACCTGATAAAGCAACAAATTGATCATAGATCAAATGGCCTGTAAGCCTGCTGATGCTAGAACTGTGGCTATGATGGTGATCACTGATTAGCAATGGTCAGGGGCGCTAGGTCCCTAGTAGCCCAAATTCCCAGTCCTTCATCCTTGGCAAATTGTCTGTGTTCTACCCTC
Source organism: Massospora cicadina (assembly GCA_022478985.1). Lineage (NCBI taxonomy): Eukaryota > Fungi > Entomophthoromycota > Entomophthoromycetes > Entomophthorales > Entomophthoraceae > Massospora > Massospora cicadina. The sequence continues at coordinate 255,516 of JAKSZP010010526.1, read as the reverse complement.
CCCTCTTACTTTCCTTTTAATTTTTAATAAAGTATGGAGTTTTTTTAAAAAAAGGGTTACCATAAGATGCTCAACTGTAACTTGCATTTAGTTTCACTATTGAATATTATTTATACTTAGTATAAGTATAAATAATATAAATTTTCATATTACTTGCCTAGTTAAATTATGTTAACCATAATTCTGATGTTGCTAAGCATGGTTATATTCACGTAACTGTGTAAATCCTTTTTTAAAGTAAAGTATCTGCTAGTATAATATAGTACAGCTGCTATATAAATTATTTTTCTTATTAGTTTAGTTATATCTCAATTTTTAGGGATATTTACAAGTATTATATCTTTTTTATAGTTTAAATTATACCCCATTATTTTCTTTTTGAAAGGGTCAAAGTAATATTATAGTAACCTTCTATATAAATAAAGATCTTAGGGGTCTAGATTATTTGCAGTAATCCTAGAAACCACTAAACCAGCTTTGATGAAATTTCACATGCTCTGCAGGCATCTGGTGGATGTTTCTCCATTTGGTTTTGTAACAATAGGTTAAAAAATAAAGGTATCATAAAACAATATATTTTACCTAATGGTAAAAAAGCTAAAGAGCATGCTATATATCTTATGGTTGAACATCATTTGAACTTTCTGTAACATTTCATTGACCATCATGATGTGATAACATTATTATATTTTATCATTTAACTTAAAAAAGATGACTAGTGGAAGGAATAAAATTGGGACTAGGTCATCATGTGAAAAAGAAATGAAAATGGGTTTTTGATGGCTGAATAGAGAACCTTTACTAAATTTAACTTGGGTGCCACACAAAGTTGTGTTGGGTTAAGGCATTTGGACTGGAACTATTGGATCCAAATTGAAAATATACCCCGAGTCCAACCGAATTCAAATGAACGTTGTCAAACGGTTTACCGCAGCCTGAGCGCTGCTAAGTTAAAGTCGCCAGTTCTTCCAAGCTGACAGTTAGTTGAGTGCTAGACCCTTTAAACTCACCTCCCTTCACCAGAGCTTTCCCTTGCGCGTTGGGACTCGCAATTAGTCTAACTTCGTGGCTACGAGTTTATTATTCTTATAAAGATTTTTTTTCATCCAATCTATCCCATGTTGGTTGATAATCCGTGGCAAGCCCGCCCGACTTCTACAGTTGAGGCCAGTTTAAGTATCTGTTGCTTCCTTTCATTTGCTGATTGTCTAGGTATCGCCGACCTACCGCCCATCTACGAGAAGGCGTTCCGTGTTTGCAACCCTCAGAATGGGAGGGTCACACTATCGACACTAAAGATCCTTTTGGCTCTTGATGGTTTACCCCCTTCCACTAATGAACAGGTATGTGGAAACTATCGTTTTTACTCAATTGTTGAAGATCCTCAATCGGTGTGTTAGCCCCGGGGATACTTCTCTCAGTAGGAACACGTTTAAACTGGCCCTCGCCTTGGTCGCTTTGGCGCAGAAAAACATGGGTAATTTTCCACTATTGGCTCTCTGCCCAACTCGTTTCTCACATCTGTTTTTGGGGTCAGATCCTTCCTTTGACAATGTACTGGTCTATATTGGAGGTAAAAATGGGGGTTGCATCTTTAATATGGGACAGATTTACCCGCCCCTAGCCTTCCCGGCCTAGATAATCTATCAGCTAATTTGCAGAGCGCTGAGCGTTTCTCTTCGGATACACCTGAGGGTGGGTTTCTCCGAGCTGAATCTAGGAGTTTGTCGTACCTGGCGGACCCTTGGCAGAACAGTGGGGCGGAGGGTATTAACCCACTACAAACATCACTTGGAGAGGATTCGCAGCTTACGTTAGGGGATCAAGCTGCGCCCTTGGTCGAACCCACATTAGGTTTAAAGGATGCCGTTGTTCCTTATAACGGTGCTCAAGCGCCACCTCAAGAAGTGATTACCATTCAACCCCACGATCAACTAGAAGGTTTCCTCTTCAAACATTTAAATTATGTCGTTACCTCGGAGGTAAGCCAGATTTTAGTGCTATTTGGCACCGAGTCAACCTTAAAGTGTAACTACTATTTCTAGCGCTTCAACTCCCGAGTGTTGCGGCGATATAGCGAATTTCATGCTCTATACGGCTACCTTGTTGAAAAGTATCCTTACCGTCTTTTTCCCGAAATCCCTCCCAAGCGGCTTGGCGGTATTTAGATTTTATAATGCGGCTTCTTGTGCGTCGGAGTAAATGTTGACTATTTTAATTAGTCAATGACGAGTTTTGGAAAAACGCCGGAAGGGGCTTTTGCGCTTCATGACCTTCGTCAGCAATCACCCCGTACTTGGAGCCGATGAGCATTTCAAGGCCTTTTTAACCGACGCCGAGGTTTTACCTTTCGATACATTACGCTAAGCGGGTTTAGCTCACGGGGAAATTTAGAGCCTTCGTTCAGGGGCGAGGGAAGCTAGAGAACGAGGTTAGGGGCATCGTGGCTTCTGCCCAAGAGGCCACTCCGAACTTGGAGCAAATGGCTCAGAATGTCCCTCAGAATCTTGAACTTCAGCTCGATAATCTCTTCATCAATTTGAAGAATATCTTGCAACATTATAACGCCATGATTTCGATCGTCGACCGGATGGCTCGCCGGGCATCAGGTATGCCCCAAGTCGTTGTTTGCTCATTTATATTAGCTAATAGCAGCGACTTGGCGGAGCTTTCGCGGAACAACTCCCCGCCCCGCAGCAGGTAAGCCACTGCTTTAGCCTCCTCAATTTTCAGCCAGGGTCAGGAACGCGACCCCTTTCCTAGCGACGCTTATTTTCCTGACGAGCAGCTTCCCTGCATCATGTTATACCTCCAGAAACTTGGCTTGGTCCTAGCGAACAACGTAAGTGGTCTTTCAACAGCTCAATTTTTCAGGCCGGAGCTTTGGATGATAACATCGTCGAGGCTCTTAAAAGCCTTAGGGATGTTGTTCAAGGGATGAGCGTAAGTGTAATTTACAGGCTTACAGCCGTAAAGGCACTTTTGAGTAGGGCTCAACGGCGTCCCTTACTTGACGAAGATACGATAAAGAGAAGGATCAAAAACAACAACATCACTTTCAATTTCCTTAGTAAGGAACCCACCCTCAACCAGATCGAGATTGACAAGCTGAGGTCCACCATTGAGCAAGACAAAACCAAGCTCAAAAGCCACCACGCCTCAGAACAGTTTGTGCGGAGGACCCTTTGGTCTGAATACCAGCTCTACCGGGAGTACCAAATCCGGTCTACCGTACAACTGCTGCAGAACTTGGTCAACGACCAAGTCAACTTTTGCAACCTTACTGTCCACAACTGGAGATCTCTGGCCGACCAGCTCTCCGCCCTGTCTTAATCCAAAAACCTTGCTTCTAATTGCACTAATTCTATCGATTTATTACTTCCAACTAACTTTTCCTCATAGCCAGCTGAACGTCGCGTTTGCTGTTATACAATTACAAGTGCCTGTCGCCTATTCATATTCATTTTGCAAACTTATTTGTCTTAACTAGCTTTCACTTCTTTTTGTGGTACCTAACCGACTTACAAGGCTTGTGATGACATTTTGTTCCCCCCACTAACCATAGATTGCTTGTATCACTTTATAGGTTAAGCTTATTCTTCAACTCCTTTCCTGAAGTTGGGTAGAAAGTGAAGCAACTTTGGTCAGCCATTTTTAGGTAATGAATTTTGACAGCTTTAGGTTTATTGGGCAGGTAATTGGTTGACAAGTTGGAAGCTTGGCTCCATTTAAGCTACATCTTCAAAATCAAACCGAGGCGGGTGGCCAAGATTAGATACTCTACTAGTCTATTCATTTATTCGAGCTGGGCCAACCTGGGGATTATACCGCACCAATTAATGGTGAAATTGAATTGATGGGAAAGGAGGTTAAATCCTGGTAAACTTTCATGTGTAGTATTCTGATAGGCCAGGAACTCCATGGACCACCTTGCTATTCGCTATCTCAGTTTGGGGCATTGGTGTGCAACGCCAACACAGTCATAATTGTCCCCTACCCAAAGTTCATCTACCAGGATCAAACTCGAGAGGCCGTAAGCATTGAGTCTATACTCTACTACCGGGGCACACTCCCCTTAAATACTCTACTAGTTGCACTATAAACTTAATATTTAGAGAATATAATCTCAGCACCTAGGGAAACAAGTGCATTGGTGAGAAGGAATCTTTAGAAAAATGGTCTATTTAAAGTTACATGGTCTCAATTAACTACCTTTGGTAACTCATATGGATGAGTTAATGAGATGATTTCTTGAAACCATCCGCTTTGGAGGTTAAATTTCCCTAGAGCTCATTCTTTATGTGTATGCCTGGAAATATAAGCTTTGTGTATTGTCAGGAAATTAACCAGAAGGATTCCTCCCCTAGTTTCCAAAATTAGGGTCAAGGTTGGTCAGTCCCAGCAGAATTATCAATGTCCTAATTTTGATGATATTAATGATAAATGTACCCATTTGTGCTCCCCGTTTAATTGGGTTGAGCATCTCAATGGTTCCGCTGAGGCTGGATTTGCTGGGGCCAATCCCTGGCAGCAATAAGTAGTGTTTTGATCACTGGCAACTGAGGCTGAGGGTGATTGATTAATTGTTAATATTAAATTAGGAGGATTTATTACCAACTTACACCGAGGAATAATTGAAGGTTTATTGTCATAATACTAATTTGATGTTGGGTTATTGGGATCACTGGAGACCAACGTTAAGGATGATCCAATCAGTTATTTATGGATTGACCGGTGACTTAAGCTGAGGATAATCATTCTGCTAGTGGAATGCCAAGGTTTCCATTATGAGAGCAAGCAATAGTGATTACGCCACCTCTGTTTCTGAATACCAGTGACTGATGCTGAGGATATTTGAAAATAATTTATAATAGTAATTTATATATGACAAACCAGCAACTGATGTGAGGCTATATCAAATTAATATTCAGTGTTCAGGACAGATTATGAGGAAATGAGGCTTAGTAAAAAGATGTTGGTTGAGGTTCTAGCAGTGGATGCCTATGGGTTTTGATTAGGCAAAGTAACCTAGTATAAATAGTTATAATTCCCTCATAATAACTCTTTTACCAACTTATTTTTAAAGTATTGAAAGCAGCTTGGTGGTAGAAGATGGGACAGGAGATCCTCAAGGCAAGTGTGGGGTGATGTGCCTAGATTGGCTGATGCTGCCAGCTCCTATACCTCAGCCCTACAAGAAACCTCAAACAGGAATCTTGTCATTCAGCCACCAATAATGATGGGCTGATGGCCATCAGTCATGAGGGTGGTGTAGCTTGGGAGCCATGGATCCAGGATAAGGGATGGAATTGCTGGTGCACACCTAAGAGGGGCTGGAAATTGGTCATGAGGGAGAAGGAGCAAGGGGTTGGGCTGCCCGAGAAGGGGGCTGATGACCACCAGTGCACTCCCAAAGGGAGCCAATGGTGCTAAGGCAAAGTTATTGGTCTGCTGAGTTGGTGAATTGGATGTGGACTTTAGGGGTTGGTACACCTATGAAGGCAAAACAGCAAGCGCAAGCAGTCCTCATACCTTTTAGCCTGTCACACTGGCAGAGCACTGATGTAGTGGAATATAAAATTTGTGACATGTATTATTGCTCCAAGGTTGATTCAATTTGATAGCTTTTTATATTAAGTGATGGATTAAGTTCTTATATTGATAAAATCTAGATTCTCTGATATAATGTATATTCTTTAAGGATAGTGTTGTCTTTATGTAACCTAAACTATTTGTATTGGAGTGGCCAGATAAAAAGTTTTCCACTTAATTTACTGAGCTATACCTGTAGATAAGCTATGTATGTGACAAATGGTTACTTTATATTCAATTTGGTTGCACTCTAAATTAAAAAAAGCCAAAGTACCCTTTTCTCCTGCTAAGGTCAACTAGACTATCTGATGCAGCATATTTTATAATATGTAGATAAATATTACAAGCTAATAATATCAGTACTATGTAGTACATAATAAATTGTTATATACAGAAATACATATGTAAAAATAACCAAGTCCCTTCATCTTAACCATAAAAACCAACTTACAAGCTTAATTAACAGCCCTCTTGCTAAAGGCCTATAGATGATTATTGATTTTATAGGACATTAGAAAATTTTTACAACCTGTATCAAGTGGCACACTTTTAAAATGGTTATTGATAACTATCACTTGTTTACAAGATGATATGTACCCTATATGATTATCATACCTAGATCTATCTTTTGAATTGGTAAGTTTAACTAAACCAATGTTTTTTTAAATATTTTAACCCTTTTAAAAAACTGTATAGAATTAGTATCATTAGTTTCTAAACCTGAAATAGGGACTGGCGCATCGCAGGACATTTAGTCCATAGGTTTTAAGATAGGTTTGGAGGGAGCTAGTTAGGGTAAGCTGGGATCTTTGCGTGGCATGGCTGAGGAAACCCTATGGAAACATGGGTGATTAGCCAACACCTGAACCCAGAGAGGCACCACTGAAGGGTCCAGTATTTGCTTGAAAGAGGTTTGGGATGGAAGCTAATGACTGTGATCCAACCTGTTCTTGAAGGTGCTTCCATTCTCCTTTTAAAGGGGGAATATGGACATGAGGGGGGGCAAGTGTTGGGTGTATTGACTGTCACACTACTCTCCTATGAGACAGGGTGTTGCAAAAGAAGTTCTCAGCGACAAGGGTGGGGAAATCCTGATTGGTGCACTTATGCTTGTCTACAGTAATCACCACGATTTTCTAGGTTAGCTTAAAACCTGGATAGCAGCAATGGCTTACATGGGCCTACACTGGTGCAGCAAAAGGTGAGAGCATTCACGTATCAAATTGATGAATTGACCTGAAAGGGCTGCAATGGGTCCTGCATAAAAAGGGCCCAGAGAGGCAAACTCCATTACAAAACAATATGGAGAGACTAACTCTGTTAACAAACCAAAAGCAGGCATGTACCCTGTTAGATTTTGATGGTTGGCTTGAAAATAAACCCTTCAAGAAAACCATCAATGCTAATAGATTTCTCCCAATGATGGATCCTTTGATCCTTCATAATTTATCCACAAAACTAAATTCATTCCAAAACTGCCTCAATTGTACTTAAATTGGCCCAATTATCATAGATAATAATAGCTATGATATAATTACATTATGGCTGATTATGGGATCCACTTGGGTGATCCAAGTGAATCTACGTTACAAACCTAATTGCATTTATGAATTTAATGCAAAAATAATTAATGAGTTCTATTTTTAATGTATTTCAATCATTGTAATCAGAACAATAGTACTTGCTCATGGATGGTCCAAATAGGGAGTACCTAGTACTATTGAGAGGCCTGCTGATATCCCAATTAGGGGTGCATCATTATTTAAACTCTATATTTTTATTCTCCCCATTTATTATATTTTATCAGCTGTATGACAAAACGTGATTGGGATTATTTAGAGGCAAATTTACACCACTGAGGTGCTAATATTAAGCCTAATAATCTTCCCAATTACAAGAGTAGTAGTGCCTCCAATTGGACTGAAACAATTATAATTTAGTTAATTCAAGGGCTGAATTAACTTGGGATATTTATTAACCACTGCCATAATCCATAGCATATTGGCATGGTTTTAATGAACTCATCTAATAGATGAGTATGGCCAGGAGATGCCCTAGAGGTATAAAATACTGGTGCCTGGCCCTAAAATAAAAGATCATCTTTCCATATATTCATATTTTTTTTTATCTTAATTTTATTTTCATATTAAGAAGTGTAGACAAGCATTCTGGAGAGCTTGTCACAATTACCTGTGTCTGGAGAGTTCCCAATTAGAGAGGTAAAAAATGCCCAAAAGAAGATCAGAAGAGTCATTTATTGTTGTTTAGCTTTGTAAGTTTCAAATGGTTAGGAAATACTATAAGACACATAGCATAATTGAGGATATATCAGCCAAAACTCTTCCTGATTATTGAAGCAGGAATACATTAATAAGCGAGCTAGTAATTAATTTCACACAAGTGGTGCACACTAAAATCCACTTTACATTTTTATTATGAATAATTCATCCGAGTTTCAGGTAGATAATGCCAGAAGATATGACAAAAATAACATGGAAACCTGTGACCAAGAAATCACTAATTACTTCAACATTGCACGCCAGAATACTGAGGAGAGTACATCATACTCCTTGGATCTAATCATGGTGGGAAAAGGGCATGTGGACACAACTGGCCCTATTGAGTTTACCTCCAATAGTGTTAAGGAGATGATGGAGACCCTATTCCATGGGTATAGGATTGTTACATCGCGATGGACCCATCTTTTGGGATATTCTACTACTTGAAGGATCAGGCCTTCAGGAAAAAAATTTATATGCATTACTGAGAGGCGACCATGGCAACTCTGGCCAAACGTCTCAACTGTACACAAGCAACAAATGATTTCTTGGTTAGCATCGTACAGCCCTCAATTAAGCACACCCAAAGGATTCTGGCTTGACAGAATATAGAGCTTTCATAAGTACAACGAGTTCAAGAGGAGCGATCTTCCCAATTAAACTTATTGGATAAGCTGAATTCCAGCTTTACCAAAATTAGAAAGGCTATTATCAGTAATATGGAACAGTTCATTGATGCACACAGAAGAGTAAACACTTTGGAAGATCATCTTAATGAAAAAGTTCCAAAAATTACAGATGAGTTTCTCTAATTACATGGACTGACCAGAGGATGGGTACATAATATCAGCAAATGCTGCCAAAAATTGGAGAATTACTCCAAATTTCTATCATCTCAAACTAAACGTTTAACCAAAGATGCCACGTTTGCTCAGAAAAATCACTTGGAATTGAAAAACATGCATGTATAACTCAATGAGTATGTCTGAACTGAGTTTAGCATATTGAAAAAGAGCATCAAAGATTTGGCTGCTATGCCAGTAGGGCCAAATAATGAGGAAGAATTTACACAAATCTATGAAGAAATATGGAAACGCGTTCAACAATTTCATCCATGAAAGTGAAGAACATCAAACTTACTAAAGAAAAACAAGATCTTCAAATACAGTTATCAGCAACTAATGATCATGTTGCTAATCTGACCAAAGATGTGAAGCATATACTGGCTTCTCAAATTATCTTTCAAAAAGAGCGTGAAGACCTAAAAAAGGAAGTCAATGACCTAAAGAAGAAAGTTGCAACTGTTCGACTAGTCCTTGAGGGGAAAGAGCAGTAAAACCCCTAAATATTTGGGAAGAACACCCATGAAGAAACTACATCAGGCCTAAAATCAGGAATCTGAATTGAGCTGTTCAGAGCAATTTCATGAAGCAGAATTCTAAGTAGTTGAGATAGAGAATGAAATGGATATTTCAGACATCCGTTTGATGCCAAAAATTCTTGCTTCCATCCCAAATTGAGATGACACTCGTTGAGACTGTAGACCAATTCTGACTGAAGATTCCCTGAGACTTTTGAACTCTAGACAAAGCGTAACTCTTCTGGCCAGTTTTGGGCGTGATGACTTAAAGCCCTTATATTTGCTAAAATTTGATAAATAAGAAATGTACATTCATTCATAAGATTGTTCAAAAAGGCTATGCATAGAGGATCAGACCATGCAAAGTCTACAGCACTCATTAGTTGTCTGGACTCACATAGTGTCAATCTTGTTATGCCCTATTTGGGTGACAAATTGGTCCTATTAAGATGCTAAAAACGCCATTTGAAGACAATTTGGAGGCCCTGATAAACTATCTGTCAGAAAAACAGACTTACTCAATATTGAATTCTGACAGAATGAGTCCATCAGAGACTTTTCAGACAGATTTTACCATGAGGCTCAGGTCTAACTTGGATCAAATGCTATAGATGAATACAATATGATTGCCATGCAACATGCTGTTAAGCCATACCTTGACTTAAAGCGTGTCATGATTCCGGTTTTTAATTTGCCCATGGGAGCATTAGAACTTACTGATTATTTGAGACAATGCGCAAGTAGCTTTGACGCCCTTAATCGGCTCAAAGAGCAGTCAAAAGTTCGATTTTTTGGACAAAAAAAATACAAATTCAAATAAACAAGGAAATAATCAGCTTTTAAGTCTGAAAAATGATCAGGAATCAGGGTTGGTTATCTGTCATAATTGTGGCCAAAAGGGAAATTTTGCTTTCCAATGCTACAGATGGCCAGATAAGAAACTTGGGGTGAATGTGGCCTTGAAGGTTAACTTTGAAGAAAAGGTGGGAAAAGAGCAGGTGGAGTAGAGGCTGAATTCTCTACCTCAACCAATGCCTTAATGCACATTCCACCCAACCCTGGAAAGCTTTTTTGTCTGATGAAGTAACTGAAGATAACTTACACAACATGTAACTGTTGATGTCTGAATGGTTATAACCAAGCCAAAGCGAAAGAATTAAAGCAATCAGAGGTCACTGAAGATGATTGGGCTGAAATAGCAAAGTCCTATGCATAACAAGTCATTGATCAAGGGCTGAGTAACCATTCTAAATGTCCATCCTATCTGCCTGAACTACAGGATGTACGAGTGGCCATACCAATGTGGACTTTAGAAGAAAATTTTCCAGAAATCTGCTCAAGTCTGAAATCCCACTGGAACCAAACTCTTACTCCAATATTTACCTAATAAACAATTATGATACATACTCTGAATGTACATATGCGGATGTTGCAGTAAATAAGGTTTGTGTTCAGTTAATTGTTGATAGTGGGGCACCTATCAACATTGTCAGTACCAAATTAGTAAAAAAAGCTAAAGACTGCGCCCAACGTTGCACACTGTCAAGAATATGGTACAGCGGGAGCCCACAACACTAAGTCACTCAGGGCCTATAGCACATTACCATTACATTTTGGATCCATTGCAATGATGGCACCAGCCATAGTATTGCCAAATACCAGCTGCAATATTCTTATTAAGACTTATTTTATGAGAAGATTTGATGTTATCATGAACCATAAGGAAGATACGCTGACTATTTTGGGACAAAGCATCCCATTATATTATAGCAAAAATGGAAAACCAGAAAAGAAGGAGACAAAGCTATTTTGTAAACTGGCCTACAAGGATGGGATAGTTCTAATTTAATACACGGAATCCCGTTCAAAAATTAAGGCATTTCCAATGCAGATTTGGGAATCAAAAGGAATAACATCATAATCAAATCAACAAATTTTTATGCTGCCTGGAACTCAAGTAGCTGTCCCTACTGGGCTTACTATTAAAATTCCAGAGGGAATTTATGTGGAAATATACCAGCCATGTGTAGATCCCAATTTGAGCCAAATATCACACTTGTAATAGTCATTCCAGGTCATGAGGAAATTCAAATTCTATGTGCAAACCTCCAGAATCAGCCCATCAAGATATGAAGGCATCAGATTATTTCCTACCTGCATCTATTTCTGACCACCAAAATTCAGACATTTCACAAATTTGGGACCTTAGACAAAATAGGACTTCCCAATGAGGAAACTATAATTATCAATAATGTTATTCCTATGGCCAAATTAGGGAGCTTGACAAATCTGGAAAGGGCTCAAGTTCAGAATTCATTTCAGAAATACCAAAAAATATTTGCAAAAGACAATTTCTATTTAGGTTGTGCTAGAGATGTGATACACACTATTGACACAAATGATCATGACCCCATTTAATAACACCTTAATAGAAGTTCAAAAGCAGCAGAAGAAGTTGTTTCTAAAGAAATAAAAGAACTCTTAGATAGTGAAATGCTGGTCCCATCAAAGAGTTCTTGAGCCCCAATTCTAGTAGTTAAAAAGAAAATGTAGGTAATTGGGTTGTCATTGATTATTGAAAATTAAACATCTTGAAGAAGGATTCTAAAGATCAATATGATTTGACCAAATTCAAAATTATAGAAGAGGTACTATTCTGTAATATGCAAGGATTGGGCTGAATACAGAAGTTAAATTGCATTTGGGTTGGCCCATTTGAGGTTATCAAGAAAATGTCAAGGTTTGTTTATACCATTAAAGAGGTTAAAACAGGTCATATATATAATTGATTTCATTAAAAATTCTTAAGAAGATTTAGGAAGAGGGCCAATTAGAAAAGAAAATATAAAATAAGTATAAACAAATAAAGGAAATTAATAAATAAGAAAAAATAATAATAATGAAAAGGAAAAAATAAAAAATAAATATTAAAAATGATAAAAACAATATATAAATATAATAAAGAGATATTATATAATAAAATAAAAATTTGTAAATGAAAAAATAATTTATCAAGGTTTTTATTCCTCTGCTTCAAGGGGGAAGGTGGATCCAGACCAAATTCCTCATTTCTGTGCACCAATTCAGCCCAATCTAGCTGCTGAATGAAAAAAAAACAGGGACAAATGGACATCATTAAAATTGGTAAAAAAATAAGATACTCTAACAAAGACTCTCAAAGTAATCTTAAAAACATACCCATACAAAATGTTTGGTCCAATTAATTAAAATGATGACATAGTTTTAGAAATAAGAGCTGTGACAAATTTCTGATATGCTGAAGAGGTGTTGTTTACAGATATGAAATAAGATTAGAAAACTAAGGGTTTAGATTCCAGTCAAATGAGGGAAATGTTAGATTTTGATGGTTGACTCAAAAATAAACCCTTCAAGAAAACCATCAATGTTAATAGATTTCTCCCATTGATGGATTCTTTAATCCTTCCTGATTTATCTGCATAACTAAATTCATTCCAAAACTGCCTCAATTGTACTTAAATTGGCCCAATTATCATAGCTAATAATAGCTATGATATAATTACATTATGGCTGATTACAAGATCCATTTGGGTGAACCAAGTGAATCTACATCACAAACCTAATTGCATTTATAATTTTTAATGCAAAAATGATTAATGAGTTCTATTTTTAATGTATTTCAATCATTGTAATCAGAACAATAGTATTTGCACATGGATGGCCCAAATAGGGAGTACCTAGTACTATTGAGAGGCCTGCTGATATCCCCATTAGGGGTGCATCATTATTTAAACTCTATATTTTTATTATCCCCTTTTATTATATTTTATCAGCTGTATGACAAAACGTTATTGGAAATATTTAAAGGTAAATTTACACCACTGAGGTACTAATATTAAGCCTAATAATCTTCCCAATTACAAGAGTAGTAGTTCCTCCAATCGGATTGAAACAATTATAATTTAGTTAATTCAAGGGCTGAATTAACTTGGGATATTTATTAACCACTGCCATAATCATAGAAGATTGGCATGGTTTTAATGAACTCATCTAATAGATGAGTATGGCCAGGAGATGCCCTAGAGGTATAAAATACTGGTGCCTGGCCCTAAAATAAAAGATCATTTTTCCATATATTCATATTTTCATCTTATCTTAATTTGATTTTCATATTAAGAAGTGTAGACAAGCATTATGGGGAGCTTGTCATAATTACCTGTGTCTGAAGATTTCCAAATTAAAGAGGGAAAATATACCCAAAATAAGACCATAAGAGTCATTTATTGTTGTTTAGCTTTGTGAGCTTCTGAACGGTTAGGAAATACTGTAGAACACATAGCATAATTGAGGATTTATCAGCTAAAACTTTTCCTGACTATTGAAGCAGGAATAATTAATAAGTGAGCTAGTCCTCAATTTCTCACATACTCCTCTGACCCAAAGTCTTCAGTCTCCCAGTCAGAGATGCTGCTAATGGATGTGGTGATGGAACAAAGCTTTTTGAAGCAGTAGATTATGATCCCTTAAAAGATTTTATGGTTGGTGTCATAAAATCACTTTTACGGCAACATTGGGCTCCGCTGGTTGGCAGGCAATCAGTATGAAGACTGGTCAACCATTGCCATTTCACCTTAGGTGATGGGGCCAGCAGCCCCAGCTGACCCCTTGGCATGTCACCAGCGCCATGCGGGGATCCCCCAGCCTAACCCCCAACTAACAAGAATAAACATAAAATTAGATTTAAAAGGGTAGATTAGGCAAAGGGGGATCTTTATTGAAAGGGAAGCACCAGATATTTATATTTACAAAAGTGATACTGCGCCCACAGCTAACCTATTGGCTCATCGCTGGACCTTCCAGCTAACCACTCTCTCTCACTCCTGTTACAATTCTTTCTTCCTTGGCATTGCACTCACGCCCCATCCTCCCCAATGTCCAAGTTAGTTTCAGCTCATTCTCAGCAATGAGTCACTGGTGTTGGAATCAGGGTTATATATGTGCTCATAGGTGCTAATATACTCCTAATTTCAACATTATGGAAGGAGAAGTATTATCTCAACTGCAAGAATAAAAATGATTGGGGGTTTTTCACAAATAAAATAATACCACCTTTAAGCTATAATAAAAGTTAGGTTTTATCAGCCTTTTTTATTAGGTGGCAGTGAGGGGATTGAGAATGACCCTCTTCTGATCTCACTGCTTATTACTTAATTGAACTCGAGGCTCAAACTGAGATAGGCATAAATTTAATATTATCTTTAAGACTAGTTAGAAAATATGGGTTCTCAATCTATCAGAGCTTTCAAACTCACCTCATCTTTCTGAAACAGCTGATGGAGGGTCAATTGTAGGCAAGGAAAACCTGTGAGGTAATGATCTGATATACTTTTGACAGTCACTGCAAGCGAAAATAGTTGCACCTTGGGAGACCCCACCAAGCCTATATAAGGGGGTGGTCCCCGCTTAGGTGTTTGAATGGAACTAGCAGTGGGCCAAGGAGGAACCTCCGATGGATTCCCAAAATTTTGGCATATATTTGGTGCAATTTGATTACCCAAAATCATATTATTTGCCCACAAAATTTTAGAAAAAGTGTTACCCCAATTCAAGGGGTTCCACCAATAATTATCCAGGGTCTTTTGGTCAATAATATCTTTATTTTTATCTAAATAACTCTTATCCCCATCTCAAATTTGTAAATGTCTGCCATGTCCCCCTTTCAGCCTATTTTGACCCAAAACATTCTTTTCTTAAATCTGGGAGGTCAATTGTCTGACAACTGGTGAGCTGTATAAATTGCTTATATAAAATAATATCAAATTGGGATTAAACTTAGGGATAATGTGCCATAAACAGCTTTATCTCTCAGGTACTCAGAAAAACTCAGCTTCTCACCAACACCATGTTAAATTTTACTTGTTGATTATTTGAAGAATTGCCTTTTCCATGCAAAAATTGATAAAATAAATATGATGCCAGAAAAAACTTCAGCTGCCTTGAACTTTAGATCATCAGGTTCTGCCAACATATACTAAATAAATCAATTGGATCATCCTCAGCTATTAGTTGCGGGTGATCCTTGAACTAATTTGTGGCCATCACTGCCCCAATTGAGCCTAAATTCCAAAATTGGTGGAATACTTGAATTCAGCTCAACCCAAATTGGGGAGCAACTATCTTGTAATCAAACCAATAACCACAAAATCCAGTCAATAAACCAATTTGACAGGATTGGCATACTTCATCCAAAATCCGCTTAAATCATTAGAGAAATTCATTTGGTTAATTTTATGAAAGTTGGAATGGTGGAGAACCTAAAAAGAGTTCATGCCATGGAGGTAAAGACTGGGTGGTCTAAGGAAATGCTCATGGGCAGCATGATTGAAGTGATGGGTTCTCCCCACTTCATAAATTCTTATTTGGCTCCCGGGTTGATACTTATGACTTTTCAGTCTAAGCTTAAAACGAACAGGCCTTTTCTGCCAGTTATAAAACTAACAACGAGGAGGCCATATGTCTTGACATTGGCACTGAGATCAGAAGGTCATACTTGGGGCATGCCACCAGTTGTCACTATAGGAGCCATGATGTATCAGCTGAAAGGCTTTGGCAGCTTGATATCCTTTAATGAAAGCAAGTTGGTAAAGAACTTGAAGCAGAAGGATGGTAGATTGAAAAAGTTCACTGTAAGTTTTGGGGACTGGGTTTTGAAAGTTTCATTTTCAAGGTCTTACGGGGAGTTGTCTCATTCAGTAACTGTGGGGACCTGGAGTGCCGTTGTGGTACCTCTGGACAGGTGCTTCTTGAATGGCTTGAAGGGGCACTTTAGAGCTATGTGTCCTCAGGAGTAACCTTCTGAGGGAGCAGCCAAACTTAATGGGTCTAGAGAGTGGAAGCCACCAATGGTGACCACAGAGAAGAAGAGCGGCTAGCTATCCAGAAGACGTTGGAAAAGCTAGCTGAGTTGTCAGCCAAAGCAAAGGAGGCAGTGGCGGCAGGCATAAACAATTCAGAGGCAGTGACTGAGGCGCTGAAAGGTGCCAAGAAGTTCAGTAAGGAGTCTAGGGGAACCTGGAAGTTGCAGGAAGCTGCTAGACTCCAAACTGAGCTTAGTACCACTTTTTCTGAATCTACAAAGGACATTCTGGTGCAGGTTTCTCCCAAAGGGATAAGGTTCTCCCCTCACTCAATCACGGAAGAAGAGAGCTACCACAGTGGATGTAGGTGGGAAAGTGCGCTCTAGGCCCATAGGGGAAGAGGCGAAGATAAGGAGGACTCTGCCCTCTAGCAATAGTGGTGCAGCACCTTCTAACACAAGGCCTCCAACTGAAGAGGAGGGGTCAGTCGAGGACCCTGGCAAGGCTAAAATTCCGGTAGATGCTGTGACCAAGCAGCCACCACCCTTGCTACAGATAAGTGCTGGAAAGTGGAGGAAGAAACTTGGTCCCGCTAATCCACTGAGGTGGAAGAGGATGGGGACCCCCCAGATCCTGACAACAAAGCCTCTTTAGTTTTAAACCTATAGCGATTAGGGTTGAATTTGCTAATGCATAAGTTCTAATGTCCTCTGGCACAGCAGCGAGTAAAACTCTGATTGTAATAACATGGGATAAAACTGGCTTTCTCAATAAGACTAAGTCTAAACCTTAGTGTAAGATGATTAGTTATACCACTTCCCTCTGAAGCAATCATTCTAATATTACTTGGTGCATCAACCAAACTTGGACTCACCCTTTGGGGAGAGAAAGAGGGGGGAGAAACCAAAGGGGAGTAGTTTGGTATGGTGGGTGGATAAGGTTAAGATGTTGGACAAAAGGGTATTGGTTCCTCTTGGGATTCTCCCTATGCAAGGTGTAAGCCTTGTCCTGGGATAAGGTTAACATAAACTGCTGTGTAGGACTTGACTTTCAAGATCTTCAAATGGTCACATAAGTCCCAAACTAAGGTTTGAGCTTACATCATCAATTTAGGTTTGAATTTAAATTATTACCTTAATTACTCCAACTTTGCCTAATAATCCTTTTAGTATTATCACGAATAATTCACCTAAGTCCATGGTCAGATTCAAATGACTCTATCATCTGTGGCCCAAAGCTCCTGTTATCTTCAGCAGCTGTTCATTTTGGAAGCTAGAAATTTGGACCTCTAAACCTGAACTATTGGAAGAGCTCCTACTTAAGGTTAATGATAATTTAACGTATGCTATGAAACTATCATCAGGAGATCAAGAAGCTCAACTGACCTTCCAGGTGAAATGCAATGAAAGGAAAAAAATTGGGAATCAAAAATGGACCATGAATCACTCTTCGCCCATCCCAATGAATCATGATTATCCTTTTACCTTCCAACATTACTATAATAGTACTGACTTATTTTTAATAAAGTACTTTTTCAATAGGATATATTATAATATATTTTTATTAGTTATACTTTATTCTAATTAACAAAGTCTCATCCATCTATGCATCTATTGATACCCCTGCCTCTTGGCTGACTATAGCCTCCTGCTGTCATCCACTATGTCGTGCTCCCCAGCATTAGCACCTGTGAGCGCAGCTGGTGGAGTTGCGACATCTGGTTCTCACTACAGGGGCGCTTCCAAGGCGCACTCTGAGGAGATCCCCTCAACTTTGGGCGAAAAGGAAACAACTACCGTAAGCACTTCATTCCTGATCTTCTGGCCTATTTCCTCTGGAATAGTCAATATGCAGTAACTTTGGGAAGTAATTTTAAAAAGAAGTTTCTTGAGTATTCTGAACAAGAATGTCCTTTAAGTTCAAACCACCTAGACAACTTAGCCCTTGCTCAACTTACTAATTACGCCTAAATAATCAAATTAGATACCAAAGAGCAACATAGCCAACATCATAAAGTGAAGAGATTGAAAAAGGAAAAACTTTATTTTGAGAAAGAAGCAAAGCGCTACAAGATTGTAAGGGGCTGTGACTGAGAGACACTTGGAAAAGCATCACACAGGAAAAAACCTGGCCTCCAGGATACCTTGCCATTTGTGAGAAGCTACTATGCAAACATCTTTCCAGATTAAACAAAATAAGAAGATGCTTGCCAGGCTAATTTTTTATTCTCCAGTCAAATGAAGAATAATAAATCAATCAGAGTGCTCGTTAATATATTAAAACCAATGATTATAATACTAACACAACTATTATTTTAGGTAATAAATGAATTCAACCTTACAATGTCATTTCCCACCCACTGATTCTGAGCCAAAAGTCAAAACGAAGCTCATAGCCAGTTTATGCCCAAAAGTGTTAAATAACAAAATCAAACAAAGCCAGTAAGCATTGACATCACCAAATCAATGGTATTAGGTCAAGTTGAGAGCTAGTTGTTGGACTCAACAATGGGATTAAGTCTTGAGAGCCCCATGGAAGCCCATATCTATCAGCGCATTGAAATTCCAGAAGCGTTGGACAAAACACTTGGGACTTACCTTCTCGCAAGTAGCAATAGCACCAAGCTCAATTTCTTACTGTCAAGTCTGTCACCCATATATTTATATAAATCTCCTAAAAATTAGGTCTGATATTATCAAAAGGAATTGTCAAGCTTACCTGTTCCACCCTCATATTGGTATAGCGCTAGTCCAACAAACCCAAGCCCAGATTAACTCTATTGGCCTGATATCTAAGGCTGAAGAATAAATTAAATCTAAAAGTTGAGAACACCTCAAGATGGGCCGCAATCCGTCATCCCAACCAGTCAGGCACGCACAAAGCAGACCACATGAAAGTACACCAGTGGCAAGGTACCCCGTAAGCAGCTCGCCACCAAGGCTGCTTGCAAGAGTGCGCCTGCTATTGGCGGTGTCAAGAAGCCTCATCATTTTAGACCCAAAAAAGTTGCCCGTCGTGAGATTTCTCAAGATTACTAAACTGATTTCCATTTCCAGGCCTATGCTATCGCTGCCCTTCAGGAATCTATTGAAGAATATCTCATTGGGGATTTTTGAGGATATCAAGAGGACCATGCCAAAACCAGTAAGGAGCTCTTGCGGTGCAACTGCAAGCTGGTCAAAATGAAGATATCCTTTAAGAGCTGTCACAACAATCTGCTGGAGGCCAAAATGAAATTTAGGAATCCAGAATTGAAACATCCTGAGAATCATTCTGAGGTTGCCTGTGACACCCTTGCCACCCCTGGATGAAATGCACTTGGGCAAGATTTACCTTTTGACGCCATCAATCACTTTAAGCATAAGGTTCCAAACGCTCCCAAACTTGAATACTTCATCAACTCCAACTCTCAATCTTGCAACTCAAATGAAGCCACCACTAACGCTTTTGGCCTTGAGAATATTGGGTTAGTTCCTACCATCAGAGTTGGAGAGAAAATCACTAAGACCTACCACGCTGCGGAGCCAGACTTGAAATGCCTCTCAATCATTCCAAGGTTGACTATGACGACATCACCAACTTCTCCCACGCCATGCGTCAGTTTAAGGATTGGAATCAAAGTGAAGGCCTGCTGACAATTATCAACCTCCATTAGTTTTGGGCTTTAGCATTTTTAACCCAGCGCTGCACTACTGTACTATGTTTTCTTGCCTGTTAGCCGGCGGAACTAACATCCACCTGACGTCATACAATTTATTTATCCTTAGGCACAAATTAGGGCCATCTCTTACCTGGTGCATGAATCATTTTATCAGCTACACAGACTCAATAACGCCAGCGTCATCTATCCCTGGCTAGTTTTCAAATTGAATGATGCTACCTCAACTCAGCCACTTGGCTGATCTACACTCTTAACTCCATCCTACACTGTTAAGTTATTTTAAAGAACTTCCTTACTCGCTTCAATATGGAACCTCTGGCTGAAGAACCCATTTCCTGCCATGACACAAGCAAGAGCACTAAGGAGTCTGGAATCTCTGAGGCCGCCAATTTACGAACTTTGAATCTGCTGCTATTGAACTCTTCTGATGGCAATTACGTGGCCATGGCTTTCCTCAAGATGAAGACTCAGTGTGGCCTCTTGACCAAACTGAGCTGGCTAAAACCTTGACAAGCCATCATTAGATGAACTTTTTGAGGCCCAAGAAAAGATGCACCAGTCAAAAGGAATATGCTTTTTAATCAGCCAATTTATAACGGGAGTGCACCACAATACCTTGACAATTAGTTGTATTACTTATTTCCACCTGGACCAAGAAAATCTCCCCTTGGACAAGGCTTGAGGAGGGCTCTCTCAAGATTCTCCCTAAGCAAGGTGTAAGCCTTTTATGGGGAGAAGGTAAAAGTATACTGCTGTGTAGGACTTGACTTTCAAGATCTTCAAATGGTCCCATAAGTCCTGAATTAAGGTTCAAGCTTACATCATCAATCTGGATTTTGAATTCTGAGTATTACATGAACTACTCCAAATTCAGATAATAACCTTTTGATATTTCTTGCGAATAATTCACCTAATTCCATGGCCACATTTACATGACTCTATCATCTGTAACCAAAGCTCCTAATATCTTCAGCAGCTGCTCATTCTAAGAAGCTAGTAAGTTGGACTTCTAAACCTGGACTATTGGAAGAACTCCTATTTAAGGTTAATACTAATTTAACTTATGCTATGGACCTATCATCAAGAGCTTAAGAAGCTCAGAAGACTTCAGGTGAAACGTAATGAAGGACAAATTACGTAGGAGTCAAGAATGATAATGAATCAATCTTAGCCATTCCTAATGAATCATGATTATCCTTTTACCTTTAAACTTACTATAATAGTACAGACTTATATTGAATAAAGTACTTTTTCAGAAGAATATATTATATTAACTTATTTTATTAGTTATGCTTTGTTCTAATGAACAAAGGCCCATTCATCTCTGCATCTATTGAAGTCCTTGTTCTCTCATATGACTATAGCCTCCTGTTGTCAGCCACAATGTCGTGCTCCCCAGTGTTAGCATCTTTGAGTGCTACTGGCAGATTTGCGGAAGTTCAGGAAGGGCAGATGAAGTGATGTTAGTGTTTGGAGAGGAATAAATCTGGTTTATTGGCTTATATGCACCAAATTCTTGGTCTGAAAAGAAGGCCTTTTTCCATAAGTCAGATTGATAATTTAGGATGAAGGCATCGGTGGTCAGTAATGCTGGGTGGAGACATGAACTGTGTCTTCTTTCAGAATAGCAAGGTTAGGGCTTCAGGCAACTGTGTTCTGATCCTGGAACCCACGAGTTGCCCAGTTTGTTGACTGATCTTGGCCTACTGGATGTGTGGAAGGCTGTTCATGGTGAGGAAGGGGGACTGGATGGACTTACGTTCAGGGGGATCATTTCTCCCGCATTGATCTTGTGTCAATGCCATAGTCTCTCCTAAGTCACTGAAAGTCAATCCTTCATAATCATGATCCAGGTGCTTCAGACTACAGGCCTTAGAACTGCAGATCATTAGCCCTCAGGTAGCTTCTGCAGTTAAAGGGATCTTGATACTAAACCCTGAACTCCAAAAGTGGTCTCCACTATAGGAAATAATGAGGAAGAAGATGAGATAGAGGAGAACCAGATTGTAGGGAAGCCAGATGAACCAGTAAATTGGTTCCAGATGAAGGCTGATCTCAATATGGCATGTGAAATCTTTGGAAGGCATCTAGGAGCTATGTGTTCAAGGTAGAAACCTTGGAGGGTAGCTTCAAAAGTATCCAAAAGAAAGCTGCGGTCATGGGGGCATCTGCATACGTGGCCAAGGGTGAATTGTATGCAAAGTTTATGGGAGCCTTCATGGTGAATCTCTTCAAACAAAGGAATTATAGGTGGGATGAGGACTCTAACAGTGATGTGGCCTTAATCACAAGGCAGTAGGGGTTTTCAGACCCTTGCAAGGATCTTGTCACTTTGCAAATGAGGGAGTTGAGGTGAAGGATGCAGCTCGCATGGCTGAGGTGGCCACATCTTACTATGAGGACCTTTATGGCCCCTCAGAGAATGACCCAAAGGCAACCAAAGTATTCACAAGTAAACTGTGGGTACTCTCAATGGAGACTCAGAATCTGTTATGTAGCAAGATAAGCAAGGCAAAGGTGTCAGACGCCATCCACAATGAAAAGAATGACAAGGCTCCTAGGGAGGATGGGTTGATCCTTGAGCTCTACAAGTTGTTTTGGGCAGAAAAGTCTAATATGCTTGCTGAACTCTACAATCAACTCTTAGTCTCTGATACTATCAAACTGCATCTCAAAAGGTGTGATAATGTTGTATAGAAAGGCGATCCAATCTTTATGGTAACTATTGGACTTTGACTCTGCTTAACATTGACTATAAGATCTTAATGAAGATCCTAATCAATCTACTAAAAGGGGTTGTGGCGGAAGTTATTAAAAAAACAGAATGGGGTTATCCAAGGACGTTCAATTACTCTAAATTTGAAGATGCTTTACCTGATTGAAGAATGGACAAGTAAGAGTATGACCAGAGGGTGTGGCTACTGTTTCTTGATCAAGAGAAGGTGTATCTTCGAGTGAATCTGAGTTTTTTAGAAAATTTGTGTAGAGTTGGAATCAAAGGGCGCTTGTTGAGACTGCTTAAAGCGATTCAAGGGGAAAACTCATCAGTAGTCAATATCAATGGGGTCCTCTCCCACCCTTTTAAGGTGATTAGGGGCATGCTTCAGGGAGACTTTCTATCTCCCTTGTTATTTGCTCTTGCAATAGAGACCCTTTCAATGGCTCTCAGGAAATCGAACCTGAAGAAACTTACCATCAATGGGGAGGAGT
The DNA here is from genome assembly GCA_022478985.1 of Massospora cicadina. Classification (NCBI taxonomy): domain Eukaryota; kingdom Fungi; phylum Entomophthoromycota; class Entomophthoromycetes; order Entomophthorales; family Entomophthoraceae; genus Massospora; species Massospora cicadina. The sequence goes on along the minus strand of JAKSZP010010526.1, from coordinate 232,578 downwards.
ATTCACATCTGATGTTTGGGGATGATAAGTAGACTTTTGTTTCGTCAGAGGAGGAGGAAAATGCGTTAATGAACATTCAAAGATGTACAAAACGTAAGCATAGCAAAGGTCAATATGTTGCAATCTAGGGCTTGTCCCATTGGCAGAACGGCGTCATTGGATGTGGCACCAAAGTGTTCAATCCCCAGGATAGCCGCAGGGGAGGCGTTTCTGTACTTCGGGTGTCCCATCCCTGGGTGAGTGTCGCTGCACAAAATATGGCTCAAGCTCAAAAGCGACCTAAGATTGCAGCTTGAAAGTGGCAATGGCTCAATTTATCTTATATGGGCAGAGCCATTGTCATGAACACTTTCATTAAATTAGATTATGTTACATTGCCAGATTTATTCTGCCTCCGGATTTCACAAAAAAATAAGGAGTTTAGTAATCCAGTACATCTGGAAGGGATGAGTATCGAAAACCTGTTATTCTATCTTGTGTCAGAGGTGAAGAAGGGGCGAGTCCATTTATATGTTTTTGATAGAGGAGGACTACCTTTCTAAGGCTTGTAGAGACAAAATCAACAAGGTCTTGATGTTAGCTGGGCATCAAGCAAGGGTCATACCAAGTGCGATGAATCTACCAGTCTATTAGAAGCATTACTTTAGAGCTTGGTCATGCAGCATTGGGAGAATAGAGGGTGGAGAGTGGTCCATCAAAAAAATCCAGGCAATTCCTCTTTGGGGTGAAGCCTGGGGACTGGAGATAGAGCCTCGCCTGCGCAAGGCCTTCGAGCACTTTAAAGAGTGGTTCAATGGGGGGACCTCCTTTATGGCGATGGCTAGAGAGTGCTTAGGGTGGAAGCAGCTAATATTGTTGCCAGTGCGTCCAAGGCGCTGATAAGGAAGGCATGGAAAGTTGCAGAAGCAACTGTGCTTCCTTCTTACTGAGGGAAGAAATTCCTTCTCTGCTGCATTAGAGGCCTGGGAAGCCTGTTCAGCAGGTCGTGGAGGTCAGGATCAACGGGTGTTTTCGCATGGAAGAGAAGGCTGGAACCCCAGATGGGAAAGTTTCTTCATCCTTTGGGATTGGCTAAAGGCGGGAGGTAGTGATAGTGTCTGCCTCTCAGGGTTCACAACCGCCAAGTTCTGAGAACTATAGGACAAAGAGCTTTTCTTGACGTTCTTATCCCGGATCACTTGTAAAAAACTGACATGACCTGATGGACCTGTGGGGGAGGAGGGTTAAGAGATGCGGTATATACCACTTCAGAACGTTTTCTTCCAGCTCCAGAGTAACATCGTAGTCACTGGGGCGACTCTAAGCAATTGGAGTAAGCATAAAGATGATGACCTTTTGTATGCCTGTAAGGTATGTGGAGGGGATGAGACGGCAAAGCATCTTCATGGAGTGTCTGGCAGCGGATTTTATATAGAATAGTGTTCTCCTATGGTATGAAGCATACCAACCAAAGTGTAAGTTATCATCTGGTAATCTTTCGTGTCCAGAGATCCTGATTGTGTATGCTTCTACAAGTATGCTTGCAGACAAGGAGGGTTTCAGGATTTTGGTGCACGATATGTGGGGAGTTGATGTATGGTCTATGGCTTCCAGAAACCAGCGTTGCTTCACTAGAGAAGGATTCTAAGCAAAAAGCTCTTTGGTCATAGTCATGCGACAGTTGAAAATAGCCATAGAAAGATATGGCAATCCTCTTTCTTCAAGCAAGTCCAACTTGGGGGTCAGTCTGATCTCATTCCTCGCAATGAGGAATGGGAGGCATAACTCCGAACTGTCTGGGTAGCCTTTGCTACCTGGTATACCAAAAAATACGGAATATGTCAGCTTTGGGGTGATGCAAGCCACCCCACCTGCAGTCTGGCCACCATCTGTGGTGCTTAGATTCACGTAGCCCCAGTGTGGGGGGCAGTAACCCAGGTTTCATCCTGCAAGTTTGCCTGCACTGGGTGCCCTTACTGGAACACAAAGGCTTAAACAATGGTTCATTTCAATCAAACGGTGGACGTCCCCTAAACTTTGTGATGCTATATTATATACCTGTTTAAAGGCATCCATAAGGCCCCTTGAGTATTTTTTAATTGTGGAGCTCCTTGTTATGAAATCCCAGTAATGCAAGATATGGTAAAGCACAGGGGGTACTAATTTCATGATATAACAAAATAGATTCACATTTGATCCATAACTCTCTGGGAAAGCCATGAATTCATACAGGTTTATTATATTCTTGTCCTCAGAGGATACCCTTTTGCAGCTGGCTGTTTCTCCTGTATTGACGACTCCACAAAGTAAGTCTCAAACTCCTTCATTGAAATCCATGTTAGACAATGAGATTAGGGAATCTTTATAGGATTTCTTGAACTTTTTCAAATGTAATGATGGGCGTACTTCCCATCTGTCATCTTCTTCACCATTCCCATTATGCACCCAGCTAGTGACAATATCAATTGAGTTATCTTTCATAGTTTGCTCAATTAGGTACAGGTATTGTTTAAAATTGGATGATCCCCTGTAGTGAGCACCAGCCTAGTGAGCTTACATTTTATAAGCTCTATGGTGCTATGCTCAAGAAGCCCAACAGTCAATATCTGTAGTTGTCTTTGATGCATGACAAATATATTCTTTCGTAAAGAGGTTCCAATTCACCTCTTATGTCTCATCAATAAGATCAACCGTCCTATGGTAAATGTGGCAAAATGGATTTATTAAAGTCAAGTACAATAAAAAGTTAGATAATCAATATGTAACTTTATTATAGTATAAATAAGACTTTTTTATATGTCTCATTTAATAGTATAACCCAAAAAGAAAAAAAGGGTTAATAAAACAATGGAGGGGGAAATCTGGAAGGGTGGTTCTCAGTTAGGTGATGCATTTTAGATGGTATAATGCCTTTATAGCATATTTCTGATAGGACAAATGTGTGTAAGTTGAATGTACCAAGTCAGATGAGACTTAGTATCACTTGGGTTGATCATTGAAAAGATTCTTGATACTTACCCTTTTTCAGGTTCATCTTAATATAATACCTTGTATGCCATCTTGAAAAATGGTCGCCTGACATTCTGATAATCATTCATCTTGATTAGGCAGCATTCCATCTCAGAGTATCTTAGGCTCAATTTGGTCCAACGGAATTGTCCTAAGGTCAATCTGAGCCTTGCCAACTATTGATTTTCAGCATGATTAATTAAGGTAACTTCTTTAAAACCCTTCCTGGATCTAGGAGTCAATTCTTTCATGGGAGTCATTTAGTAGATATTCTAATTCCTGTCTGATATCTTGACATCCAACACCCAAGTTCACTTGATCTTCTTGTTGTGCCTGGAGCATAATTGAAACACAGTCACTTCCAGTAGTATTTGTTAGGAACCCAGCGTTAATTGGAAAGACCTGATACCTTCTTGGGTACGCCAAGATCCACAAGGGTAACCACAGTCCACAAGGAATCGCGGGTTTCAAGTAACTCTAGGTGAGCGCGTTGGAAGAAGCTTTGGACAAGCCTCAACCCATTGAATTGGTGCCTATATGTCGTTTACTATATAATAATGACTAATTAGACAGTTTTTCAAATAAAAGTTTTATTAAACTAACAGGCAAAAAATAGGTCAAAGAATAAACCAACACCCCATCATTAGCAGGGTGCTGGGTTATATTTTGGAAAGGGGGGAGAGCTACTATGCTGAATCACAACAGAAGGGAGAGATTTCCTTTTATAATTCATTAATTCACAGATTTGATAACAGAATTTTTGTCTCAATAATATCAACTAAGGTTTCCAAGCTATTCTTGGAACAATTTCATGGCTTCTAAATATCTGAATTCACATTTTTTGATTTTGGAATGGGGTGTCAGGTTCAATTACCATTTTTGACCCTTTCTTTTTAACTTTTTTCTCGAATTTGCTTTCTAGATAAGTTTTCCCCTTTCTGATTGTTTAAAGGTTGAACTATCAGTTGAGAGAAGGGTATGGGAACTGTGGTTGGAGCTATTGGGTTTTAAAGTCTTAATAAAGTTGCTTTAAAAAACTTGCAGATTTTGACACTTGGGTTGGGTTGGGGAGATTGTGGGAAAGGCATGTAGCAAACAGGGAGGGGCAGCAGCCACCCATATCTCATCCAAGGTATGCCCCAGGTCAGAGATTTGGATGAGAGGCAGGGCCCTAGGTTTGAACCATTTTTTGGTTCTAAAGGGGTGCATGACCTTATACAGCTTACTAGCTGGACCAAAACCATTACAGTATTCTCATTGGAATATTCTGATAAAAGGGTCACATCATGGATTAAAATATATTTTTTAAATAAGGGCATCAAAATTGACTATGATTATGGCTTGTCAAGTGAATTTTGCTATTTCAATAGATCCACTTAGTTGTCTTGATTTATATTAGTATAGCACTGGAGGTATTGCTCACATACTTAATTTATGTGTTGATTGGAAATTTCTCTAAAGTAGTATTTTAAGTTTTAGTGAGCAATCCATGCGGCTTAATTTGGAGGACTATTTTGTACTAAGAATGGGAGGAAGACACCAGCTGCCCCTCTTTTCACCTTGGGCGACTAGCCCATGTGGCAGATGTGAGGGTGTGAATGATATTTCCATTGAAGAATACGTCGTTTCCTCAATGCCAACCACCCATTAGTTGGTCCAGTCAATTTGAGGTTTATGTGAGGAAGTGGCAGTGGTAGGGGACATCGCCAGAAGAGGGTTGGCAGCGATTCTATACCTCAAAAGGTTGTCTCAAGTGGCTTACGTTCCACTAATAAATCTAGATTTATATCCAGTGGAAAAAATTGAGTAAATTGGTTTCAGGAATTTAAATCTGTAACCATATTTCCCTTTGTCACCAGTAATCATGAGACCATACCTGATAGTTACAGGAGCAATAATTACTTCATGACTCAATGGGACCGGCTATATGTGTCCTAGCCATGGGAGCACCCAGTTGACCACCAAATAAGGAGTTGATGATCAAAGAAGTGTAATCATGTCAGTAGAAAAATTTTTGTGCAAAATTTGAGCGTAAGTCAGCTGGCCAGGCTTATTTGGTGCAGCGTTATAAACAACTTAGAATGTCAATTCCATATTATGAATTGCATAATTATTCCTGATGGCAAGTAAAATAATTCTCGTTCCTCAATATTTTTCTGATCTTATAAGGCAGTGGACCCTTGACAGGTTCTAGTGTCGCTCCTTTTTTTCCCCTTTCCACCATTTAGTTACAATAAAAAAGTCCAAAAAAGGCAAATTTTATTCGTGATTTTTAGCAGTTTGCAGGAAATTTAGAGATTATGATTGCCAATTTTGAAACTCTCTTTCTGGTGCTCATGGCTGTAAGCATTAAGGAAGCACCTTTGCAGCTTAATTGGGAGGATTATCATTTAAAAACAAAGTGGGGCGCAAGCCAATGGCCATCCCTCTCATCACCCTGGACAATTTGGCTCATGTTGTGGACAAGAGATGGGAACAAGATAACCTATAAAGTCATGCCAGATCCTCCTTCATTCAACGCCCAAGTGTTGGTAGGGAAATTTGGGTGTGTGTCAGGAGTTGGCAGTAAACAGAAGCCATTTTCAGTGCAAGGCTGGCGGTACTATCCCTTTGAGGGTCACTTCAATGTTTCAAAAACCCAAGAAAGTTAAGTTGATATTTGGCAAATGTAAAATACTAAATTTAGTTTTGGGCTTAAGAATCTTCATCTGCCATTTTGCCTTATTTATAGTATAAACAATCCCAATACCTGACAGGTACAGCATGGTAAACCCTTTCCCTACCTAATTGAACTGGCCATATGTGGCATGTACAAATGCACAACCTGATGCCCTCTGGAGGAGTCTTCGTCATTGTGCCAAGTATGATTGCAGCAGGCAGAATATTATCGCTAGCAAATTTTATGCCAATCTGACTAAAAATATTAGATCCAAATTAGTATTGTCAATTATCTAGAATGCCAATCTGCAAAGACCAAATAACAATATTCTAGCCAGTAGTGATCTTATTCTCAGCCCCTTAATTAGTAAGCATATAAGTCAGTGGTCCCTAACAGGTAAACTCATGCTTCCTTTTACTCATTTCTGCTATTTTTTGGTTTAATAAAAATCCTAGAGCAATCCAAATTTATTTGTGAATTTTAGGAGTCGCTGAATATTTAGTAGCGATGATATCAATTTTTTGAGAATCCCTGGATAGTACTCATGGTTGCTCTCTTTCATTTTCCATCTGTCAATATGGATGACTGTACCTGAGGTATTATGGCTAGGGATTTGGGTGTTCACTTATCTTGAGATCCAGGACAGTCTTATTATTAACACGATCCATGACAGCGGCTGCCTTACAGCTATTTTACCCCAAAATATGGTTGCTGTACTAGAGATATTCTTATTAGTGTTATGGGTGGTCACTCACCTTGAGTTCCAGGCCAGTAATATTATCAGCACGATCCATGACATTATGGAGCGACCCAAATTCTTATCCTTCTCCATCCTTCCCTATAGGCGGGGTGTTTCTTTGAGTTTGTTGTAGGAACGGAAGGTTCAACCTTTTGTTAGAGAGATGTCTGCTGAGAGGATGCCCCTTAATCTGATCACATTTTTTTAAGCTTCAGTTAAAAACTTTTCAGCTGCCTTAAACACTGGAGAGTTATACCCCTGGGTTGAGTGTAAGAGGACCCAGGTTTCCTTTTTTTACTCAAGTTGGCTGGTGGGAATGGGTTTCAATCGTGTGGAGTTGTTTGTTCCTGGGGTCACTGATCTCCCCCTTATCCAGCCATTGTAGGTTCTGATGCTAGTATGCTTGCGGCCAACTCTGCTTCTTTTAAGGAGCAGATGTATGTGAATACATTGGTACCACAGTTGTCCACGGAAAAATTGGCGAAGTTAGGGTTTTGTTCAGATGGGTGAGACCATGTCTTCTTCTCCTAAATATGGCTCAGCAGATGATTCAATGAGTTTCCCATCCCTACCAGTTATATCTCCCAAAATGGGATAATTAACAAGATCAGGATTACAACTTGTTACCTGTTAAGATCCAGTTGGGCTCGCATGTGGACTCATTGAGGCTCTTGGTCACAGGAGTCATCAGGAACTTTTTGAGCTTGCAGAATTTTAAGGAGATGTATCTTGATCTTGACGTATGGTCCTCTTTTTTGAGTGCGTTGTCAGTTTTAATGACTTGCTACACGGATAGATACCCTGTACCAATCTTGGTGATTGGGTTTAACTTCTGTGGTTTTTTCACCGCTGTGCCAGATTTGTTATTCCCAAATATCCTTGGGTTTGTTGGTGGCGGTGGCAACAGGTTAGTATTAACCTGGAGTACAACCTTTTGTTATTTGAAAATTAACAAACGAGTGAAAAATTTCTGTTGATTAATACCTTTTTCCCAGTTGATGCGGTGGGGTCAATTATTTCAAAAGCTTCTTCTAAGCGTTGCCAGCGTACTTACCTTCTAGTTCTGACCAGATAAGGAAATTTTTGATATGTAGAAGGCCAACTGTCGTACCCCCACTCTGAGTATGATCTGGACTTCCAAATGACAGTAGATGTCATTAATGACAAACAGTTTTCTGTACCATTATACATACAGGAAGACAAATCTCCAGAAATGTGGTTGAATAATATGCTCGCTATAGGGTGGGTATTCAAGGGAACTTCTCTTATCGCTTCTCATATAATGTTTTCCCTGAAGTCTGATGTAATGTTGCGCCCCTGCATGAACTATGAGCATTTAAATAATAAACCGTTCACAATCCCTACCCCCTCCCCTCCAAGCAGACAGATGGCCAGGCAATTGAAAATGCCCAGGTGTTTTCAAAGCTTAATCAATAAACGCTTCTAACCAGATTATGGCGGTAGAAGGCCAGGAATGACTTATGACGGTTCATATCAGAAGAGGAACAATACTGTTCCGTGAGGTGCCATTTGGTTTATAAAACGCTTAAGCCACATTTCAATGGATGATCAATGATGTTCTTGGTGATCTTTGGCTCACCTGTGCAGTGTCGTATATTAATGATATACTCATCCATTCTTTCATTCCTGAGAAGCATGAGAAGAACCTGAAGGCAGTGTTGTCTGCGTTTCACAAGGCTGACCTCTAGTAAACCCCTCTAAGTGCAAGTTTTTCATTGATGATGTTACCTTCCTATGTAACTTATTCCTGAAGGACGGTTACATGCTTCTTCCCAGAAAGCTCAATGCCATCCTCACGTGGCCCGCCCCTATACCCAGTGCTTTGTGGATCTCTTGGTCACAATCATATGTTTTAAGAACTTCTCTCGCCCTTTCACAACTGGCTGCGTCGGTGCATCTCTTGAAAGGTAAGAATGTTACGTTCCAATGGACGGGGGAATGCCAATGAGCATTTGATAAAATCAAGGAGGTTTTCGTGGCACACTTATTCTTAAACTCGATGACCCAACCAAGCCTCTTGTCTTAGCATGTGATGCATTATCAGCTGCTGTGGGGGCAGAGCTGCTTCAAATGCAGGATGATTGGAACATCTGGTTATTTATTTTTGTTCAAGTGAACTTCATCTGAACTGTCCTGGATCTTTACAATAAGGAGTGTACACTGCAGCTTGGTATCTTATGCATTGGTGGTACCTCCTTCAGTGCTCATGACATCAAGTGACTGTGCAAATGAATTATCAGTTCTTAACAAATTTTGAGAACTTCAGAAGCTGGAACATTGCCAGACCAGACATTTTGCGACCTCTGCAGTTTTAATTTTAAATATGAATTTGTCAAGGGCTCCTTGAATGTCCTCCCTGATTTGTTGAGCAAAGACCATCTTTGAGTCCAATGCAGGAGAAAGGACAGCAGCTCACCATGTTAATTCCGCTGACCAGATTCTATTAATTGTTCCTCCCGCGTTTTATGGTGATAGAGTGAGGTCCAGAGGTTTCATTAGTTTTAGGATATAAGCAGGTTAAACGGCATGCGTGGAGGGGTTGGATCTGGTTGACCAGCTGGTGCATCCAGCGCATTAGCATACTCATTATTTATTGGAGAGTAAACAATCTTATTTAAATTCTAAGTTTGGGTTTTGACATAACTTTGCCAATAGGTGATTGACGTTCATCATGAATGCCATCCAGTGGTGGACAATCTGGGCAATAAAAAGGCATTGACTTGGTAAAGCGTACATATAACTGGTTAGGAATCTCCAAAAATATCTCAGTATAAATCACTAGCTTCATAATGTGTACACAGGAGAAATTAGATAGATTAGGCCATAATGGCCTTCTCCATCCCCTTCAGGAGGCTGAGGGTCTGTGGACCTCAGCCACTCTCAACTTCCTTATTGAGCTTCCTGGCTTTAATGGTTCTATGCGATTATGGTGGTGTAGACATCTTTACCAAGATTTCCCAGTATATACCTTTTTTGTCTGTATCATTTTCAAGGAAACATCCTGGCTCTTTGTGCAGAATATCTTCTTGATGTTTCTTTGCCTTATAAAATCATGAGCAACGGGGGCCACAGTTTATCGAGCGTTTTTGGATGGTCATCCAGGATATCCTGAAGATTAAGCTGTGTCATTCCACTGCATAACATCACCAGTCTAGTTGCAAATGGTGCGGGTCAACCATATCCTTAAAAAGTATCTCCATTGTTACACCACCACACAGGATACTTGGCTGGATGAACTGATGTTGGCGCAATTCACATACAACAAGGCCTTCCACATGTCTACTAAGTTTTCACCTTATGAGGCCATGTTTGGGGCTAACTCCTCATTTTCCACTGTCCCATGACTTTGCCCAGAAGTCCCTGCTGCATCAGACCATGCGCAGAAAAGATGGAGCACTAAATTAATGTTCTGGGATACCTGACCAGAGCTATTAGTGATTACAAGCGGTTTGTTAAGAAAAATGCCATCTGCTAACAAGATAAAGCTATGCTCATTGGTAATGCTAAATATGCACCACCTGCTTATTAAGGTTCCCTCATGGAGGTCTGCAAGAAAGCACTCTGGTCCTCTTGTGGTCAAGAAAAATTTGGGTAATTAGTCCTTTCAGTTAGTTCTTCCCGCTCACTAATTACAGTACCTCATCTTCCATGCTTCTACTTGTTTCCATTTAAAGGCATGCCACCCAAGGATCCAGAGACTAAGGTTCTCAAAGAGTTTGTGGAGGTGTAGGTGGAGGCCATTCTAGTGTCATGTCTCTTTCATCGGTTGGTAAAGTATTTGAGTGGTTGGAAGGGATTTTTAAAATATAAATTTTCAGCTGGTTAGGGCCCAAAAATGTGTAAATTGCCATAAGTTGGTGAAGGAATTCCACGTTCACAACCAAAAATTCCTTGTCCTCCCCAGAAGGATGCATCCAACTTGGCAATCAAGCTCCCAAAGGCGTAAAAAATCTTGTGCTGGCTTATGTTTCTAGTGGGTTGCTCCTTAAACTCAAAAAGGGAATGGTAATGTAAGGCTTAGGGCAACCCGTGTTGCTTAATTAGGAGAAATTTTAAGTTGTACTAAGACTGGGAGGATATTGGCGTCCTTCTTCTCATCACCCTTGGAGACTTATCCCATGTGGTAGATGAGAGGTGGGTGACGTCATTTCCTATAAGATAACATCGTTTCCCCATACCAACACCCCATGAGTTAATCAGAAAATTTGGTGTGTGTGGGGAGTGATGGCGGCTAGGGCCATCACCTGCAGAGGAAAGGCAGCAATTCTCCACCTCATAAGGTTGTCTCTGGCATTTTGTGTTCCTCTAATACATCATATTTGATATATGGCAAAAATAAATCAAGTATATTGGTTTAAGGCTTGGAAATCCACAACCACCATTCTATACATCACCAGCAATCATAAGCCTGTCCATGATAGGTATGGGCACAATAAACCACTTCATGACTCAATGGGACTAGTCATATGTGTTCTAGACATGGTTGCACCCAGTTGGCCGCCAGGCAAAGCATTGCCAGTCTGCCAAGTGGAAATGCGTTGGGAGAGTAACTATGGCAAAATTTGAGCATAAGTTGGCTTTCCAGGCCGAGACGAATCCACAGTCATAGAGAGTTTAGAATGCTAATCTGCCTTAGTTGAATTGCATAATTCCTTATGACAAGTGCACAAAATTTCCGTTCCCCAAATTTTTTGTGAGCTTATAAGGCAGAAGTCTCCAACAGGTACCTCTGTCACTACATTTTACCCCTGTTCCACTATTTTGATTTATATAAAAACTCTTAAAACAAACCAAATTTATTTGTGAATTTTAGGTACGTGCAATAAATAGTGGCAATTATTTCCAATTAAATAATCCCTGGCTAGAACTTGTGGTTAACCTCTTACTTTTCCATCTACCAGTATAGATGGCTGTACCAGAGTATTCTGGCTTGTGTTCTAGGCGGTCACTTACCCTGAGTTCCAGGCTAGTCTTATTGATATCATTGCTCTTTATGACAGGGTTTATATGGATAGTGAGCAATTGAACTTCAGTTCAATGAGTGTGTAAGGCAATATCTCTGTTAGATTAATGCACTTAATTCTTAAAAAAATTTCCTTAGGAATCACATGGTGCAGATATAAGTGCTTTATTGGTAAGGATGTGGCCTGGTAAGAGGTGACATTAGTGGTAGTTTTTGTATAGTATGATGATTTTGAGAACCTATCAACAATGTTTTAAGATAGCTTTAAACACTTGATTGTCTGATTAGTATGATAATGTAGTACATTGACTTCAATTTCTTAATTCTTTTAAAAATTTCCAGAGGTTGAGGCAATCCTTCAATTAAGCCTCATTGGGGTTTTGTCCTACTAAAATATTGCAATCTGCAATGTATCATGTAGCTACCCGTTTATTACTAGGCCTCATATTGAATAGTTGAATAGCCACTATTTCTTTTTGCCTTTTAGGTAGTTCAGTCATATCATGTCATTATAATACTAAAGTATCTTAATCTGCGGCTGGCCTTTAGGTACATACAGCCATAATTATAATACAGAGTATTTTATATACTTGTAAGTGCTTTTTAGAATTAAATTCTTATGTATGTTTGATAAGTCTAAAAGTATCCATGATTTAGCAAAATTTTCTTCTGTGTAACGAGATATCAAAAGTAGGAGTTTCATGCTCAGCGTCATTAGTTACTATGGTTTATATAAATCGCATATCTCAGCTTCCTCAAGGATTTAGGGACAATGTTAAAAATTACACTCTTCTATTAGATGTCCATATTGTATTTCGCAAGAGTAAGCTTCCAGCAATTGTGTTATTGCCCCAAAAGATGGGGATTTGTGAAGTAAACCTAGTTATTGCAATATATAAGCATTTGTAAAGGTATTCATCTCTTAATATCTATTTCTCTAATTAAAGTCATAATTAATTCCATTATTATCATATCAAATATTGTATAGCTATATTTTAGGACAACATCTTCTTAGTAAAAGATATTGAGTGTAGCGTAGTATCATCACCTCCTGTAACAAAACAGTACTAATTGCAAAGTACAAAGCGTTAAATTCAGCAAAAATGGCCTAAAGTGGTCTACCATTGTTAGCACTGTGTCTGTGGTGAAGTTTTCATAAGAATCTTAGAGAGATTTACTTGAGGTACATTTAATTTTGATGCTATTCCATGTGATACAAGTAAAGATGAGCTAAGACTGAGATTTTTGTAATATAAGCAAAATTTAATGAGACCCAGGATATGAAATACGTTCTTTTTGCTAACTTAATACAGCCCAAACCCCCCCTTGGGTTGGGACCATCTAGTACTAAAAAAAATACAGCCCAAAGATTAGTAATTTAGTTTTTAGTGGATCATTATAAGCCCCCTTGATGAATGATGTAACAAGAAACTCACTAGACTGATATTTCTTTTTGACAGCTCATAAAACAGGTCATGCTCAAGAAGATTCCAAAATAATGATGTAGATGCCAATGGTGGACCTTTTCCTTCATGCTATATATCAGAATGTGTCTATATAAACAACGCAGAAGCCATCAATGTTACTTTAAACACTGTTTTGATAAGGGTCTTATTATTGCTATAACCAAATATAGTTTTAAAAACATCACAAGATATTTTTATAACCTATATCATAGTCTTTAATTAGATTTTACTTACAACTATATTATATACAAATTTGGTTGAAAGCGTTACAAAGGCTGAATTTATAAATATAGTTTTACTCTAGTAAGGTGGCCAATCAATACATTAAAATTTAAAAACCATAATGAAGCTCATACCATGATGTTATTTTCAGCTCATATATGTCATGAAAAGCAGAGAGCAATAGGTTGCAGTAGGTAATGATCCAGGTAAATGGTGCAAAAACAAGGCAAGATGTATATGCTGTAAAAAGCAACGTCCCATGATATCTCCATGGTGTTTCCATATAGTTTTTTAAAAAATGCAAATCAAAATGAATCAAACCATCAAAGAAAAGTATCCATGAGAGGTGAAAGAATCTGGATAAGGACTATAAGAGAAATCAGTGAAATAAGATGCAGTGACTCAGCATGGTAGGTTATATCATATGTTTTGGTTTCACATAAAAAAGGTTAGACAAGAACCTTCAACTAGTTCAGCCACTGTGATAGATTTTAACCACAGTTTGGTAAATAGAAAACTCCCATAAAGCAGTGGAAGTCTAGGCAAATTATTCAAAAGTTTTTATTTAAAAGTAACTGAAAAATTAAGAAAGATACCTTTCTCAGTTTAGATACATATATATAATGAGAATTTTGCAGTGGTTTTGAAGCAAAAAAATAAAAATGATTCAATCAAAAAAGCTTTTGCCACTTAGATAAATAAAAATTATAATGAACTTGGCCAAATCTTTTACTTCATATCTGGTTATTTTCTGACATTTGACCAATTTCTGTCAGATTTTCAAAGCTTTTTTGATGCCATTTGCTTCATGCCTGAATGGAAAAGCAAGAACCAGTTTATGGTCAATGACCTTAGAGAGGTCTTTAGTGTCGTTTAACAGTTCTGCTTTGATTCCAGTGGCTTTAGATGCTTGGCCTTGAATGGCCAATTTTACTCCAAGTAAAATGTCACTAACTGTGACATTGATTAACGCTTTGACTCAGTCAACACTCTTTTACTAAGGTACATAAATAAGACAAGTAGTGGAGTTTAAATCTATATACCTAATTAAAAAAATCTACAAAATGTTTCAGCGCATCATTCTCATTTTGGTAAAACTATAAGTAAAGTTATGTCTTGATTGGCTTCAAGTAATAATTCATTTCATTGTTAGATTCAATGTGTTGTGGCAATGAGATGGATTTTTAATTGCTTATTTCCTTTTCAAGTTCCATAGGTATTTGGGATTGACCTTCATATTTGTTCATGTAAGCTTGACTGCAGGGCGTATAAATAGGCCAAATAGTATAAAAGCAGGTTATGGGAAGTATCACTGCAAGTAACCAAAATCTTTCTATCTTTGTAGTATAAATTAAACGTTGCTCAATATAATGAGCACAAGACCATAATGTGAGGATGATCTAATATAATTATAAATATATATCCTGATCTAAATTCTTCTAGCAACAGTGAAAAGGCTTTTAACAAGGGTAGACCCTGGAGTTAGATCTATTTTCTAGAGTAATTACATGCCATTGCTGATTTTGAGTCTTTAATCACAATAAAAAAGGAATTAACAAAATTCTGTGTAGTTCAAAATTTGAGAAGAGCCTTAAGAGGAGTTTGAAAAAATTTAATAGAAATATAAAAATCAAAACTGGATAGGACTGAGTACATATAATTTATAGTTTTTAATTGGATTATGCCTTTTTGTAAACATTTATGTATAAAAAACTTGGATTTATGACGGCAGAAAAAAGCTATTTGCCAAAATGGCGCTTGTAAACTTTGGGTTTGATATCAAAGCGTGTAGAAGTGACATTCTAGAGGAGCGGATAGCACTAAAGTAGCATGAGACAGGTCCTCATATGCTCTTATCAATTTCTTTTACCTAGGGCAAAGGATGGATGAATGTTTGACTTTTTATGTCTTGCGTTTAACCCTTGAGACTCTGTCAAATGTAAAGGGCAATGACTTATTTTATATTTTTGAGGCCCCTACTAGATAAAAGAAATTTTTAATGAAAGTGTGAAATTATCAGATACTCACCCAAGATTCAATAACTTCATAAAGGGACTAAAACTTATCACCTTTATCACATTGTCCTTCATTAAAAGTTATTAAACAGCACATATTACAGGCATAAATCCTCGCTCTTTTCTAAGAATTTTGGAACAGTCTAGTGCTTCATTAATTTACAACAGCCCAACTGAAAGAAACTTGTGTGATTATTTTATATATTTGGGTAGTATAAGTTTTAATTGCGCTTTAAAAAAGACTACACCTTTTCTCTCATCCACTAGATTTATATACTATGGTAGACAGAATATATTTTAAAACTGATGAGAATTTAGAGATCAATTCTGGTACAATCTGTATCTGTATTGTGAAGATAATCTTAGGAGAACTCTGCATAAGTATGAGAATGCCTTTAATTTAAAAGTGAAGCCAATTTATCAAAATCAATAAACCACATTGTCAAATGAAAAAAGTAAAAGATGCAAGTTTTTTATTCAATAAAATTATACGTCTGAGAGTAGACTGAGAATGCCTTGCTTCATTCATGATATATCAAGTTTCTCAGGTGATAATGACTGATAAATGATGAAGCAGACTTAGTGACATAAAGGAAACTGGTAGCAACATATTGATAGAGGCAATGGTTGGCACAACTTGCTTTGATTTATTTTAAGATTTTAAAACGCTTTCAATAGTTTAGTGCTTGTGAAGTAAGGTTCAATTGGGGAAATGTAGATTGTTTACAATATTGGAGGTAGCAACAAAGAAGAAGTTGGAAAATGTAGTTAGTTTCCTTGGCGTGAGGGTTTCCATAATGTATGATGGCCTACTTCTAATAGTTTGTTTATAGTATCTTAATTTTATGTATAATTAGATAAAAACAAAATCACAATACTCATGTACTTTATCTGGAGGTTCATGTTAACCCAGCAAAAAAGAGTAAATTTAATTTATATACCCACATGGCTTACAAATTTCTGAAATATCATCCATTTTTGAAGATCCTTGTTAAGGGTTTCCAGATGATAATCATATCTGAACAAATGGAACGTTAAACTGAAGTCAATTAAAACTAAATTATCTCAATCTCACCTTTTTGATTTATCAAGGAAATTAAAACAATTTACAAGATCTAAGTTATATTGTTGGATAAGGGAATTGATGATTTTTCTGGTCATGTATGACTAATATTGTTGAGAATATAGACTGATATTTAATTTCTGGTATAGAAGGGTGGTTAGCCGAGCGGGTAAAACTGCTTCCACCCCTAGTGCAGGTTTTGAGTTCTAAACCTATACTGGCTATAAAACATTTTCGGTTGATATATATGTCCCAAGGTCAACCCACCTCGAATTTTTTTTTTTCTAGTATATGCTGATACAATAGTTAAAATTATTTTCAGTACAAGTAGTTTATATTAGTGCTCAGAGAGTCACATAGGGAGCTCTCATAGTAGCATTCATCAAGTTTATTAAGAGCATTACAGTAAAGAGCTTACAAGATAAGTCACGATGTTCAGATAATTTTTACTCTAAATATTACTAGTTTTAATTATATTCATAAACGCCAAGGAATTTATAAGCATACAGTAGTTGCCCTATCTAAAAAGATTTTAATTTTTAAATATAATGTCCATTGTTTTTTAATAACACAGCTGGTAGAAGGAAATACAGAAACATTGAAGACTAAGGATTGCCAGGATTTTGATAGGGTAAATCAATGTGGTGATAAGTCAAAAAAAGTTTTTGTATTTTATGTGTGAAGGATTTTACTTCTGCAGATAACATCTCAACACCAAGAGAGTCTTTGTTAAAAAGGAAGATGAAAAGTTTTTCAGAAATAGCATAGAAAAACATGCTAATAAAGTTGTGGATAAAATAGATGGAAGGCTGAAATGAACGAGAATTTGAAAAATTGTGATACTAAGAGGCTTCCAACATAGGATAACATATCATATGGAATATATCTTAAAAGGCTTTTCTTGATTAATCATAAGTAATGGTTGATAGGAAGGCTATACTTTGAGGTAAGCAAACGACTATAGTAACTTTGGTAAAAAATGTGCACGTAATTTTGTACTGAGAGTCTCTTAAGATCAACAACAGGAGGTTTTGTTTGCCTTGCAAATGAGAATAAACACTGGCGAGCCTCATTTCTACTTATGGTTGCAATAAAATAATGATGACAAAATACCATCCTAAGATGAAGATACCAAGCACCCAAAATAGCGCATAGAGCCTACAAGACATTAATGTTTAGAGGATTTGGAATAAAATTTTAATATATGAAAAAACATGTTATCAACACTCACCATAAGGATAAAGTATATATAAGTTAAACAGGACTCAAATTTGATTAATTATTAGTAATTTTACCCTTGTTACGTTTTTATCAAAGAAGTTCCTCATTTATTTATCTACTGGCCAATAATAAATCTTTAGAGTCTGGTGCATCCAAGGTAATAACATATTATCTGTTAATTTTTAGAACCCATTTTATAAAAACATCCTGAGATGATTTATACTATATCCATCTAATATCTTATTGTAGTAAGCTACTAATCTTTATAACAATTTAAAAAATGCTGTATTATGTTTGTATCAAAAAACTTTTCTTTCTCGTTGCAATCACTATTGCAACCTATTCAATTCAAGACTGAATCTAGTTTGATAATCTCACAGAGGAGATTAGTCTGCGCCCATGTCAGGGAGCAGTTGGGCAAGCAAGGTAAGAGGAGCAGGTGGAAGGCCCGCGGCCTCAACATTCAAAAATGCCCTGGAGAATCCGGCAGAATAGACAAAAATCTTAAAAAAACTGGCAGTCACAATTTCCCCGGAGATACTCGCATGGCAAGCATGATGCAACCAGTACATCAACACGCCACACTCCCAACCACTTTCTTTGGTGGAATTTGGAGTCTGCATGTATCTGGACATCCAAAAAATGGCCTTATGGGAAAAATTTTGTGAAGATGTACACAAAATTTTCCCAACCGTGGTGTATGTCACACCTCACTCCATGTCACATGGCTGGCTGGACCTAGGTTTTGAGAGCAAAAAAGCAGCAGACAAGGCTGCAGTGTTGCGCGTAGTGATTGACCTCCCTGAAGGGCAACGGGTCATTGAAACCAAATGCACCAGATGGACAAAATCAAACCAAATTTTCCTCACGTTTGACTTTTTGCCTACTACAGTAAAACGTGACATTTTGGAACAACACCTGAAAGATGGTCTCGCCATATATGGCAAAATACAATTTTTCAAAATGCAATGCTTCACGCTGATGCCACACCTGTGCACTGGCAAAGACATTGCAGTTCTGACCCCAACTGAGGAGATCGTGAAGGATCTAACCCAGATCCCGCACTCCACTTTTATTGATTTCACAGGGCATACCACCCACCCATTCTGGGTGACTGTGGACAGCGCACCCCCCATTTGCATCCACTGTGACACATTCAGCCATAAGGCGCATGCATGCCCCATCAAGGAGGGCATCATATTCCAAGAGCACCCCTCAGCAGCCATGGCCAATGGAGAGGTGCACTACAAACTAACTGCAAGCACCAAGGAGGCTTTTCCGTGGGGAGCACAAGGCTGCTACCTATTGGTAAAGCCTATCTCCCCACAGGAGCGGAAGAAGGCTAAGCAGGACCATAGGGCTGCGGCCAAGGAAGCGGCCAAGGCCACCACTGCTATCCCACACTCACAACACCAGGAGGACATGGAGACCTTCATGGTGGAAGCAACTCAGGAATCCATCATCCAATCAGATTGGGAAGCCCATGCTGAGCAGGCCACTCAACCCAAGGATCTGATGGGAGATTCAATCTCACCCAATCATTGCACCCAAGCTCCGGTCAAAACTGACATGGGACCTATCACAACTAAAAAATTTTTTTTGACCCACTGGACAGTGCACCAAACTCATCCGCACCACAAAAAACTCGTCCGACGTCAGGAAAACAAAAAGCAAAGGCCAAAGCCAACGCGACTCTTTCCACAAAAATCAACAAAAACTCCAATAGCATTGCTGCTAACACCCACACTGCTGTGAAAGCCCATGATGACCAAGAGATGGCTGAAGGGCTCAGGTGCCCTTCCCCTTGCACCTAAGGTGTGATGGGGGAAACCTTCACTCTAGAGACATTGAATATTGCCGGACTCAAGGCCTCCCCATCCCAGGCTAGGAAACTGAGTTTATTACAACACAATTTACCCGTGGATATCCTGGCCATCCAGGAGTCCCACTGTCCACGAGGTTCTGAGGAAGCTTGGAAAACAATGCTCCTACCATCCCTATCCTTTTGGTCAAAGTACTGTGGGGTGCTAATTCAGAAAAATAATTTTTTCAAATTCACATCCTCAGAAACATTCCTAAATGGCTGAGTGCTCATCATCACCTTCTCGTGGGCTGATGTAGTGCACGCAATCATCAACATCTATGCCCCAAACGGTGCACATGAGCATTGGGAATTTTTCTCATCAGTCAAATCCCTCCCACTACCCCCTGATTCTTTCCTAGTTGGCGACATGAACTGTTGGCTAACCTCACCAACGGACTGGTGGCCTCCCTCACCCCACGCCCCACAGGGTCACGTAGAACTACGCATTCTAAAGGCCACCCTTGGGTTAATGGATGCACTGCCGCAACATGCACTGCTGCTCGAAAACATGATGCATCCCCACATCCACAATAGCCAATTAAGGTCCATGACCCGCATTGACCTTATTCTAATGGTGGTGAAATTCCAGCCCCACATCTCCCACTTCAAAATAGCAAAATTGGAAATCTTTGACCACTGACTGGTCTCAATAACCTACCACCTACCTGTCACAGTTGCTAAGGCCCCACATTGGTGCAAAATCTGCCCCCCCGAGCTCGCGTCACCAGGATTTTCCACGTGGGTGGAAGAGACAACTTTAAAAATCATTTGTTGCACCGTTTTGCGTGGACCCCATTTCCACATGGGCAACTTTCAAAGAGGACACCATATGCCACTATTGCCATCTCTCCTCCAGATGCTCATGAGCCACATCGGCAGTTATCTCACGCACTCTGGCGGAATTGGCACACTTGGAGTCCAACATTCCAACTACAGGATACAGCCCTGCATGGGGCCAGAATTGGGTGGAGGTAGCCACCCACCTCAAAGCACTCAAAAGGCAACATAAACATCAGGTTTGTGTTCAATACAGGGCCACACGCATCATAAAAGGTGACAAGTGCACCACATATTTCTTTAAAAAATTTTTTGCATCATGCCAGAGCGTGGCCTGCACACAGGTGCAAAGATCGGATAATTCCATTGTGGACACACTGGCTGAAATGGCAATCAAAATGCAAAAATATTACTCCAAGTTATACCAAGCCGAACCAATTCAGCTGGCCAAAGTGGAGGAATTTCTCAACTGAGCTCATATCTGCACCATTTTCCAATACCCAGAAATAATAAATTTAATTACTCCAAACAAATTATGGACAGCCATTCGCGGCGCTAAACTGATAATGCCCAGGCCCAGATGGCATTCCATATGAGTTCTTTAAGAAGTACTTCAATTATTTATCCCCACTGTTGCTTGCCTCCCTTAATCAGAGCCTTTTGGAAACGCGCCTCCTACCAGGAGGGCAAGAGGCCTACACCATTACGCTCTTCAAGGAAGGGGATAAGCTTGACTTAGCCAACTGGCGCCCCATTTCTCTAACAAACACAGACACCAAAATTTTAACAAAAATCATGGCTAACCATTTAGGGACTGTAGCATCTGCCACCATCTCCCCAGAACAATTCGGTTTCATCCCCAGAAGGTCAATTTGGGATAACGTGCACTCTGTGGCTAATGTATGTCAGTCCACAGCCTCTGGGGCACTTGTATTCTTGGACCAACAAAAGGCCTATGATAGAGTTAACTGGGAATACCTAAGGGCCTGCCTCCATCAATTCCGCCTACCCCCCACTTCATCAACTGGGTAATGCTGCTCACGGAATCTGCAACAATGGCAGTGCGTGTCCCAGGCTTCCTAATGGAAGTAGTCCGCCATTAAAGGAGCTTATGACAAGGGGACCCCCTCAGCCCACTCTTATACAACTTCAGCCTTGACCCACTACTGCGAAATGTGAATGCCCAACTCACTGGGGTCTATGTGCTAGACCAAACCCCAGTCAAGATGATGGCATTTGCAGATGACTGCGTGGTGGGGGTGTCTAATAATAAAGATGCACGCGCGCTTGAAGCCTTATCCAGGAATATTCCTGGGTAAGCAACGCGGCACTGAACGAATCCAAAACTGAAATCATCCTCCTTGGTCGGTTTCAGAACTGCTAGGCCCCAGCAACTAGTTCCCAACCTGGCCCATCTGCTCGCCCACGTCCACGCCTTACTAAATCAACACACACCGCTCCACTGGTGCTCCCCTTTGTGCCATGTCCTACCATAGGACCGGTGCGCCATCTGGGCATGTGGATGGAGGCAGGCGGATATGCATCAGCAGTAATGGAGTGCCGTATACTGGACAACGTGATGAAGCAAATCGCCTCTCTCAGAGCTCAACCTACTACCCTTACTGGCAGGGTTGTTCTAGCCAACTCTATGCTCCTATCCAAAGTCTGGTTCAGAGTCCACGCCTACCCCTTCTCCCCAAGCTTCTTCAAATCCTTGTATGCCTTGCTGCAAGGATGGCTTTGGTCAGGCCGCCCTCCACCAGTACGGCTAGAGGTCATGTTTGGCCTTCATCATCAAGGTGGCATGGGCCTGCTTGACTTCAAAGCCCATGCTGTCAAGATCCTGGGCACCTGGATCGCGGCCATCGCCACTCCTACACTCCCATCCCAACACTGGTCCCACGCGGCCCGCTCCAACTTCTCCTGAGCCTTGGACCTCAACAATCCATCAAACCCCCACTCCCTGATGAAATAACTCGCATCACACACATTGGCCACAGGTCCTCATGGGACTAAAACCCACTACAAACGAATCCTACTCTCCATGTGAAGCGCAGAGTGGAGAATTCGTATTAGCGGACATACAACCTGAAGAGGCCGCCCCTCTCCTCAGTTCACACAAGAGGTACAGGGGCTACCCATCCATGATGGCGTGATCCCCATTCGGCCCCATGTCCTATCCAGGATGGACTACCTGGACATGATGGACATCCCTTATTCCAATGAGACCCAAAAAACTATCTGGAAATACGCACACCATCCTCTGTTGCAGCCTCAAGTCTGCTCCCATGTGTGGCGCTGCCTAAGGCGGGTATATCATACAGCTGAGCGCTCTGATGATTTACACTCATCCTGTGTCATGTGTGGCCAGTATGGAATGCTGTTCCACCGCCTGGAGAAGTGCCCCACCTCTAAAGTGATATGGCGCGAAGTTCAACGTCTGCTGGGCCAGGATCAAACACATCCCTTCAGTCTGTCAAGAGAATTTTTGCTCTATCAATGGCCTCCTCCCTTCCACCCTCCCTCCGTGCTCTGGTGGTTGCAATCGCCATGTGGACCATCCACACGATCATATTAGATGCCATCGCAGGCTCCACCCCCACCCTCCCAGAA
Organism: Massospora cicadina; assembly: GCA_022478985.1. Lineage (NCBI taxonomy): Eukaryota > Fungi > Entomophthoromycota > Entomophthoromycetes > Entomophthorales > Entomophthoraceae > Massospora > Massospora cicadina. Next base: position 209,967 of record JAKSZP010010526.1, on the reverse strand, counting down.
ACTGTCCACAGATTCCGGTCTCATTTGGTGGACCACTTTCAAGCATGGATGTTTGGATACCTCCCACCGCGTTGCCGACAGCTGGTCTCCTCCTGGTTCCCAGTCTGGTTCATCAAATCAGACCTCTTCCTCTACACTTGCTCAATAGTGGCTACGGCCCCTTCACACGTTCCCTCCCCCTCCCCATAAGTGGCGTTCCCGCTGGCAACAAGAGATAGCATCGCTTCTCTGGGGTGCCTCCCCTGGTACTAAGTTTGTCTTTCCTGAGTCATATTTGGAAGTGTCCATCCCATGGTCAGCCTTCCCCACAATAAATTTAAATGTATCGTGTTTGTATCATAATGTTGTAATTTGTCTCTCACTCTTATGGGGTCCCCAAAGATTTAAGTATTATTACAGAAATAAGGAAGTCATAACTGGTGATTAATAGGTAATGACTTTTTTAAAATTTAAATTTGAATTAAGAGAGTAATCAATAAATTTGTCAATATAAAGTTATATATATTGTATTTATACAAACTTAATTTTAGAATATGATATAGATATAATAAAATAAAGTTACTAGTAGGACAGTGATACCAAAGTATCAATAATGAATTTTCTCTTTCTCCTTGAAGTTACTTTCTAAGTGAATTACCAAAGTAAAGTAAACTAAAACTTTGTCCTCCACACTGCCAGTTCAACTCTGATGTCCTCAGATCCCTACCAGATTCTCTAGTGTGGGGCACCAGCAAAACCCCAATGTTTTCCATCTGGCCTGAAATACGCTTGGATTGGATCATCCAGACTTATTAGATCCCTTAGCTACTTCATTTCACCCAAGGATCTTGACTTCCACCTTGCACGTTCCCAGGCGATGCCTCAAAGCCCCCTGGTGCTTCCCAGGGCAACATACATCTTGCTTTTAATTCAAATATGGGAAATTTTTCCCAAATGAAGATCAATAAACTATTTAAAATGGCTCAGTCAGTAATGTAACCATTGGATTCTTTAACTTCTTCTATGAGGGATATTTTAATCAGGTTTTAGTTTTAAAGCCAATGTTTCCACTGCAGCAAATGTGCCTCTAGTATTCCAGGGCACCCCACTCACCACCACTCGCACCCAGCTAGCAGAAGAATCATAATGGCTATTCATCTTGTTGGTTTTCCAACCTATCAACTTCCTGTTGCCTAATAAAGAGCTGATACTGGTTTATCTGCATATGGCTTCAACATATGCTTCAGTTTATGGTCCCAAATGAGCCACCTGTCTAGAAGAGCTTCAGGAAATTTATATAAACTGCCCTATTTCTAATAAAAACTTCCTTGTTAATTACTTTCTCTCTGTTGTACCTTCTTCCTTGACCATCTATTATGGGCCCATGTCAAGGGTGGGCGAACAATATGTCCATCCTGTTTTTGGTTGGATTACTCAAAAAATAGACGCCCCTTCATTGCAACTTCAACTAGCTTTAAGACCACATTCACTGGCACCTGACTCACCACCCATACCTGAAGTATATTATGTCTAAAATGCTCTTGCCCCTACCCCTAACTCCTGCTGCTTCATCAATTACTACAAATGATAATCAGGACCTTCCTCAGTACAGAACTGCAATCACACCAGTAAATTAAAAAGCAGCTTGATCAAAGGTTATCCTAAGCTTCCTCCCATTTGCCAGCTCAGACTCACTCTTTTACTGAAGCACAAACCATGCCATCAGATTTAATCAGCCTTATAGGCTGAGGCTTTGGAGTTTGGGATTACATTGAATCGTCTAACATTAATATCAAGTGTTATTGAACTCTGGTTATGACGCCACTTTCCCCCTCACATATAACACCCCAAAAAATGCCATAACATTCCAATTTAACTATCAACTTACATTTGATGTGGCTGCCTTTCCCAACTGTCGTCCTCTACACAAAGTTTCAGCTAAATCTATTGCAATATTTGCAGAGGGCCTCACTCCTTACCCTGTCTCAGCAACCCTTACCTCTGCAGGTAAGAGTGCTCTAATAAAATTCCACAAGATGGCCAATTACTTAATCATGAATGTCATGGCGGTGGCTATGAGCTCTAAAGCTAAATTCACCCATACCAACAATATTACCTTTGCCAAGCTAACTGATGCCTATATCCATATAGGCACAATGTAACCTACTAATTTATTGCATGATTGTGGAGAACAGTCTTTTTGTAGAATATCTCTGGGAGGTAATGCTCACCATGCTGCTGATATCCGCACCCTTGATTTCCACCTTGGCTGCACTTTGCTCCAGGATAAAAGAGCCAAGGAGAGCCCCTGTTCTACTATCACCTTGCGCCATGGTCAGCTAGCCTTTGCCATAACCATACTGTGTAGTTTTTTATTTTCTTTCATCCTGGTGCCATTTTGCTATCTTGAGCATTTTTTCCTTTTTTATTTTCTTTTTTTTTTGGTTTGGTTGACTTCTGGCCGGCTTACCTTAAAATATTAAAAAAGCTAAAGCTGTAAATCTTCAAATTCATTTATTACCATCACAAAGTTATTACTTATAGCAGTTATAATTTCTTTCAAATTCTTATTTTTTCTTTGTTGAATAAAGTCTTTATATAAAAAGCATAAGGTACTAAGCTCTTATAATACTTTCATACTACGTTGACCAATTATTCCAGCTGGTTCTTCAGGATTTTATTCTAGTATTCATATATGCTCTTTGTCCCCTAAATATTTTAATTTTGTACAATTAATTTGTCTTATATAATGCATGGATTCTAGACTGATTCTTTTATTCTAATGCTCTTCTAAAAAAGCTACCATTATATGCATAAGTGTTGTTTAATACTCTAAGTTTTCTGATTCAATAAAATTCTGAGAGGAGCTCCTATATTTTTATTTTATTATCATAAAATATGGAAGTATTGGAACCACCTAAACCTTTTTTTAAAAGTTATGGTTAAGTCCATATTAGTCCTTAAGGAAAATCTCAAGAATTTAAAAATACGTTTAAATGCATAATCTTAAAGTCATATCATCTTACCCAAAAAAGATATAAAAGAAGAAAATGGGCAATATAAATGTAAATTAAATTTTGGGATTAGAAAGTGGACTCTTAGAAAAAAAACAAAAAATAATCTCAAGCTTAAAACCATAGTAATTATCTTTTAGTTTTAGTTCAATTGTAGAAAAAGACACTGAATTATGGTTTCCTAAATGTAAATTTTTGCTTAATCTTCAGTATGACATTTAAATTATAAAATAATAATACAATAAAAAACTGGTATTCAAAAGAACTATTAAAATAAAGACTTTCAAAACTAGATAAATTTTAGCATATACATGAGAATAATTAATATAAATTAAAGATTATATTTGAATTAATTTAAGGCAAAAGAAAGATTTTTCTACAATTTAAAAGGAAAAAGTAGAACCAGGTTAAAATGTAACATATATCATACCATGTGGTCCTGGCTAATTTCTTTTAAATTCAGGAGTAAAATACATATTGCAAATATTAGTTTCATAATAGTAGGTACTCTACCATTGTCCAAACAACAATATGAAAATTGCGTGCCTTTGTTCAAAAGCCTTCACTGAATTACCTTTTGCAAAATTTGTATGCAGAAACTCTTTAAACCTCATAGCATTTAACAGCACTTTAATATTTAATAGTAGCATTTGTAGGCCCAGATATATACTAACAAAATCTCATTCATGTGCTGGCAACTGTTTTTCTTAGTCCAAAACACCTTGAGGATAGTCCTTTTTCTCCTTGGTCCTTAGCCCACACTTAACTGTCATTCAAACAGGAAAACCTGCCAACTCTGGGTGTATGAGTGGGATGAGCAGACCATTTTGGCAACTGTACTCACTTGGGTATGCCCACACCCAAGAAGCCTTACTGTCCACTTCCATTGGTCAAATCAAAACACTAGCATATTACAAATAATTTTATGGAGGCTTTTTATTAAAATATGGTAGATATCTATAAATAGGGCGGAAGAGGATATTAAAATACAAATAGTTTTTGTGAATGAGTTGAGATATGAAATACTTTGATTTTTTACACTACAGCAGCATAGAAATAGTTAACAGTAAACAGCTTTAAAATAAACAATCATCTTGAGGGTGAATTATTTTAGAGTTTAATTTAAGTATAAAATTGACAATATCTGGTGAGACATTGCCTCAATTCATCCAAGTCAAACTACTTTACTACTAAGCGAATAGTGTTTTGCTTACTGGTTTTATAATCTTAAAGAATGTGATCAATTTTATTGACTTTATGGCATCATTTACATCTAATTTCAGAATAAAGCCAATGAGGCCACTCAGCCCCAGAGACTGACCTTGACATGATATGAACTACCATATATATAATCATGATTCAAAAGATTAGCTATTAATGGGTGAGATTTACAATTTTATGCTTTTTTCATTTAAATAAAATCTAAACAATCAAAGACTGGATAAAAAATAAAGATTTTTTCAAAACATAGAACTTATCCAAAACTAGACAATTGTCTTTATTAGAATTTATATAAGAACTTAGTATAGTAAGGTTATGAATCAATCTTTTTAAATAATCTTTGTGTTATGCAATATTTTCTTTTTATTTAACTGAGGAAAGACAACCAGGGGATGGACAATACAAAAACAGAAACTTAAAAACAAACCACCCAAAAACATGAACCAAATGCCCTAAATGTGCAGCAGGAAACACAAAAGAAATGAGAAAATAACCTACCAGGTGGCACAGTGGCGAGCTGATTATCCCACCATGGTGGAGGGGAGGGGTATCAGGCAGATCATCATTGGGTTCTTCATTGAAGAAGCAGATCAATGTTGATAGCAAGGGGGTTGGGGCATCCATGAGATAAAAGCTGAGTTGAAGTAGCTAGTTGTTGAGATCAACAATCTGGGCCTGAATCAAAGCCTCTATGAGATCAGCAACAAGGTGTTCAGCTTGAATGCCGGTGACAGAAAGTTGGGCTAATTTAACATCGTTGGCTCTAATGACATGTGCAGATGGGGAAAAATCTTCCAGTTCAGTGACATGTTTGACATCAGTAGTGGCAGTTTCATAGAGGCGTTTGATTTCCTCTTTTGCAATAGGAGGAAAATCAGGGGAGAACAAGGGGGCGCAGCCAATTTTTAAATTCAGCTTCAGATTTTGCCACGGCTTCACAAAGATGGCAATTTTTGGGTGAGGCCACTGCGGCCTTGGCAAGCTGGTGGTCATTTTGGAAAGGGGTAGCATTGGGCTTGGGGACATATTAGTTGGGCGGGGCTGGAGCATCAAAGTCTGAACTCAGATAAGGTTCTAAATCAATTGGATCACCCAGTGGTGGATCAATTTCACCAGATTTGGTCACCTCATCCAATAAGTCCCAGATTTTTGGTTGACTTGGATTGATTTAGTAATAGGTGACTGTGGTTGCTAAGTTTTGGGGCGGAATTTTTTTGGATTGAATATGGGTCTGAACTTGCTCCTGATTGGTTGGCATGGGTGTAAGTTGGTCAGTTTAAATTTGGGTCACTAATTTTGCTGCTGATTCCTTGAGCACAACCTGGAGGGTGGGGCAGATAAAATCCTCACTTGAACGCTGTTGATGTGGCCTCATGGGTGGAGTTGGACGTGTTTGCAGGGTTTAAGATGTATTGACATGTTTTTTGTATGGTCCAACTCACGGAAGAGGGGGCAAATTGTGCAATCATTGTCAATGCAAGCCCGAAAAGAAATGGGCGGGTGCAGATGGGATATAGGCACGCGGTGGTATGTGCTGGGCCATGTTCAGCTGGTGAGGGTAATGGTGGCTATTCCCCAAGATGCTGCGAGGCGTTCAGCACCAATTGGGACAATGAATTGGAGGATGGGGTCTTTGCCATAAGTGGACAGCCCTGAAAACAACTCCTCATGAATTGTTTGAGGGGGAAGGTGTGAGGGAAGGTTTGAAAAGGGCACCACAAGTGTGGTATCATCTGGGAGACATGTTCGGGTGGTGATGATGGGGGTGTTTTTGTATATTAAGGGCATAGCTGCTGATGTGGCCGCGTCCTCTTCAGTGGGGAAGCCTATATCATAATAGCCCTTGTAAGGGCGGAAGACTATAAATCCTGCCAGTGCAAAGGTGACAGTTGCCAGCTCAATTATCACTTTATCAGCATATGGGAAGAGATATCCATACTTGAAATGGAGAAAGAAGTGGATAGTGGATTGAGGTAGAGCTAAGGGATGGGGGGGGTTGGGTGGACTTGTGTGAGGTGGAGTGCTAAGTCCCTTAGAGGGACATAGCAGCCAGATGTATTTGGTGGACTGGATGAGCCAGTTCAAATGCGTTCGCCTGCTAGGTGGTAAATGTTTGCAGGTGGATCACCGCTGCCCCACACTGGGGCACCAGGTGGTGGATCTGAGGACATAAATTGGGAAATTGATGCAGTGAGGCGGCAGTGGAAAATTGACTGTTTTTTCAAAATTGCTCAAAAGTGATGTTGAGCGGAAAAGTTGTTCAATATTTTCTAAGAAACAAAGTACATCATGACTAAACTTGCTTAATTGTGATTCTAAAAAGCCATCACAAATTTTTTGAGAAAAAATACTTTTGTATGTAAGTAATTGTGATTTTTTATTTTTATATATATATATCAATACTTATTGTCAATAAGCATCATTAAAGATATCATGGCGTCTTATTTAGTGCTTAAAAGACTTGAGGCAGTTCTATTTTTTGGATACAGGCAGCATCCAACTTTCTATTACTAAACCTTAATCCTCTTTATTGTTATAAGGGTTTGACTGAAGTGCTTAAGCTTTTAGCTTGGACTTCCTTAAGTGCTTTGCCTTTAAGGTTTATAACTTTCTATAACTCCGTACTACACCTGGTTTAATTTATCCTAATTGTAGATTAGGACTAAACAGGGAGCACTGTTAGAAATTACTTTTATTTTTTGTACTAATGGGGCTCAACCCAGGAGGAGGCCATGCGTTTTATCTTTGCAGGTCTCAAATAAAACCAAGTAAAAAATCAGACTATAGCGCCTTGGCGTCTAGCCTAAGCAGCACTATCATATTGAGAAGAGGGTTCAGATAGATCTCTGTCTGGCGCAGACCTGAGGGCAGTAGAGTGGAAAGAATGGTAGTGGGAGCATCAGATGAATGGGGAAGAAGGACAAAGAAAGTCATGTCATCACTGATGAGATACCAGTGTGCAGTACCTTGAGAAAACTGGGCAAACGGAAAATTTATCATACCTGATTAGCTCTGGTTCACACAGAAAACTTTTCTATTTCTGCCGATTTTGGGGGCAAGGAGAATGATTGAGTAGACGCGTCAGCACATGAGCATCTCACAGAAAGTACAAGTTCCTTGTTCTGATCCCAGGCCTTTTTGGGGAAGTTGGCTGAGAAATTTAGACAGAGATTGCCATTAACAAGCAGTACATAGCCATGTAAAGGTTTACTTAAGGGGAGTTGGTGGTATAAGATGCCATTTTTTAAGCAAGCAGGTGATGATTTTCTAAAAATTGAGAAGACCTTACTGGGCAGAAGCAATGCTTAGTAACTGACTTAAGAGACTGTAAAAATTCAGGCAAAATTTTTGGAATATACCTCAAAGTTTAGTTATACTTGGTTACCCATTAAAGTGACATTAATGGTTTTATATGGGTGAAAATAAACCAGCAATAGAAGCTTATTGGCTGTGGAAGAAAATGTCAGCCTTTAAACTACTGAACAAAAAGATCAACAGGGGACTGAGCAGCAATATGATTCAGAGACTATCTAAGAAAACTGTGGTTTATTGACTGTCAGTGTAAAGCAGGCTCCCTCAGAGGGGATGGAGGGGGATTAAGGATTGAGTCCTAAAGATCTTACTGAATCAGCAGCAGGGCAATGATGGAGGGTGGGTTGTTAGGCCGCTGAGATGGCAAGGGTTGGAAACTCATACTTTGAGTGATTTGACTTAGAATACAAGGGACAAAGGGTGCATCCATTCTTAACGTGGGCCCATAATGGGTGGTTGATGGTAAAGCAAATCATGGTGTGTCTTGGAGTAACAGTTCACTTGACTGTCACTGAAGTCTGAAAATGGGCTCAAAGCTGGAAAGCAGCAGAGAGTTCAAAAAACGAAATATGGAGAGAATATATACTACTTTATTGTGTTAGAAAGTGTCAATATTAATAGGGCGCTTGGGACATGGTGCCTCAGGGACCTTGGTGGCCCTGTAGGATCAGGATCTTTTACTGCCTTCCAAATCAATCATCTGGATGGAGCCCTCATTGTACTGCATCATACTTGTGACCGCGGTGGTGGGTCAGCGCCTCTCAAGATTCAGAAAGTGGGGACGAGATGCCTAATGGTGATTACATTGATTCTATGTGCAATGCTTACCGTTCAAATCTATTTTTGATATCTTTAGGATAAGATTCCATTTGCGCTGGTTTGAGAGTAAATCTGTTGAGGCTGGAATTATAGCAAGGATTTCACCTTACTCACCATCTCAAATCCCAACAACGCCCCCTCAAGATCCTGTTGGAGGGGAGTATAGGACTAGAGGAACTGTCCATGAATTGATTCACCACTGTCCCCTGATTGATGTTGGCAGTGAAGTACTTAGAGTTCACCTTGTGAATGAACTTTATAAGGTCTGGAACAAAGAATGTCAAGCTTATTCTGTTGACCTCAGGGTAGAAGATGATAGAAGAGAATGGGGTCACCTAATTGAAAAATGGTTAATGAGGGTTGCCAACATTAAGTAAGGATGACTCCCTTCCGGTGGTGGTGATGATGTCTTGTGCTACTAGGGCTTGAAACCAGACAATTTCATTGGCTAAGGCTCTCATAATTAGATTGGAGTTCTCAGGTGTGGAGGTTCTGAGCATAGGCTGTACACTACTTAGGAGCTGATGAGCGCGTCCATATAGAGCTTCAAAAGTGGACATTTTAATGACTTGGTGGTAGATTATTCTATATGAAAGTAAGGCTATGGGTAAATAATGATTCCAAAAAGCAGGGTCAGAGGAGGACTTCTCCTTAAAAAAGAGAAAAGGGCCCACTAGCGTATTCCACCGCCCCATTAGTGGATGGGCATAGGGGCGGCGAAACTTTGGTTAGTGCCAAAAGCGAAGTAAGTTCTTCAACTACCTGTGAGGTGAAATTTAACCCATTGTTAAAAAGTAAAGTTTTTGGACATCCATGATGAGTGAAATGGATCGAATAAGGAAGAGAGCCATGGGGTTTGCAGTGGCAGTGGGGACCAAAATTTCTTTGACATATTTTATTAGATGACAAAGCTAGGAGGATATAATATGGCCATGCAGTCCGTTGGGAAGAGGGCCTATCATATCAACGCTAACAACATTGAAGGGTCCCGTCAGGGCGACAACTGAGTGTTGATATCAAGGACAGGCCCATTTTTAGGATTGGAAAGTCATACAGGCCTCCAGGACCTCTAGGATGGTCTCCACCATTTGGTCCCAGTAACACCATGATGTAAAACATTTGTGAGTCTTCTTAACTACCCTATGTCCCATAGTACTTTGGCCCTCTAGGATAACGTTGGTTTGGGAAGAAAGGCGGACATAAAGGAGTCATTTCTTATTGACCCTCTTGTATAGTAGCCCGCCTTGATCTGAGTGTCCCAGGTCATCTTCAGAGAACTGCTTGGACCTCAGGTTTTTCCAACTACCAATGTTCAATTAAACAAATCAGATCATACAGCAAGTCTTCTTTGGGGATTAAAACAGCCAGCACTGACATCTTAGAGAGGCCATCGGCATTTTTGTAGATTGCGCCCATGCAATGAACAATGGTGAAATCATAGCTCTGCAGCCTTAAGGCCCAATTGGGTAAACGGCCATCCAGGTCCTTTATCTTTTGGAGCCACCAGAGCGAGGAATGATTAATAATGATTGTCAGACCACAGGGGAGCAACTATAACCAGTTCCCTATTTAAATCAGGGCCCTGAAGCCCAAGCGAGTTAGTAGGCCTTAAAGGCCTTAGGTAAGCTAAAATTGGAATGAGATCAAGAAACGGTCCTTTCTTTTATTAAAGTCTTGAGGTATTTATAGGACCTCAAGGCTAGAACTGGGATTGGGAATGGAAGGAATTGGAACAAGAAAGTCTCATCATTGTTCGCCAACAATGAAATAAATATAGAATACTAGTTATCACAGAATGGGATTGGGATCATCCTTGGCATTAGTCATCAGTGAATCCCAAAAGGGTTACTTGATTGGTGGCTGACTTCAGGATATAATTTCATTTTGACCCAATAGTTATAACATCTTCAGCATTAGTCACTGGTGTTAAATTAATAATTGAAAAATTATTGGAGCTAATCCCCATTACTTCAGATTGGTCTCAACCCAAGTTAATGGGGAGCCTAATCCGGCAACTTCCCATAGGTGGGGCATGACCTCTAGTTGGGGCTTCCATTAATAAAGGGAGATCCCAACAGAGCCCCCTCCAAGCCTTACTAGGGGTCAGAGCCAAGGTGGGATCATCGGCGTGAGAGCTGGTATCAGCATTGACACCTGGCATCAGCACTGGGGCTGGTATTGGGAGGAGGTCCCAGTATTGGGATTGACACCCGGTATCAGTTCTGGGGCCAGCATCTAGAGGAGGTCCCAGTTTCAGGATTGAAATCCAGCATTGGCACTGGGACCAGCATCAGGAGGAGGTCCCAGCATTGGGGTTGACACCCAGATTTGGGATTGACACCTGACATTGGTTTTGGGGATGGCATTGGCCTAAGAGCTGTCATTGGGGATTGAACCCCAGTAACCTGAGCTTGGCCGCCCATGCTAGTTTTGGAGGGCCCCAAGTCCCCCTCATCCTGGCTTTCCCTCTTGGGGCAGGAGACAAGGTAACCTGGGCTTGTCTGCCCAGTATCAGAATCAGACCAGATGGTGGGACTCCCTGACTGACCCTACCGCTTCCAACCTGGCTTGCCCTCTTTGGGAAGGGGCCAAGCCGGGTCATACCTCCTGGGTTGTTTAGGCCCAGGGTAATCTCAGGCCAAAAGCCCTTGGAGGTGACCGCCCCTCCTCCTTCCTTGGGATTTTCTCTCACTGAGAACTCAGAGGCACTTGGCAGGGAGCACCAATTGTTGGGCCATAGGGGAGCAACTCCAACTTGCGCCCTATTTAAATCAGGACTCCAAGGCCCTCAGCGGATTAATAGGCCTTAAAGGCCTTAGGTAAGCTAAAATAGGAAAAGAGATGGAGAAACGGTCCTTTATTTGAATAAAGCCCTTAAAGTATTTATAGGACATTGAGGATAGAATTTGGATCGGGAATGGGAAAATATGGAATAATAAAGTCTTGTAATTGTTTGCCAGCAACAAGATAAATATAAAATACTAATCACTACAGAAGTGGGTTGTGATCATCCTCGGAATTAATCGCCAGTGTATCCCAAAAGGGTTATTTGATTAGGGGCCAACGTCAAATACAATTTCTCTATTACTTGATAGTTTTAACATCCTTAGCACTAGTTGCTGGTGTCAAATTTAATAACTATTAAATGTTATCAGGGCCAATGACTGATATTTCAGAGTTGGCTTAACATAAGTAATGGGGAGCCCAATCTGGCATCCAATCATAGATGGGTCGTGACCCCTAAATGGGGTTTCCCCAATAAAAGGAGAATTCTGACAATAATGGTAAATTGGTTGCCATAGAGTAGGGCTAAAAACGTTTGATTGCTAGCAAGACAGCCAGGCATCTCTACTTGTTAATGCTATAGTTTCGTTTAGTCTTACTCAGAGTCTTACTAAAATAGGCCACTGGGTGGTCGACCTGATTTTCACCATTCTAGGCTAGGGTGGACTCTTATGGTGACATCGCTCACATCTATTAACAACAAGAAGGGTTGTTTGAGACATGGGTGGACTAAAATGGGTTTATTGCAAAGAGCAGTCCCCAACGCATTAAAGGCCTGTTCTTATTCCAGACGCCATTTAAAAGGAAATTTCTTATGCATGAGGTAAAATAGAGGCTCAGCTAGGTTGGCAAACTGAGATATAAACTGACAATAATAACCCATCATGCTAAGGAATACCTGAATAAACCTTAGACTCTAGGGGAGCGACATCTTTGTTATGGCGTCACCTTTGTCTGGTATATGCTGGATGCCATATTTTGAGACTTTACTTCCCAGAAATTTTATTTCTGACTGAAATAAAGAGCACTTCAAGGGTTTGAGCCTTATGAAAGCCTTCTAAAGCCAATTTAAAACTTCCCAAAGATGGTTGATGCGTCTATTAAAAGTTTAGGAGAAGACAGTGATGTAGTCAAAGTAATGAAGGACACACGACAGTTTCAAGTCCACAAGGATCTTGTCCATGGGCAATTGGAAAAAGCTGGACCATTACGAGGCACTGGGGCATCCTCATATGCTTGAATAGCCTTTATTGGCTATGAGTGCGCACTTGCCTCGATCTTTGGGGCGAGCTCCATTAGCCTATATCCACTGGCAAGGTCCATAACGGAAAAGCACTGTGATACAGCACACAATTGAAGATAGTCATCAATTTGGGGCAGAGGATAACTGTTCTTCTTGGTGATGGATTTGAGACATTGGTAGTCTATCACCATCCGTTGACTGCCATCCTTTTTATAAACCAGAAGGGGGAGAGGCCCAAGGCCGCGAGAAGGCACTAAGAGTCCAACTATGAGTTTTTGTATAAGCTCCACCGCCACCTGTGATTCTTCAATTTTACTATTTTGGTAAGGTCAGGATCATAAGGTGGGAGCGTCCTCACTCTTCATATGATGTAAAGCCCTGTTCATCCTTCCAGAGTCATAGGTCAAGGCTGAAAATAGTTCTGAATACTCCTCTAACAATTCTTGAGCTTTGCACTGTTGGTCTTCAGTGAGATCCTTTCTATTAATAGTGTTGACCAGAGCCACTGACAGGGGCGTCCCCAACCCAAAGTCCCTAGACTCCCAAAACTATGGGCATCGTTGACAGCCTCTACTGATAGGAGGCGGACATAGGCGGCAGGACTGTTTGGGCCTACTACCCTGGATCTGTCAGTAAGGTTAGCCAAGACATGGAGATAGATCCAGCATAAGCTGGATCTAGGATTCCCAGGCAGGTAGCATCTCCTTGACGGATGGGTTGTCTAGGCCTCAGATTTCTAGCAGGCATCAGTAGGGGATGTTAACATGGACCCATGCGTCAGCAACGACTTGGGACAATAGTATATTGGTCACCCTAGTTAAGTAGATAGGCATGCCTTCTTGTCTTTCAACAGCAGTTGGGGACATCTGGACCTGAGAGCCCCTTATTTGGTATTTGAGTCAATAGATTTGGCCTCAGTCTCTAGTGGGTAAGCTCAGGCCTTGACTTCCATTTTAGAGTCATGAGATGTTTCAAAAATTAGGGGGATCTGATGCCTCAGGAGAGATAAAAGCCGTCATCATAATATACTACTGCTGAGTAGTCTCAAAAAATGAGTTCCAAGAAGATCATAGCTCAGGTTATCCAGCAAGGCGGCAAGGGTATTTACAGAGAGCTTACCAAATCGGATAGGTAGGGAAGAATTGGCCTCTATAGATTGGGTACATTGCGGGCCAGCTATGCCATACTTCATATAGTGTGGCAAATCCAGATTTATCTTGATAGCTTCATCAACTTGGATTATATAACGTTTACAGGGGATTCACTGTCAATTATGGTGAGAACCAGAATCTTAAGGACACAAACTGTGACATGGAAAAATAAGATTTCTGAACTGGGGTGGTAGCATGAGAAACATGGGAGAGTCATCAGAAAAAGAGTAAGCATATCAATTTTTTCATTATCAACGATTACCAAAACTTTTTCATCAGGTAAGATAGCTCCAGGTTCATTCGAGGTCATGATTATCCTTAAGGCGTGGTAGGGTTTTTAGTATGGAGTGCCTCGTCCTTTATGCTGACGGCTCTTTTCCCATCTCTCATCAAGACTTTTTCAGCATGTCTTAGTGCTATGTTGGAAAAAATTGCAGTAGGTGTATTGGGCTCAAGGATCCTTCTGGGTTTTGACCACATGGACCCAAGAACGGTTAAAGGAACCCAAAAAGGTAGCCTTGGTATTGGAATTTTGTGAGAAATTGCGATACTCAGGTGCTATGAAGGCTATGAAGTTATTTGTTTAATGGCTCTAGTGAAGGTAAAAACAAGGCAACAAAGTTATTAGTTACGTTGCAATAATGAATTTCAATCAAAATACTGAACTTTGTTATGAATTGACCAAAATAGAGCTACATGAGACAAAACAAGTGGTACTTTATTAGTTAAAATTGAGTGATAATTATAAGATTAGATTTGGTAGCTCATTGTGAGGATCTTAGTGCTTTAACCGAGGTAAGATCTTCTCTAATAGAGAACTGATATTGCTGATTATTGTTAATATACCTGAGATTGTCAGATCTGATAAAATTCATATTATATGGGATTGACCTTCTTGTGGAGGGCTTAGCCCCTTCAGATTGCTTAGCCTATCCATCAGAGGAGGTTAACTCCAAGGGGTCAGTCGTTAGTTTAACTAAAATTTGGATATTCTCTATGGGTTTTTAAGATTTTATTAGACTGATACACTGAACTTCAATTTTGATTAGAATCAGTCATCGTAGTTCAATCTCCAACAATGACCACCTCAAAATCTTGCCTAGGAGGCACATACTTATGAAGAAACCTACTTTGAACTCTATTGATAACAGTCCCAGTATCAATAACTGAAATGGATTATACAATACCCCAATGATAAATAATATGTAAGGACCAGACCATAAGGTATCAAGTTTTTGATTTCATCCTCCAGGTCTATGATGATAAAAGAGTACAAGATCCCCAATTTGATATTCAGGTAAGGTAGGTCGAATAGCATTGGTTCTAGTTCCTCTTTTAAGGTTGTAGCAGCAAGTTAACTCAAAGCTAAGGCTTGTACTCTGATAATTTCATCAGATAGCCTCATCATAGCTAAATCATTAGTTTTTGGGGTTGCAGCATCAAGTATAGGTTGTACACTTGAAGGTAAAATAAAATCCTGATTGTAAAGAGCCTTGAAGGGAGACATTCCATTTATACGATGATAGCTAACCCTATAGGCTAACATTGCACTAGGTAAGTAGAGATTCCATTTATTAGGATTGTTGGAGGCCATCTTTCAAAGAATGTCCACAAGGGTACCATTTTCTCATTTGACTACACCATTAGTGGAAGGATTGTAAGGTGTTGTAAACAAATGATTTGTACCTACTAATTTAGTAAGCTCAGATACCACCTGTGAAACAAGGTTGGTCCTATTATCAGATAATAGAACTTTCAGGCTATCATTCTGGGTGAAAACTTGCTTAAAAAGGAAGGTTGCAGTAGCATTATTGGTGACAGTGGAAACAGAGACAGCTTCAATCCATTTGGTAAAATAGTTGATAGCTAATATAATATAACGATGTCCATTAGTAGCATTGAGAGAGAAACCACCACATCATTACTAATAGTGGAAAAAAGTTCTGAAGGTCCCACAATCTTGTGTTGGTAAATTGGATTTACACTAAGCTGTTGTTGCAGGTGAGACAAGTCTCCAACACATTGTGCACAGTTTCCACCATGTTATCCCAATAACAATGACTTTTCAACCACTGTAAAGTCTTAGCGACAGCACCATGCCCTACAGTTTGATGAGTTTCCAGAATAGTATCAGTCCTCGCAGAAGGCTGAATAAAAGGCAACCATTTAAACCCCAACTTCTTATATAAAAAACCTTCTTTAACTTGAGTATTCTTGGCTAAGGAATGTAGCTTCGCTATAACGTCCTTAGATTCATAATACCAGAGTTCAGGTCTGCCAATCAGATCATAGATACGATCTTCCTCAGCAGTAAATAAAGTTAGTATAGGTAATTGAGAAAGTTCATCAGCATTTTGGTGTATAGCTCAGGCGTGATATTAAGTTGAAATGTCATAATTCTGAAGCTTTAACGCCCATATAGCTAAGCGTCCATCAGGATCTTTCATTTGTTGTAACCATTTTAAGAAAGTATTATCCATGAAGATAGTAAATTGTTTTCCATAGAGATAAGGGTGAAAATGCTTGATGGCGGATAGGAATGCGGGGCATTCCCTCTCAGTAACACTATAAGTGCAATCTGTTTTAAAAAAGGGTTTTACTATAATAAGCGATGGGATTATCTACAAGGTTGGAATCATGCTGAACCAGAATAGCCCCAATAGCTACATCACTGGAATCATTAAATAAGATAAAAGGTTTTCAAAAATCAGGATAAGATAAAACTGGGGCACTAACTAAAGCTTGACGCAAAAGATCAAAAGCTTACCGTTGCGATTCATCCCATGAGAAAGGAACTTCCTTATGCAATATTTAAACCAAAGGGTTCGAAATATCAGAAAAATGGGGGATAAATTGTTGATAATAAACGACCATCCCTAAAAACACTTGAATATCACGAAAGCATTTAGGAACAGTCATGTCCAAAATAGCTTGTATCTTATTAATTAAGGGTAAAATCCCATTGCAATTAACCTTATGGCCTAAGAATTACATCTCAATTTTGAAAAGAGCACACTTAAATAGTTTTAGCTTAAGCGAAGCATTACACATCTGACCAAATACCTTTTTTAAATGAGCCAAATGCTTGTTAAAAGTGCGAGAGAAAACAGTAACATCATCTAAGTAAATCAAAACACAAGGAAGTTTCAAATCCCCAAATAAGTCATCCATGGCTCGTTGGAAAGTAGCAGGGGCATTACAAAGCCCCTGCGGCATATGAGTAGGTTCAAATAACCCCTCACTAGAGATTAAGGCACTTTTGACGGTCTTCCAGAGCCAGGTCAATTTGACAATAGCCACCAGCAAGGTCCATGGCCTAGAATAATTGTGACCCAGACAATAACATTAATGAATCATCAATGTGAAGTATAGGATAAGAAAATTTTTGGGTAACATCATTAAGCTGATGATAGTCCATAACCACTCTATGATTATCAGGATTTGACATAAAAATTGTCTCAAATTCCCATCTTCCAAATCCAGCCATGCCAAACTGGTCATCAAACCCAGCCAAGAAAAACTCTTTCAGGATCATCCTCACCTAGTCCTGAGTCACATGGAGTGGGCTTTCCATTTTCTCAGTCAGGTGAGCGACGATATCCATTGAGGACGCCCTTGAGGAGGCCATTCTGGAAGGTTAGTAAAGATCCTGATCGGATGAGGCTCCAAAGATCCCAAAGGCACCAAGTCCTGACGCACCCTATAAATATTGAAGCATTTTAATTTAATAAATTATTTGGTAAACTAACCCATATTTACCCATTTCCTCTTTGGTGCTCTTTTCCAATTTTCCAGCTTTGAGCCATCGCGAACCCTGGCGCCAGTCTAAGGAACTGTAGCGCCAAAAAACTGGTGCTCACTACAGGGGGCTCTGAGCTGACATAAGTGAAAATGTCGATCATAAAAAATGGAAACCAACAGCAGCCCTGATGACCAAATGACTGGTCAATTGAGGAGCGTTACTCATTGGGTTAGTACTTCATGATACGCAATGCTGCCCTCACAGCCAGAAAGGCTAGAGTTCCACACCGCCTTCCAACTTTCGCTGCCCTCCTAGATGGGAGCCAATATCAACTTCAGTTTGAACACACCCATGATGTTGTCCAACAACTAGTCCTCGGCATCTACACTGAGGGCACCTGATCCAGCCACTCCCGCGCCTCCGCCGTGCCATCCACAATGTGGGACCTCTACTCCTCGGCTGTATTACCTTCTGGGGAGCTTACCTTGGGGCCTGATCGCTACCTTTGTAATTTCGTCCATCCCACAATTCATCACCTTCTCCAGTTAGTAGGATTACACCATCAGGAGGTCTCTTGGCACCTAGGGCTCACCCAAAATATATATTCATATATTATCAGAATTTACGACACTGCCTCCTCTTTCATGCATGACAATCACGAAGCTATACTTGATAACTGACAACTAATCAATGAGATCTGCGATCAACTGGTGGTATTAGACAGCGGCATCTCCAGCTATCTTAAGGAGCATTTTTACCAAAATGCCCAGCGGTTTGAAGTGACATGGATCCAGCATTTACAACAAGCCAAAGAATTGCTATGATCCCTACAGCAGTGCTACCGAGAGCTGGCCTCTCGCGACTACTCCCCCATGGCTGCCAGGCCAGAAGGGCATAGGGGGCCAGAAGGTCCCATAGGATGTCAAGGGCCAGCAGGACCCAAGGGACCGCGTGGGCCTCAAGGGCCTTCTGGCCCCCAACCTCAGATGAACCCAAAGACCCCTGGCGAAGGGATATAATAACTGCCTTGGCCACCCTGCAGGACCATATCCAAAAAGTGGCATTGGGATGCAAGCTCCGAGTGGATGGTGTTCCCCTCGACCCCAGGGTCTCCATCGAAGTGCTGTCAGATGAGATGGATAACCTCAGCGCTTTCATGAGGCTCACTGACGCTCGCATCTCCCAGCTCAAGACAACGTGTTGTGGGTTCAAAACCCAGTTGGCCACCATCAAAAACCAGCTCCAACTACAGAATGCCGAAATTCAATCCTTGAAGGAGCAGGTTGCCAGCAAGGCGTCCGCTTCCACCCTCAATCAAAACTGGGAATATATCCAAGAAGACTTAGAAGGCTTTCAGAGGTGGTTAGATCAGCGGGATCCTTGAGTATATGCAGAAATGGAGATCTCAGAGCTGACGCCTATCCCAGGCGTTAACACCCTTTCTACTCCTATTGTCGCTAACTTTAAACCTAGCTTCAAGGAAAAGTTTACCCCCGGATGGGAGAGTATCACCTCCTTCTTATATGCCTACAAGAGTTCCATGGAGGAGGCCACCGACTGACAAAAGGTGAAGCACATCCATTACTGCCTAGACAGCACTGCCCGGAAAAATTATGACTCCCCATCTGAAGGAGTGTAACACCTGGGAACAGGTCTGCACCGCCCTGATCCAAGAGTTCGGCAGTAACCAAACCTTGGCCAACCAGAAGCAAGCGTTCATGGGCATTTGACTTAAAAAAACCCTATGGAGTTTGCCTTCTGGTTCTATGCTTAGGCACAACCTTTGGTTATAAGAGACCGTATCTCTCTGGATGACGCCATCACCACCATCATCTCCGCCCTGGGGTCCTACCCTGAGGTCCAGATGCACATGATTGGGCAAAAGAACAGGTTCACTTGTATCAGGTAGATTAAGGAGGCCCTCAACGAGATCCCTTGCCACGATCCTGAACTCTAAGGCTGCATCCGCTGGCCCCTATAACCGCCCTAGGGTCTATGTAGTCAAGAACCAGAAAACCCCCCATCCGCGGTGCACCTATTGCAATGGCTTTAGGCATAGCGCCAAAACTTGTTGGAAACGTCTAGCTGAGGAGGTGGGAAAAGGGCAGTCAGCATGAATGACGAGGCGCTCCATGCTGACACCCCTGTCCAGCCTTAAGTAACCCCTACACACAAACCAGAAGCTGTTAACCCCAAAGAAGTAGCTTTGGTATCTAATTACAATCAAAGACATTGATACTGCTTACTATTCTTCTGATGATTCTCCTATGTTCCTTACGTTGCCGCCTCAGTTTGGAAGTTTGATCACCTGAGTCGCCGTCCAGGTCCACAAAATTCCAGTTTACAATATAGTTGACAGTGGCTCCCCCGTGAACATTATCTCTTCCAAGCTGATACAACGCATCAAGGTCGCTCCCAACATGCCGCTCTACATGAAGTATGGCACAGCTGGCCCTCAGTGCACCCAATCCATAGGGGCCTATTACTCTCTACCAATTCAGTTTGGGAAGCTCGCTTTAGATACAACCACCATCGCTTTGGACAACACTAGCTACAATCTACTCATCGGGACCCAGTTTCTTTGATACTATTTGACTGTTATCCACTATGATGGTGGTTTTCTCTCCCTTCTAGGACACCGAGTCCCTCTGGTTTTTGAAACTGCCCATGACTCTAGGGCTGATGTCAAAGGCCTGAGCCTGCCTACTGGAGACTGAAGGACGAATCAATTGGCTCAAGTACCATATCTGGGGCCCTTGAGTCCAGCTGCCCCCTCCTGCTGCGGATGGATCAGAGGGGATGCCAGTTTACTTGCCCTGGGTGACTACCGTGCCCCCCAAAACCAAGTTGTTGTCAACACCCAGGTCCACGTCAACATTCCCTTGGGGTATTTACTGGAAGTCCAAGGTCTGGATAACCCATCTCCCAAGGAAGTGCTGACCTGCCCCAGAATCCTTGATCCAGCGTATGCCATATTGATATCAGTGTTGCTAGCCAACCTGACTGACAAACCAAAAGTTATAGGAACTGACCAACCTGCCACTTACATCCGCCTGTTACCAATGGGGGCTGTTGCTGACGTCCAAAGCTTTGGGGATTTGAGTGACCTTGGCTTGGAGTCGCCATCCTCGGTTAATTTTGTTGATGCTAACATGGGAAAGGACCTCTCTGTTTAACAGTGACTTAAGGTTTAGGAGCTCCTGTAGGAATATCAGATCTATTCTCCACTTTGACCTACGATTTTGGAAGG
This sequence comes from Massospora cicadina, assembly GCA_022478985.1. NCBI lineage: Eukaryota > Fungi > Entomophthoromycota > Entomophthoromycetes > Entomophthorales > Entomophthoraceae > Massospora > Massospora cicadina. Next base: position 189,452 of record JAKSZP010010526.1, on the reverse strand, counting down.
ATGAACGGAGTCCTCCACCATGTAGAAACTGGGGATGCACCCCTTTTTGATCCTGGCCTTACTGAAAGAGTAAGGTCGAAGAGGCCCAGGTCACGCTAGAACTTAAATAGCTGCTCAACGTGGGGCTCTTGGTCCCCTCACTTAGCTCTTGGTCCTCCCCTCTTTTGCTGGTCTGAAAGAAGGATGGCAAGCACCAGGTGGTGATGGATTATCGATGACTCAACTCCATTACCAAGAAGGATTGCTATCCTCTGCCATGTATCGATGATTCTCTCCGTCTGCTTGCGGGTTCCCAGTACTTCTCAGCCATGGACCTCGCACACAGGTATTGGTAGTTCGAGCTAGCACCCAAAGACTAAGCCAAGTGTGCTCTAATCGCCCACGAAGGGCTGTTTGAGCCTACCTGGATGCCCCAAGGCCTCTGCAACGCCCCGGCCACATTCCAGCGCCATGGATGAAACTTGGGGGACCTGAAGCTCTCCTGTGTCCTGGTCTACCTGGACAACATCACCATTTTTCGCAAACTTTTAACAGACATGTCGCCCACCTTAAGGAAGTTTTCAAGCATCTCCAGAAGGCCTCCATCAAGCTCAAGCTCTCTAAGTGCTCCTTTTTCTAGCCTGAGCTAGAGTTTCTAGGCCATAAGGTCTCCAAGAATGGCATTCAACCTATCCCCAATAAGGTCGATGCCATAAAAAAGATGTTGCGCCCCCAAAGCCTACGAGATATTCAAGTCTTCCTAGGTATGGTGGGCTATTACCGTCAGTTCATCCCACGGTTTGCCGACCTTGCTGAGCCGTTGTTCTACCTTCTACAGAAAATATTTCATTTGAATGGCGACCTGAGCATGAACAGGCCTTCAGCGCTCTACATACGGCTTTATGTACTAAACCTGTTCTAGTTCATCCCCATTTTGACAAGCCTTTCTTGCTGTTCACAGATGCTAGCGACGTCGCTGTGGGAGCTATCCTGGCTCAGCATGATGAGAACCAGGTTGATCACCCCATATCTTATTTTAGCAAGACCCTAAGCAAGGCTGAGCGAAACTACAGTGTCACCGAGAGGGAATGCCTAGCAGTTCTTTTAGCCATCTAGCATTTTTCGGCCCTAACTCTACAGTACCCATTTTACTATTATTACTGACCATTCTTCCCCTTAATGGCTGCAACAAATGAAAGACCCAGATGGACAGTTGGCCAGGTGGGCCCTATGACTACAAAGCTACGACTTCACCATCATCCATCATGCTGGTGCTTTTCACCAAAACGCTGAAGGTCTCTCCAGGATGCCAGTATTAGCAGGCTTGACCCTGGAGGAGGATCGGCTCTATGACTTGATAGGAAGCCTGAACGTTGGGAGCTGGAATTCCCCAGGTCCAAGCCAAACTCTGCCAGATGACTCAATACTCCTAGATCAAGGATGGGTTACTCTACAAGAGAGTCAACAAGAGGTGGCTCCCCTACATCTGACCCTCCTCTCATACTGACGTCATCCTGGAAGGCCACACTAATGTTGGGCACGGTGCGGTCAAGAAGACCCATGAGTGGCTGAAGACACGCTGCTACTGGGACCGAATGGTCAAAACCATCCATGGGGATCTGGAAGCCTGTATGACCTGCCGATCCCAAGACCAGGCCAACCCTCGATACCAGCACTCCATTGTTGCTCCAACCAATCCTTTCAATGTCATTAGTATCGACGTGGTGGGTCCCCTCCCCACTGGTTTACATGGTCATAAGTACATTATTCTTACCATAGACCATCTGACTAAGTGGGTCGAGGCGATCTCAGTTCCTGCAGCCACAGCTAAGGCTACCGCCTTGTTCCTTGTTCGCTCCATTTTCACCCAGCACGGGTGTCCCCAGACCTTGCTCTCAGAAAATGGTTTAAACTTCACCTCCCAGGTAGTACAAAAATTAACTTCACTATTTGGAACCACCCAGAGTTTCGCTGCTCCTTACCACCCTTCTACTAATGGGGTAGTAGAACGGGCTAACGGAACTCTTGTCTCTATCCTGCAGAAGTTGGCCGCCTCAGATCCTGCATGCTGGAACCATTATCTGCCCAGCGCCTTGCTTGCTTACCGAATAAGCTATCACCATATTATCAAGATGTCCCCATTCAAAGCCCTGTATGGGCGGGCCCCATGACTACCCAGTAGCATCCAGCCCCTGTTCGAAGCCTCCACCCCCAAGAATGCTGATTTAAATATAAGGCACTTTCTAATGAAATTGTCTGGCTCCAAGCCCAAGCCACTCAAGGCATTGTTATCACCACTGGAATAGGGATATCCCAATCGAATCTTGGATGACCCTCCTTACCAGAATTTCAACTAGGTGACCTCATTCTCTTTTATCATCATCGACCTGGAGGCTGACAGAACAAGCTTGACGTACTGTGGTCTGGGACCTACAAAGTTATACACAAGGTGAAGTCTGAGTACTCCATTGCCAACATCAATCAAGGGACTTTTGTAAACTGAATGCATGGTCAGTTCCTCCGGCCGTAACCCCTCTCTGACAGGATCTTGAAGGGGGCCTTGTTGGGATTCAAGATAAGAATTGTCTCAAATTCCCGTCTTCTGAATCTGGCCGTGCCAAATCAGTTGTCAAACCCAGTCAAGAAAAAACTCTTTCAGGATCATCTTCACCTAGTCCTGAGTCACGTGGAGAGGGCTTTCCACCTTCTCAGTCAGATGAGCGATGATATCCATTGAGGATGCCCTTGAGGAGGCCATTCTGGAAGGTTAGTAAAGATCCTGATTGGATGAGGCTCCGAAGATCCCAAAGGCACCAAGTCCCAACACACCCTATAAATATCAAAGCATTTTAATTTAATTGATTATTTGGTAAACTAACCCATATTTTCACGTTTCCTCTTTGGTGCTCTTTTCCAATTTTCCAGCTTTGAGCCACTGAGAACCCTAGCGCCAGTCTAAGGAAATGTAGCACCAACAATGATCTCCACCTTTTTTTCAGATGAGAAGTAAAGGGGAAGCCCATGGACCTTGATAAGGCTTTAGTAGCCCCGCATCAAGGATTTGTTTCATTTCAACTGAGACCTGAGCCTCAACAACTTTAGATTTGTGATAAGGCCAGGCTCAAATAGGGAAGTATCCCCAGTTTTCACCTGATGCTGCACATCTTTCATTAGCCCAAAATCTTTGGAACCCTTGGCAAATATATCCGCATTCTCTTCAATTTGAGCCTAAGCTTTATGTTGTTGTTCTGAAGTAATTGAATCTCCAAATTTGATGTTGACTCTAGCAATGATAGGTGGTTCTTCCAACCCAAAATCAAGTAAATCCCCACATCCCGAGATGGATAAGATTTCATCACCTGAGTAGACCGCACATAGGCAATAGCGTTACTTTAATTCAATTGAGTAGGTCGAGAGGTGAGATTAGCTAGTAAGACTAGAACAGTCCCATTATAAGCGAGATCAAGAATACTGGGGCATTTTAAGGCCTCTAAATGAGAGGAATTACTGTTACCAGAGATCTCTAATACACGATCAGCTAGCACAAATAATTGTACTCCAATATCAATATTAACTTGAGCTTTTGGAGGAATAGTTATCAAATTGATAGAGTATAAAGGCATTCCTTCTGATGCACAAACTGATGGAGGCGGAAGAATAGTCTTAGGCCCCAAAATTTGGTATTCAAGACGAGAGATAGAAAAAGATATTCCAATATGTAAATGCGTTGTTTGAGCTTTTCTTTGCTATTGAGGACATCTTTTAAAATTAAAGAAACTCAGTATCCAATTAAAGAAAAATAATCGTCCTTAAGACTAATTATTGCTTTAAAAGAAAAAGAAATTTGGTTCCCAAAAACTAGTCATAGCATTTATTGTCCAAGCTTTTCTTTCTCGTAACAATCACTTTAGTTACTATGATTTGATTCAAACAGCAAATTTGGATAATCACACACAGGAAAGATAGGCGACTTTAACAACAAAAATAATACAACATGGGCGAGCGTCGCGGCAAGCGGTGCGCTTAACGGTGCAACTAAGGGCAAGAAACGCCCTGGAGGGGGACCAGGAACCCAAGATGTAAATAAATTGCAAAGTCAAACACCGTCTGGGTTTATGGTATTTACTGTAAAGCACGCGCAATACATGTACATACAATTCAATCAACCTTTGTCAAAGGTGGAACACGGGATCAGACTATTCCTTGGGGATGAGTCACCGACCCTGTGGGAGCAAACATGTGAGGCACAGCCCTCACTTTTCCCTCACGTGGTGTATGTAGCCACCAACAACATGGGCTGTGGCTGGATCGATATTGGTTATAAAACAGCCAATGAAGCTGATGCCGCAGCAAAAATCTGTGTGGAAATTGCCCTCCCTGAGGGCAAAAAATTGAGCACACCGCACGCACCGCGCGCACCAGATGGAACAAAGCAAAAACTTTGTTCATCTCCTTTGACTCGCTCCCCACCAACCTTCCTTGTAAGGTAATTGAGGAGGAGCTTCGCAAAGGTCTTGTGGCCTACAGAGAAATCCAACAACTCAAATTACAGCAATTTCGCTTAATGCCTGACCTGTGCATGGGCAAAGCTATCGCTGTAATCAACCCCTTCCCAGAAGTGGAAGAAGATTTATCCAGAATTCCCCGCGCAGCAGAATTTCACTTCACAGATGGGGGCCAGTCAGCTGCATTCTGAGTTACACCAGGACGCGCACCACCCATTCGCAACCACTGTGGCTCACTGGGCCACAAGGAACATGCATGCCCTGTAAAAGAGGGCTTAATGGAAAATGATTTTTGTGAAGAAGCTTTAGATGAAGATAATGAAAACTTCGCCAAAATGACTGATGGCCACCATCCATTCTGCTGGGGTGAAGATGGACTATACTCCATCGTGGACCCAGTTACAAGTAAACAGCGTAAAGCAGCACAAAAAGCCTGCAAGAGAGCAGCGGCTGAAGCGGCAGCACACGCGCAATCCGCCATTAACCACGGACAAATTCAGGAGGATATTTTGGATATTCACTGAACCAACCAATCAGAACAATATGCCCAGGTCGAAAATTTTCACAGTAACCTGACTGAGCCACAAAGCGTCATCAGTCATGCACATACTGAGGAACAATGCAACCGCAATTTGGGTGAAAATGCGGTGCACAATGCAACAAAGTTGAACCTCAAAAATATAAAATCCAATCAACAATCTGCATCAAATCAACATGAGACCTGTGATGGAAAAGTTGACGCAAAACAAAAAACCGCAATTCCCTTGAATCATTGGGTCAGATCAAGGGAACTAACAATGGCAGTGAAAGAAATTGGAGTACAGACGCTGAGCATGGCCAAAATGAGCCGCGGTGGGATAGGACCAGAGGGTCCTCCCAACTGCTCCTGAGGCACTGCGGGCACCTCAGTGTCAATAGGGATGCTAAACATCGTGGGAGCCAGGGCTCATACATCCCAAGCCAAAAAGCTGGAATTCCTGCAAAAACCTCTTGTAGACATCTTAGCCATCCAAGAAACCCACTGTCTACAAGGGGAAGAAGAATCCTGGTCAACCAGGGTCGCACCATCACAATCAGTATGGACGTCTCACTGTGGGGTGATCATCCAAAACAACAAAAAATTCAAAATTACAAATTCATCATCACACTTGCGCAGTCAAGTCTTGGTAGCATCAATCACATGCCAAGATGAAATAATTTCGTTAGCATGTATCTATGCACCGTGCACTGCAACTGAGAGAAAACGATTTTTTGAAAACATTTCTACTCTCACCCTCCCACCAGATATCATCATGTTAGGCGATTTCAACTGCTGGGATAACCCCAATACAGATTGATGGCCTAATCCCAGAGGATACCCACCTGGACACATTGAATATCGCACAATGAAGGCATCTTTTGGCTTACAGGATGCTCTTCCCCCCAATTCACCAATCCTTCCCCACATGACAAGACCCAACATATGCGAGGGACTGCTCATATCAATGAGTCGTATTGACCACATCCTCATCCCACAATCCCACCACTCAAGAATCTCCAAATTTACAACAAAAAAGATCAATTTTTCTGATCACCGATTAGTTACAGTGCAGTTAGCACCAGCCCAATCCCACACACAGGTGTCGCCTTGGAGAAAGCTTCACCCAGAAAATATAAAATTTCCCGAGATATCTGACTGGGTTGAAAACAAGGCTACAAACCCAGAATTCACAGCCCCATTCACTTTGGATCCCATCAGAACATGGAAAAATTTCAAGAAAGATTTAATCAACAAAACCTGACATATTGCATCACGCAAGTACACTGCGAACACAGCCACAATCAAGCATACCTTGGCAGAACTAGACCACCTGGACGTAAATACTCTGAGATTTGACTATAGCCCTAATTGGGGATGCAAATGGGCAGAAATTTCAGCCCAACTTAACAATCTTATCTTCAAACACCAACACAGAATCAAAGTATCAAATTAAAAAGTAAGTTCATAAAAAAAGGCAAAACCTGTTTGACATACTTTTTCCGCCAATTCCATTCCTGTGGAAACCAGCCCACGTGCACACAGGTCCAAAAGACCAACGGCACCGTGGCAACTGACCCTGAGGAGGTCAAGGCAGAAGTACATCGCTATTACACCAAATTATATCGTGATATGCCAACAGATCCACAAAAATTTAAAGAATTTATTCAAACTGCCAAGATAAAAGGTACACCACCAAATTACAATATACTATCCCTTATTACATGGGAGGAGCTTTGGGAAACAATTCGCGGTGCACCACGTAGGAAATGCCCAGGGCCTGATGGGATACCCTACGAATTTTACAAAAAATAACTTCAACAAATCGCCCCCTCCTATTGGCGTCATTGAACCAGAGTTTGTTGGAAACACTCCTATTACCAGGAGGCCATGAATCCTACGTTATAACCTTGTATAAAAAGGGTGACAAGTTGGACCTGGCCAACTGGCGCCCAATTGCACTCTCCAACACTGACACAAAAATTCTAACAAAAATTTTAGCAGCTAGATTAGGCGCAATTGCATCTGACGTCCTATCACCCAACCAGTTTGGGTTTATACCAGGGCGTTCAATCTGGAACAACATACACCCTGTTGCAAACATTTGTCAATCCAAAGCAACTGGTGCCCTGGAGTTATTGGATCAGGAAAAGGCGTATGACCGTGTTAGCTGGCAATACCTAAAAGAATGTCCACATGCCTTCAAACTCCCACCAAGATTCATAAAATGGGCGATGCTCCTAACAAAATCTGCAACCATGGCTGTATGCGGCCCTGGATTCCTAACAAACAATATCAAACCATACAGAGGGCTCAAACAAGGGGATCCTCTCAGCCCACTGCTATACAATTTCAGCTTTGAACCGCTCCTCCGAGTAACTGACTCACGTCTCATGGGGATAACCGCACAAGGACAACCAACAGTCAGGATACTGGCCTTTGCAGATGACTGCGTAGCAGGTATAGCAAAATAATGAAGATGCCCGACAGCTGGAACACACTCTAGAGGAATACTCCAAGGTGAGCAATGCATCGCTCAACAAAAGGAAGACAGAAATAATCCTCTTAGGAAAATACACAAACAATTGGGCCACAACATCAGAGCCTCACACCAACACTCGAAGAAAAAACCCAATTATTTTACCCTTTGCAACACCTCCCACCAACACTCCTGTCCGACACCTTGGAATCTGGCTAGAATCAGGGGGATATGCTAATGAGACAATGGAAAGTAACCTGTTACAACGGGTATCCAAACGCGTAGCCTCCCTCAAGGGGAGAACCTCAGGACTAACAGGATGAGTTACAATTGCTAACTCGCTCATCCTCCCAATACTGTGGTACCAGGCCCATGCGATAGCCTTCTCACCTACCTTTATAACCTCAATTCGCGCGTTTATCCAGGGCTGGCTGTGGCCTGGCTCTCACTCTCCTATACGGATGGAAACAATATTTGGTCCACGCTCAAGCGGAGGCATGGGTCTAATAGATTTTGAGAGCCATGCCAATCACATCCTAGGTACCTGGATAAAGGAAATCCTTGCTCCAGACCTCCCACAACAACTTTAGTCCAGAGCAGCAAGGACTAGCTTTGCACAGGCGCTCAAATTAACCAACCCATATAGTCCACTCAGACTACTTTCATACCTTGCCAAGCACCCTACTGCAACAGGTACGCATGGAACCTCCCCTCATTTCAAACATATCCTCCAAACTATCCGCCGTATGGGATGGACCATAGAGAACATGGGTACTATACAGGGAAGGGGACGACCCAGCCCCCAATTCAAATTAAGAAACCCAGAAAACCACCCCCAGAGGGATATGCTCGCAACAACCCCAAGCATAGCTAGGATAGAATATCTATATATGCTGGACCTTCCCTATGATTTAACCACACAGAAAGCAATATGGAAAATGACACACCATCCACTCCTACAGCCAAGGATAAGAGCAAACGCCTGGCGCTGTTTGAGAAGGACCTATAGGACGGCGGACCACTCCAACTCCCTCCACAAAACATGTGCAGTATGTGGAGGGGAGGGATCCCTACATCACCGCCTAGAAACATGCCACCCAACCAAAGCTATATGGCAGGAAGTCGCACGCCTGCTCAAGATTCAAAACGAACAGGAATTCTCGATATCCAAGAGTATCTTCGCGCTCCAGATCGAGTCACCAATCCCATCTACACTCCGCTCCCTAATAATACCCATTGCAATGTGGACAATACACACAATTGCATTAGATGCGTTTAAGGTCACGGTCTCAACTATTCATGGGATTATTAACAGATTCCATGTCCACTTACTAGAGCACTTCCAAGCCTGGCTCTATGGATATATGAGACCAAGACAAAAAGCTCCCATAGAATCATGGTTCCCACTCTGGTTCCTCCACACAGACCCTTTCCTTCACACCTGCTCCATAGCAGGGAAACCCCCTCAGAGTAGTGCACCAACCCCCATACCTGGCAGTCCCGCTGGCAACAGGGGTAACTTGAGTACCCTGGGGTGCCTAATTTTATATTTGTTAGTTATTCTCTTAGTTTAACATATATTCGGTAATGTCTGTCCCCTGGTCGGCTTACCTCAGTTAAATAAAAAGCATAATTGTCCAACACTACAGAAGGGGCCAAAATAACCAACTTTCTAAAGCTCAATGGAAGGGAAGAATAAGCTTCTATGGATTTAGTATATGAAGGACCAGCAGTTCCATAGTCTTGAGAATGATTTAAGTCTAGCACCACTTTTATTCTTTTCATTTGCCTGTACGAGATCACATTTATGGGCAATCCCATATTGATGATAGCTAAAACTTTTACTTTGTGTACTGACTTCCACCTGGGTCACATCAATGCCAAAGTGCAGGATTGAAAATACAGAGGGACTATATGGTTGAATTCTATTAGAAGATGAAACAGAAACATAAAAAGAAACAGTATTTTTGTTGGCTAAATCACCAGGTTTATCAAGTTCATCAGGAGCATATATCACATAACAGTCTGTAGAAGAGTTAAAAGGGTTCTATGGAGGCACGGGAAGTAGGTAAGCACAGGGAGCCTCGTGCCCTATATTGAATCCTCTTATTTTAAGTCTTCAGCTTGTTTCTTCCAACATTGAGTTTCCATATGACCCACTAGACCGCAATAGCTGCTATGATCCTTCTTAGGTTTAGGTTTGGGTCTAGGTGGCACCGCATAGATATAGGAATGAGAGTTATTAGTGAAGGTTGAGTGCACCACACCATTAGGAATCTCCATCAACGCCTCTTTGATGTCGAAAATAGATCTGCTATTACCTTCAAGATATTTTAAATGTAGTAACAACTGAGTATGAGAATTCAAATGCACTCATCACAGCTGAAATGCTATCATCTACAGTAATATGATCACAAGTAGCAATATTCTGAGCATCATGATAAAATCTCTTAGCAAAATATTGAATTGACTCTCCTCGCTTGACTTAGATGCTCATAAAGGCTTGTTCTTGATTAGACAGAATTTGATCACTTCTGAATTCTGTAATAGGGGCGGTTTTTCAATTGAACCCATGTATTACAACCTTAAGGTGAGGGACCATGATTTATTGAGAAAATTTGCTTAAACAAGAAGTAATATGCCAAACTTTCTGTTGATCCATCGCCACGTCCATTGCTAGCTCATAGAAAAATAGAAAAAAATGAATGCTACCTTCACTTGGCTAATACTTATCCTTAAAGGTAGGTTTGAAAGCAATGGGTTAATTGCTTAAGACGTGTACTCCAGATACCATGACTGGATCAGATTTGGAGGGTTTTGACTCAGGGATATGGGCTTGAGTAGGAATCGGTCAACTTGTTTTTGTAAATGGTTGAGATCATCCTGTGAATTTTGGACCCATTGTGTAAGATGGTTATTTGCAGGCGATTGATTTAAGTTAAAATTTATATTGAGCCTTTCTTCTTGCTTATTCTCGAGTACTACGTATTTAGCAGTTAAACAATCAATGAAAGCTGTTAACATTGCAAACTGAGATTCTTGCGTAGATTGCTTATCATCACATAGACGATGTGCAAATCAACACCATTCAATAAGTTAATTATTGAATAATCTGGGTTAGTCAAAAGGCCTTCTAGAGATAATAACATCCTTGATCTATGGCTTGGATTTGGTTTTCTAACGCCTGCACTCTTGTTACAAGTAGACTTGAAGGTTCAGAATCATAAACTGAAAGTGTTGGGACGGGGGGACCAAGAGGTCCTGGGGTCCTTACAAACCATCGTGATTAACAGGCCCAGGGGCCCTGTTGACCCGCAGGTCCTTGAGAACCTCGTTCACCAGTGGGTCCTGGGGTCACCAAAAGAGAACTAGGTGGTCCTAGAGGTCCAGGATGACCAACAGGACTGGGTCCACTTTCTCAAATACTATCCCCAATTCAAACAAGTTGTTGAAGTAGTACGTCAAGTTCAACAAAGCATTCCTCATGTTGGGCCCGCAATTGTCCCAGTTGTTTAAAAACATCATCTTCAAGGGTAGTGATTTGGTGTTGAATAAGATTAGTGACATCATTAACTTGTTGAGATACTTCTTGGCCGATGTAACCCATAACCCCATTGTCAATTCTCACCAGATGGTTATGTAGAGCATTGATTTCCCTCCTATTATGAGTATGGATTCATGATTATTCTGATCAAAGTTAGAAGCAGCTTTATAGAAAGAGGATAGCTGAAAATGAATTTGTTGCGTCAGGGTCAACTGGAATTGGATCTCAAGATGATGTAGCCCCAAAATCTGGAATATGTGATGAATGGTGATGCACGTACTGCCAGAGATACTGCTCTGATCTAGACAAACTGACTTTGGTATGTTGTAAAACCGCTCTGTTATATTATTCCATCATACTAGATGAGACCTTAGATGCTCATTCTCTGTTAGGATGGGAATCATGCTGAATAGCCCCCTTATTAAGCCTTGACCGTTTCCTCTTCATCTGCTGATTAAAATTGATAATTATCCTGGTCAGGGCCTTCAATCACCAAGTCCATAGATGCTTGAAAGTGAAGATCACTTATATTAGTGGAAAGCATCTCCTGCCTGTTAGAATGTGCCCATTTTGTGATACTCATTGATGATCTTCAGAGGAGGGGCTTTCTTTTCTAAATGTATTCATCGTCGTGAAAATATGTTTTCACCAGGTAGCCTCAGAAGCAGACCTGGGAGAAAGCACCAGTATTGGAATTTCATAATAAATTGCAAAATTATGGTGCTACAAAGACTACAAAATTATTAGTTTTGTGGCTCTAGCAAATGTGGAAACAAGGCAACGAAGTTATTAGTTTCGTTGTAAGAATAAATTACAATAGAAATAATGAACTTTGTTATCAATTGACCAAAAAATAGACTATGCGAGACAAATTAAGTGGTACTTTATTAGTTAAAAATGAGAGATATTTATAGGATTAGATTTGGTAGCTCTTTGTGAGGATCTTTGTGCTTCAACTGAGGTAAGATCCCTCTAATAGAGGACTGATATTGCTTATTATTATTAATATACTTGTGATGGTCAGATCTGATAAAGTTCTTATTATATGGGATTGACCTTCTTGTGGAGGGCTTTGCCCCTTCATATTGCTTAGCCTCATCTGTCAGAGGAGGCTGATAACTCCAAAGGGTCAATCGTTGGTCTAACGGAGAATTGGATATCTCCAATGAGGTTTTAAAGCACTTATTAGACTGAGACACCAAACCTCAATCTCGATTAAATCAGTCATAGCAGTTAAATTTTCATCACCTGGAGTGCCAGGTCAACGCAGGGACCTATTTAGTCGCTTTTTTGATTTCTTGAATGCAGGTGAAACTGTTCTTTTGACCGATCATATGCATATGAACCTTAAGGGTAGGATCACAATGCAGAGATGGCAGTGGTGATAGCCTCATCAGGTAATACAAATGGTGGTAATCAAGGGTTGTACTTGAGCATAGAAATGGCTGGCGACTCCATGGGGCTCTCCCCTTTATATAGGTGGATACCCATGAATTTTTGTTTTAGTTTGGCCATGGTTTGTCGCTGCTGAATTCTTGATTAAGACTGTATGGACCTGTTCCTAGGTGTTATACTTCTTCAAATGGGGAGTCATGATCTTTTAGGCAGTGCTGTTAAGGCAGAAGTGAATATGCTTCAATTTCTGTTGATCATATGTTTCTTCCATGGAACTCTCATAGGCATACAGGAATGAGGCGATGCTCTTAGTCAGGGGTGAACCTCTACTTAAAAAAAGGTTTAAAGTTAGTCACAAGAGGAGTGAAGAAGGTGTTAATACCAGTAAGGGGTGCAGGCTCAGGGATCTTGGTTTCCGCACAATCACAGGGGACCTGCTGGTCCAATCGTCATCTTAGGCCCTCAAGGCCTCTTGGATATCGTCCCAGTTTCGTTTGATGAAGAAAATGGAAGCCGTATGGGCAATATACACCTTTAGGGCTTGAATATCAGTGCCCTGAAGGAGAAGCTAGCTCTTAAGGGTGGTCAAATGGTAATCAAGCTCTTGATGGGTTTGTTTGAGCTGTAAAGGTGGCTATTGGTAAGCTTAGTTAAGGCGCTAACGTTGTCCATCTCATCTGACAAAGCCTCAATGGAGAACCTAGGGTTGAGGGGGACTCCGTCTAATCAGAGTTTGCACCCCTGGGCTACATTTGATTTGATCAAATAGGGCGTCTAAGCTGCTAAACCATCCTTTTGCTAAGGTCGTCAGGGTCTTTAGGGGTAGGCGCCATGTGGCCAGAGGGCTCCTGAGGTCCACGGGGACCTTCAGGTCCTTAGGTCCTCACGTACTTCAGGGGACTTTAGACTCTATTCCTTCAGGACCTTCTCTCCCAAAGGTGTAGTTGTGAGAGGCCAGCTCCTGGTAGTGTTGTTGTAGGGTCTGCACCAAAATTTTAACTTGGTGGAGGCGCTGGTTCCAAGAATCCTAAATTAGCTGGATATTATAATGCAGTTGATCTTTTGAGGTAGCCAGAAATCCTGATATTCAACACCAAAATTTGGTCTTGTGATTTTTTGATTAATAGGCGGATATCAATAACGGCCTCTCAGTTGTCATGGATAAAGAAGGAGGCTACTTTGTAAACGTCGACAAAATGGGAGTGTAAGGTCTGGGTGAGCCCCAGTTTTCAGGAGACTTCATGATGGTTCAACCCACTTAGCTGGAGGAGTAAATGAATGGCTGGATGAATGAGGTTCCAATGGTAGTTCTCGGTTCCCAGGGTCAGTTCTCCTGCTGGCAGCTGGGCTGAAGTATAAAGATCCCGCATGGTAGAGGGCACAGAAGAGGTGCAGGAGCAGCTGGAGCGGCACCCACAGAGTAGATGCCGTTTAATAGCTGTTGAACACTGTTGTAGAGGTTCTCATAGTGAACTTGATACTGATTTCCTCAACTGAGGGCAGGGAGAACTGGAACATGACCCAAAAATTTTAAAAATCTCAGGCTGCGTGGGAGGTAATTCATACTGCAAGGACTAATCAAATGAGAAACACTCCTTTACTAATCATCAAATTAATCTTCATGACTGCTAGTATTCTGTATCATTCATGAAAGAAATTTACACTTAGGATAGATCAGAGCCCATATATTTTTTAAATTTTTAAATTTTATTTGAGGTAAGCCAACCAGGGGACAGACATTACCACTACAAAAATAACAACTAAAAACACAAACCAAATGCCCTAAATGAGGGGCGAAACACCAAAAGCAAAAAGGAAAATTAACCTACCAGGTGTAGCAGTCATGAACCGCTTATCCCACCATGGCGGAGGGGTGGGGGAGGGGGATCAGGCAATTTTATCAATTTCATCTTTGTCACAAATCTATATGACTGTATGGCAAGCCACCATTATGACCAAGTGAATCATTAAAGGAATTCCTCCAAAGGTTTAATAGACAGAATCCACCGAGGATGTTTCAGAGCTATAAGTAATTGATCGCCTTTGGATGAGGCGATAATGGGTTATAATGGGTCATATCAGATTGCCTTCAAAATGAGGCGATAGGGAGAGGTCGACATTTGACACCTGATAAATTGGATCGCCTCAAATCAGGGTAATAAAGAATTGAAGAACAACAAGCTGAAACCAATGAGAAGATGGCAAAATGAATAACTAAGCAAAAGGGTCAGTACTGACTAAGGTCGCTGGGATATCAATGAAATAAGGATACTGGAGGAAGGGTTTTTTTGGGTAGGCGTAGAAAAGAAGAGAAAGGAGGATAAAGAAAAAGTGGGCAAGAGGAAGATCCGCCGATTTATTATATTAAAATAAACAGAAGTGTTTTAGGGGAAATTGCTCACATTTTATTATATAATAATTGTTCACAAATGTTTTGGGGAACGGGTGATTGTCATATTGTCCATTCTAATTGTTCAATGGCCAAAACCCTGTGCAAAATACCTTTTAGCGGGTACATATGGAATCGCTGAAATTCAACAGTGGTGCTCATTACAGGGGGCCCATTGACCAATAACAATACAATAAAAACTCAGCTGCCGGCTATGTCACATCCAGGGTATTTTGATAAGGAATCTGCACAACATGCTAGGCCTGTTGCATATGAGGAGGTGAGACTCGCATTAGATACTGTGCTCAAAAGGCAAGATGAGTTGCTTTGGAAGGTTTACAATGATAAGTTGCCGCCATTTAATTGCGAAGGAAGTATTTATGGGTTCTTTCCCTGATTTGAGTTTGCAACTGAAGGTACTTTGGATCAGCAGAGGGAAAACTATTGCTCTCCTCTTTGGATGTCAGGAGTGCTGATCAAGTCATTTGTTACCTCTCAGCTAGTTCCATTTCATACCATGAAGTTAAGGAGATGGTGCTGCAGTTGTTTGGCGGAACTGCAAAAATGTCACAGTGAAAAGCTGAGTTTTTGACTATCAGGTTTCAGCTAAATGAGACCCTCACCGCATTTGCTGACTGATTTACAATGGAAGCTCACATGTTGATTGGGGAGAGAATTTTATCTAAAGTTGATGTGTGCATTGCAATGGCCTTGGCGGTGAAGCCATACCCCAAGCTTCACAATGTCATGGCCCCATTGTTAGAGGACGATGTACCTCTTCTTAAACTTGTTCAGTTTGTACATCGCTTAGCTGTAACTTTCCCTCCAACCAGTACTGAGAAAATCCGCACTGTCACTGTTGTCCAGCCTAATCATGTGGGGTAAGTCAACCGGTCAAAAAGGATTCCATCAGGATACTCTCTGCTTTACAACAGACGTTCCTTAACCTCCAATCAACATCTGATTGACTACCATTCTGTCCCTAACTACGCTGATCAGCGGTGGTTGTTTTAGTAATGGGGGTCTAGTTACATTGATTCTTCTCATAACCATCTACCAAGTGGACCAAAGTATACTAAACACAGCCGTAGGCCCTATTGAGAAAGTTGTTTTTATTTGTGGTCGCACTGGGCACATGGGATGATCGTGCCCCAATCAACAGATCCCTCCCGTACACCAGGATCAGAGCTATCAGGGAAAAGTCAGAGCGGAGTAGAGATGGGACTCTCTACTTCCGCTACCTTGGACTCAAACGTCCCACCTGAATCTACTGTGTTAAATGCAGCAGAAGCTTCTCAGTATGAAGATGCATTCCTATATCAACATCTGGTTGGGGGAGTAAATATGCTGACCCAAGCGCGCATTGAAGAAATGGCGGACAAAGACTCTCCAGATTGACTGAAGCTTTATGCTTGTCAAATGTTTGACCAAAGTCTTTCAGATCAGTTAGAACCGTTCACAGATGCCCTGTCCCTGAGATGAATAGATGTCGCTTTTCTAGTGGACACTATTGTAACACAATACCCTAAAATTGGTGCAGGTATTATGAGTTTCCTGGGAAAACATGAATCATTGAGCATACACGTAGTAAATAGCCGGCATTCATCTTACTCTGAATGCACTTACTGTAAAATTGTGGTAGCTAAAAATCGGGTACATGCTATAATTGATATGGGCGCCTCTGTTAATTGTCTCCACTAAATTGGTGGTGAATTTGTCCTTAAAGCCTGACATAGACCACCGGATGGTGTATGGGACTGCTAGAGATGAAACCACTTTTTCTGAGGGAGCATATAGTGTGCTTCCCTTATGGTTTGGATCCATTGTTGTGGTGGCTCCAGTGGTGGTATTACCAAATAATAAATACGATCTGTTAATTGGTAAAGCATTTATGTGACACTATGGGGCTGTAGCTGACATGATGGAAGAACCCCTACCCATTTTGGGCCAGCGAAACCTTATTTATTTCAC
This sequence comes from Massospora cicadina, assembly GCA_022478985.1. Taxonomy (NCBI): domain Eukaryota; kingdom Fungi; phylum Entomophthoromycota; class Entomophthoromycetes; order Entomophthorales; family Entomophthoraceae; genus Massospora; species Massospora cicadina. The sequence continues at coordinate 172,673 of JAKSZP010010526.1, read as the reverse complement.
CACTAGTGGAGTGCCAAAGAGCTTAGTGCATATGGGACAGATCAACCTTGCCTACAGCAAAGGGGTGATTCCAGTGCGCTATCATCAATTAAAAGGGAAGATAAAATCCTCCCTCATTAGATTTATGAATACCAAGGGCTACCGCTTAGAGCAGCTGGAGCTATATCCATTCCCTCTGGACATCAAATAATAGTAGACACTGAGTTAGAAGTGGAAGTGCCAGCTGGGCTCTTTGGAGAGATAATTGGGCTTTATCAGCAATCACAGTTTGAGCCCCACGTGGCTCTAGGCATCATACTTCCAGGCCATGGGGAAATCAAGGTTTTGATAGAAAATCTTCAGAACAGAACAATTCAAATCCGCTGACATCGATTATAACATATTTCCATCTAAACCCAGTTGAGGAGATCAACCAGGTTCATGAGTTGGTTCTCTGGATGAATTTGGTCTGCCCATCAAACTGCATCTTGGCGCAATTGTGGTTGTACCGCGGGAGAATTTATCTGGGTTATCAGAAGATCAGAAGGAGCGGGAAAAAGCTTTATTTCAATAATATAAAGAGAAATTTGGCTGTTGTAAATCATGATTTGGGGTGCGCTTGGGGGTTGTTCATTGACTGGACACTGGGGATCATCCCCTCATTTGGTCTCGACCAATCCATCGATCACAGGCAGCTGAAGAAGTCGTCACCAAGGAGATTGAAAAGCTGCTAGAGCAGGGAATGCTTGAACCATCTAAGAGTCCGTGGGCTTCGCCTGACCTAATTGTTAAAAAAAGAATGGTACTAACCGCATATTAATCAACTACCAGAAGCTCAATAGTATCACCCAAAAAGATTCATAACCTCTACCATGGATTAATGATGCGCTGGATTGGCTAGGTGGAGCCCGCTACTTCTCAGCTATGGATTTGATATTCAGTTATTGGCAAATTGAGTTGCCTTCAGCGGAACAAGAAAAATGCGCTGTAATCACCTCAAAGGGAATTTTCCAACCAACTCGTATGCCACAAGGGCTCTGTAATGCCCTGGCTACATTCCAAAGAGCAATAGACACCATACTGGGTGATCTGAAGCTGTCATGCGTTCTTGCGTATCTCAACAATATTTACATCTTCTCTCGCACATTCACTGAGCATATCACCCATTTAGAAGAGGTATTTCGCCAACTGGCTGAGGCCAATATTTAAATCAAGCCTCGGAAATGCACCTCTTCAAGGATCAGCTTGAGTCCCTTGGGTTTGTGGTGGATGCGACTGGGCTAAGACATCAACCATCAAAGATAGAAGCTATCCAGAAGATGACTAAGCCAGTTAATAAGCGGGACATTCAGATGTTTTTAGAAGCGGTGGGTTATTACTGATGATTTATACCCAATTTCAGTTGCATTGGAGGTCTTCTGTTTAAGCTACTAAAGAAAGACGCCATGTTTATTTTTTTTTAGTACTAGATGGTCCCAACCCAAGAAGACGCCATGTTTAAATGGACGAAATGACGCCAATGCACCTTTCAATACACTTTGAACGGTGTTAGTGCGCCTGTGTTGCGCTACCCTAATTTTTTAAGGAATTTATAGTGCAAAAGGATGCATCACTTTCAGCTGTTGGGGTTATCTGTCTCAGAAGGACAATGAGGGAGAATAGCACCCCGTGGCGTACTGTAGCCATAGCTTGAATTTCCATATAAGGAATTAAACCATAGCTGAGTGAGAGTGCTTAGCGGTGATCTATGCATATAAACAGTTTGAGTCTACTTGCATGGAGTAAAGTTTAAAGTCATGACAGATCATGCATTTTTGTGCTGGTTGCAGAATTTGAGAGAGCCTATGAGGTAGCTATCCTGATGGGCTCTTAAGCAGAAAGCTTATGACTTTGAGATTCTTCACCAGCCAGGAGCATTACCAAAACGCCAATTGCTTATCGAAATTTCTGACAATTGCAGTTACAGCAGATTTAAGCGATATAATGTTTGACAAAATGCTAAGCGGAAAGTACAATGATGAACCGCCTTAAGTTATCAAATTACTAGACGGACTCAGAACCAATACATTCCTAAGAAATGGGGAATTATATAAGCATATAGTGGACATTACCATGAATATCCCAAGACCGTCCACCCACTCAAATGTTATTATGAATGCACACTGAGCTGTTGGCCATGGCGGAGTCCAGAAAACTCTTGAATTGTTAAGTCCACGGTATATTTGGAAAGCATGCAATTCAATGTGCTTGAGACCATGTCTTGCTGCCACCAGTGCCAGGTGGAGAAGCTGTTCCACCAAATGACTTCATATCAGTTGGTAAAACCTCACTTTGCTTGGCATACAGTCTCTATTGATGTCATGGGACCTCTGCCAACAAGAGCTAATCAGTCTTTTTATATCCTGGTGGCAATTTCCACTTGACCAGGTGGGTTGAGGCGCGAGCCATTTGGGATCTGGGGCAGTTACTGTGGCTAAGTTCATAATGAAATGCATCATACAGCGTCACGCCAGTCCACAGTTTACCCTTACTGACAATAACACCAACTTCACCTCTCACATTTTACCTAAGCTCAAAATATTAATGGCCATCTGCGGGGTCCTAACAACCCCATATCACCCTGAGTCCAACGGAATGATTGAACGGGTTAATGGGACTCTGGTGAATATACTCTGGAAGTTGGTTACAGATAGACCCTCCAATTGAAGTATCCTTCTTTCTACCGCAGTGTTCGCCTATAATATAAGTTACCATTCTGCCATGGGAAAGAGCCCCTTGCAATTGCTTTATGGGCGGCACCCCTCTCTGCCTGCGCTGCTATATGCCTGTAGAGGACACCGGCGGAATGAATCTGCAATGATATTTAACCACCCTTACAAATATGCTGATTAAGTTACAAACTGAAGCGTACTTGTTCAGCTTGGCCAAGAAAATTAAAAACCAGGCTGCTGACCAGGTACGGCGGAGTGTCCTAGCACAGTTCAAAGATGGAAATATGGTGCTATTCAATGATCAGCATGGGTTTAGGTGGAAGCACAAGCTCGCGAATATTTGGATCAGGCCATTTGAGATAATAGAAAAAATGGAGTTGACATGTATACTATCAAGGATCCCGCGAGCAGTTGGATTATAAATCAGGTGCACGCAAAATTCCTTCAGGTATATAAGCAGTAAAATAGCTACTCTAGAAATGAAAAATAAATTAATATATACATGTTTAGCTGCTAACGGTTTTATTATTTTAATTGGGGTTGTTCCTTGATGTCTTTTTCTTCGCTGTCTTCATCTTCCTGTCTTTTTTTGGCTTCTTGTGGTTTTTCTTTTGTTTTGATCAATGGGACCTTTGTTGCTTCTTCTACTGCTTCGAGTGTGCCATAGTTTCTATGGGCTCATCTGGGGTTGGGGGTGGAGGCAAAGGCTGCTGAGGTGAGAGCAAGGGGGCTGACATCTGCTCCAGGGCCACTGCGAGAGTCCAAAGTGGGGAGGCTGGTGCGTTGGGACTAGAAGAGGAGGATGGACTGGGATTCCAGGGTAACAGGTGAGGTGGTTAGAGTTTGGCTGGTTGATCGAGTCAGATTCGTTCCTTCCCCACAAGGAGCAATGCTTGCAACCACACACATTGATGATCCTGGGAAATCAATGAGTATGCCAACAGAGGGGCCAGAGTCATAAGGGCTGGCGAGTAAGCAGGTGAGTGCCGGCTCTAGGGGAAAGGCTGCGCCCAGTGCCAGACAATCTACAAGGAAGTCCTCCATGCTCAGATACACTATCAAAAAAGGAGCAGTTGTGAGGAATGCTACTCGCCAGGCCCACTCAAGGGCTGTCCGTTGCTGCTCTATCTTGAACCTAAAGCAGTTGTGGGATGCAAAAATAAGTTACCCAAGAGCGCCATGATGGGAAGGTACTGTGATGGATCATCGGCAATGAGGTTGGTGAACTCTGTGGTGACAAAAGCAAAGGCGAGCTAATTGGTTGTTGCAGAAGTTTACCCCCAAGGACTGGAAGTGGGTAGGAGCATGGAGAAAGGACCCTGACTAGCGAGCTATTACCCACTGCACAAAGAACAGCATCCGCTGACTGACAGAGCCACAGGATGGGCTTAGCAGGAGACAGAAGCACTAGGCGACTAAAGCCACTCGCCAGGAGCTTCGTCGCTTCATTATATGAAGGCCCTTGTGTTCGCTCCCCTCCCCAGCGTAGCTGAGCCATGATGTCCCTGAAGGGGGCGCGCCAGAAGCCAAATGGCTGATAAATTTGGGGAAGAATCTCTTCATGGGTTAGCATGGTTGTGAGGTCCACGTCAGACTCATCCTCATCAGCTGGGGGAAAAGGGAATCAGAAAAGAGGGTTGTGACCTGGGTTGGGTAACTCCACACCAAGCCACAGATGGCGAAAAAAGTGAACTCATGGACTTGCTGCTGTTGGTATGGAATGGTTCATATGGTGATTGAAGGAAAAGAGATGTACAGCTTATCATCCAGTCAAAGGGGGGGTAATGTTGCAAATCTATATGACTGGATGACAAGCCACCATTATGACAAAGTGAATCATCGGATGAATTCTGCCAAAGGCTTAATAGACATAATCCGCCGAGGATGTTTCAGAGCTATAAGTAATTGATCGCCTTTGGATGAGGCAATAATAGGTTATAACAATTCATATTGGATTGCCTTAAATTTGAGGCGATAGGGTGAGGTTGACATTTGACAGCTGATAAATTGGATCGCCTCAAATCAGGGTGATAAAGAATTGGAGAACAACAATATAAAACCAATGAGAAGATGGCGCAATTAATAACTAAGCAAAAAGGGTCTGTACTGACTAAGGTCGCTTGGATATCAGTGAAACAAGGAGACTGGAGGAAGGTGTTTTTTGGGTAGGCGTAGAAAAAGAGAAAGGATGAAGAAAGAAAAAGTGGACAAGAGGAAGATCCGCCAATTTATTATATCAAAATAAACAGAAGTGTTTTAGGGGGAAATTGCTAACATTTTATTATATATTAATTGTTCACAAGTGTGTTGGGGAACGGGTGATTGTCATATTGTCCATTCTAATTGTTCAATGGCCGAAACCCTGTGCAAAATACCCTTTATTGGGTACATATGGAGTCGCTGAAATTCAACAATCTTCACAAAAGAAGAGGCAGATAAAAGCTGAGAGCAAAGGGGTTGGGGCATTCGCAGGATGTGGGTCAAGGAAAAATAGAAAATTGTTAATTTTTTTGGTAACAATATAGGTCTGAGCATAGCCTCCAGGAATTTGGCAACATGGTGTTTAGCTTGTATGCATGCATCAGGAAGCTAAGAAGATTTAGTGATCTTGGCTCTGGTGATATGTGTGGTGGGGTGAAATTCTGCCAGTGCAACAACTTTCTTGATAGCAGAGGTGGCAGTTTCCCTTAATCATTCAATTTCAACTTTTGCAACCTCAGGGTTATTGGCAGGGTAATCAATTAAATGTAGCCCTTTATTAAAATCAGTGACAGAGAGTGCCACAGCATTGCGGAGACGGCGGCTATCAGGAGAGGCCACTGCAGACTTGGAAAGTTGATGGTCACTCAAGAATGGGGTAGCGGTGGGTTTGGGGACATATTTCTTGGGTGGAAATGGGGCATCGAAATATGAAGGTAGATATGGTTCCAAATTAATTAAAAAGTCGGAGAGGTGGGACAATTTCCCCAGATTCATTTAAATTCATCCAATAAATCTTAGGGATTTTGGTTGAGCATGATTGATTCAGAGGGATGTGGTTTTGGTTGGGTCAGTTTTGAGGCGTGAAATTGGTTGGATTGAATTTGGGTCCAAACCTGCTTCCAATTGGTTATATTGTGAGAAATTTGGCCAGCTTGGGCTTTGGTTGCAAGGTTTGCTGATTTTTCAAATGGTTGGCTGGAGGGGGTGGGGCAGCCAAAATCCCCACTCAAACGCTGTTTGTGTGGCCTCATGTGTTGGCTTGGTGGATTCAGCTTGTTTTGATTTGTAGCTACAGTTTTTTTGGAATGATCCAACTCATGGCAGAGGGGGCAAATGGTGCGGCTGTTGTCAATATGAGCCCAAAAGAGAGATCTGGTGCAGATGTGATATGGGCACATGGTGGGATGTGCTGGGCTATGGTTGGCTGGTGGGGTGTAATGGTGGCCATTGCCTGTGGTGCCGCTAACTTCTCAGCTCCACTCAGGACCAGAAGTGGAGGATTGGGTTTATACCATATTTGGACAGCCCCATCATCAATTCTTTGTAGAGTGTTTGAGGGGGAAGGTTCGAAGGAAGGTTTGCAAAGGTCACCACCATTATGGTGTCACTGGGGAGGCATGTACGGTTTGTGGTAATAGGTGTTTTTATTTATTAAGGGTGTAGTTGCTGCAGCAGCTGCGTCCTCTTTAGTGAGGAAACTAATATTGAAATAGCCCTTATAAGGGCGGAAGTCAATTAATCTCACTGGTGAAAAAGTGGACGTTGCCAGCTCAATTATTGCTTTGTCAGCATATGGGAAGAGATGCCAATAATTGATTCAGAGGCAAAAGCAAATATTAGATTGGGGTAGGGTAAGTGGGTGGGGGTGGGTTGGGTGGACTCGCGCTAAGTTTAATAATAAGTCCCTTGGAGGGACAAATTGGCCTGATGCATTAGGTGGACTGGATGAGCCATTTTGCGTCCATTTGCCTGCTGGGCGGAAAATGATAGCAGATGGAGCGCCGCTGCCCCACGCTGGGACAGCAGGCGGAAGATCCGCTGACATAAATGGAAAACTGATATGGTGTAGGTGTTGATGGAAAATTAATGGATGCTTTTTAATAAAATTCGCTCAAAAGTGATGCTCACAACATGGGCTCTTATCAGAGCCCATGTTGTGAGCATCACTTTTCTCAATGTAACAGTTCTCTTGACTGTCGCCAAAGTCCAAAAAATTGGTTTAAGCTAAAAAATAGTGGAGAGGTCAAAAAATGAAAAGGTGGAGAGAATAAAGACTACTTTATTGTGTTAGAAGGCGTCAATACTTATGGGAGTGCGGGGACATGGTGCCTAAGGGACCTTCATGGCCTGTAGGATCAGAATCTTTTACTGCCTTCAAGATCAATCGCCTGGATGGCGCCCTCATTGTACTGCATCATCTTTATGAATGCAACAGTGGGGCAGCAACATATGAGATTCAGGAAGTTGGGACAGGATTACTGAAGGTGATTCCATTGGTTCTTGTATGCATGATGCTTCATGATCAAATCTAGTTTTGGTGCCTCAGAATAAAGTTTCGTTTGCACTAGTTCAAGCATCACTCTGTCAAGGCTCAATAGAGGAACAGGGATTTCAGCTTGCTCGTCATCTTAAATACTAGCAGTGTGGGGATATCACAAGAAGTTTACCAGTAACAGGTTTTAAGGCTACAAAGGAGCGAGGTCCTGAAAGGTGGCTGGACCCATTGAGAGCCACAAACTGGATATAGTATTAATTATGTTAGTGGTCAAATCCACCATGAGCTCCTGTTGAAGCTGCTAAAGGGATAGATGTTTAAATAACCCATCAAACTAAACCATCAGAGTGGCGTCCACCATAAATGAGTTTAAGAGGTAGGGATGGGCTGTTTTAAAAACAAGCAACATTGTCACTGTGAACTTAGCCAGGTTTTTACTAGAGAAGGTTTAAAAGTACCCATTAAAGAAGCAGAAGTTCAATCCTCCCGGGGCTCAATACCATCTCAGCCATCTCAATGATGATAGCACTCATGTAGGGGAAGAGATTCTCTTACTTGACCCTAAGGCCAAAGCGCAGGTTGCTTTGGGAAACACCAGGGGCGCTCATAATCAACGCCTGGATGGCTTTAGTTAGTAGGATAATCCCTAGTGAGGAAAATGTGGCTAAAGGAATTTGCGGGATAGCAGAGCCGGTTGGGTTCTAAGTATCAACCAAAAAACAGGAGGCTGCGTATCAACCATAAATTTTCAGCAAGTATCAAACTCAACAATATCTTAAAATCTAATTTGCCTATTGGCAATGGTTGTTGCAGTATAAATCTTATAAGTTCAAATTTGATGAATAAAGTAATTAAATAAAAAGATAGATTTTAAAAAATCATTATTATAAAGCAAATATAATCCATGACCACCAGGCTTAGGATTTAAGTTTATTACAGAACGCACCAGGCAAGAGTTGAGAATTGGATTTCACCAAGCACATGAAAATGACCATAACAATAACACTCCAATTGCCCTATAAACCTTATCGCTACCCTTGTCATGCTATTAAATTGTCTTGGTAAATCAATTCATTGAACCACCGCCAGATAGTCTTTTATTATTATTTTTGACTTAATTCTAAGCACTAACAAATTAGTTCATCAATTAAATCTTGCCTCGTGCCAAATTAATCCCTATCTGTTTATTCGTTGAAAATACAGTTTCCAAAACCAGTTATTTTCATTGACCAAAAACTACCAGAATTACAAAGGAAATTCATTATGGACATCCTCGTTGACCAAAACCTTAAAATACTTAGATGACGTTGGACAGACAACCATCAAGATGCATTCACATTGAATAGATAAACGTCAGGTTCAGAAGCACTGTCTTAGTCTATTAGCCCCCACTAAAAAAACCACATAAAGGATCCAGGAGCGGCAGAGAAAGCTGACTCACAGTCTAAGTTTTTGAAGCTTATATATAAGTTGGAAGGGTGAGATATTGTAAGGGGGACAAATGCGGCAATGCAGATCTTGGTGTTGAAAATTAATGAAGGAACAAGGTCTACATGTAATTCAGATATTCAGCGCTGGGAGTACTTTTTAGAACTAAAGAGTATTTGAGATTTATTTAACAAAGGCTTAGTTTTAAACTCAAATTAACATTTATATTTAAGCATACTGTCATCATACAGCTATAGCTGTTTGAGTGCAACGTTACTTTTGCTAATCTTGCCCAATTGCCATCCTGGTTGCAACATTTGGTGCTCACTAAATTGGCTCTTACCACACCCTTTATTCTAAAAAAACCAAGATGAAAGAAGCTGAAAATACCCCTAAGCTCCCACGCTGCTTTAACAGCCATGGTTTACCTGAGGTAGGGGTGGTTTATACCATCACTGGCCTCTATCAGGCACTTACCAGTTAGGAACTCCTAGTCCAAAGATAAGGGCAGGAGACAATAAAATTGAACTATAATCTTGTAGAGTCTGACCAAAATCATAAACAAGCTGCCAATATTTTTAGGCTAAATGACACCATTTTACTATCTTATGAAGCAACCTCGCCAAAAATTTGAAAAAGGTTGCTTGTAAGTGTAAACTTGACCATGACTGGGATATGTCCATGGACTCTGAACTTAATGAAAGTATCAATCTTGCTCTAACTAAAATCCCTACTATCATGATTTTTTTACTCAGGGCATAAGCTTTTCCTAGCGCTAATAACATACACTGAAAAGTCCTGATATTGCTCTGATGATCTCTTTGTTTTCTCCCCTTCACCTGCCTTTACAGTTTGTTCCTGAGGATTGTCCCAAGTCAATCAGTAATTAGAGTTTGATGATGAGCACCAATTTTAAACTGATTAGATCGTATAACTTTGGAAGTAAAGGTGACATACACACTTTTATGCTGCTATTTGAGATTATTTCAGAGAACTCAAAAAACCAGGCCAAACTAGACGCTTTGATGAACCTTTTGGACTCTGTCAGTTAAGAGATGATAATGCCAAAGCAATTTGAAACTGGCATGCATACTACATTGGTAAACAAGTATTATTTACAAGTTAATAAGAGGAAATGATGATATAGCAGACAGTCGCCTTCATTTACATCAAATTTAGATCAGATGAGAAAGCTTTACCCTTTGCTGAACATTTTTATCTTGAAGCTTAGGTGTTGTATGGGGTTAAAATTCTGAGTCGCTATGATACTAAAATTGATTTACGCCATGCCTGAAAGCCCTAAAAAGTGTTAAATCTGACTATTCTACCCGATTTATATTCTGAAATCACAATAGCTGAAATGGGAAATTATTTTGTCATTGCATCCACAATTTTGACGCACTAAACAGCATATAACATATATAAAGATCTGTTGGACCAAATAAAGAATATGTTAAATATTAAAAAGCCAGAAGCGGTCTTGCTACCCTACCAAAGAACCTGATATATTATTTGACTTTGATTCCAGCACTTACGTATGAAATTTTTATCACAATAGAAAAGGGATTTCTGCTTCTGCTAAACTTTTTCAGAACCCAAGTAAATAATGGGATGATAACAATGCTGCCTCACTGGTAGAACTTTAAGTATGAGCACAAAAAAGGTTTTCTATGCCTCCACAGCCACTGGTCATCAGCGACTTATTCTCTTACTTGAACCAAGCAGAAGCTCTTGACTTTCCTATGCTTACTAGCTCCTATAGTTATTCCAAGTGTACTCAAATTGATAGCGTGGACAACGTTAAGGTTTGACAATTGTAGACAGTGGGGCACCCATAATCATAATTTCCTTTTACACTGATAAATTAACTTGTGGTTTCACCCAATACTTCTCTTTGCAAAGAATATGAACCGCAGAAAAAATGCCACTATTTCAATAGGAGCATATATCTCCTTACAATGCATTTGATACTTTAGTGCTGTTTGATCTGGCCATTGGTTTACCTCATGATAACTATAAGAAAATTACGGTACCTTTTTTATTTAACTAAGGTAAGCTGACCAGGGGATGGACTTTACCAAACTAAAACTAAAAAACATAATAAAAAATAATGATTCAAACAAAACGCCCAAAATGGACGGATTGATTGAATCTTACCCAACAAAAAATCCAACCAGGTGGGCAGCGAATACTGCTATCCCTCCATGGTGGATGGGGAGGGGGTATTGGGGGGCTCATCTTTGGCTGCATCCATCTCATCCCAGAGTAGGGTGCGTGTTGAGACAGATAGTAAGGGTGTGGGGGCATCAGTGGTATGGGGTTCGATATCCTTGATGATTGGAACTTCCAAATAGTTGCCAGCCATCATAATGCCAACGATGTATTTGGCCAAAGCATCTTCAGCTTTGAGGTGAGCGTCTGGGAATTTAACAAATGTGGCAATGTTGGTTCAGGTTATATTTGCTTTTGGATTCCGTGCTACTGTTACCACGTTCTGGATGGCTTCAGTAACGTTTTTGTGTAAAGTTTTCATGTTGATCTTACTTTGTGCAGTAAAGTCTTTGGGAATAACGGGAGGTGGAATTCCTCCTGTGAGTGCAGCCACAAATTTGGCGGCAGCTTTGTGGAGTGGATGGCAATCTGGTGTGGCGGCTGCTTCTACTGCAAGCTGGTGGTCGCTGTAGAACGGTTTGGCATTAGGTTGTGGGACATATTTCCAAGGTGGGAATTTTGAATCCCATTCTGCGTTACAGAGCCGCTCAACTTGCAGCGACAGTTCTTCAACGATGTTACCTGATATGTTAATTTCATCAAATAGTTCCCATGGGTTTTGGTTGAATTGGATTGGGGAATCAGCGTACAGTTGAGGTTTGTTTGATTTGTTTGTGGGTGGATGGGATCAAACTAGGATCCAATTTGATGTTTGATTAGAGGAATTATTTGTGGCATTGGGGTGGGGAGGGAGGATGATTGGTGGCTGTAGGTGCAGCTGCAGCAATAGGCTTTGGGGGTGGAGGAGGTAGGATTGTGCCCCATACCTAAAATGTACAGGGTGGGCATCAGATTGGAGGTTGGCAGATGAGTCATCCAATCCATCTGACGTGGTTGAGTAGGGGCATTTGCATTTCGAGTGGTCTAACTCAAAACATGATGGACAGATCGTCCACCCACCCTTGATGCAGGCCCAAAATGGATGGTCAGGCACTGAGGGAATAACGGTGCGTGGCAGAATTTACACCAAAATTTTACTAAATTCAGGGCTTATTGTGGCATATGCCTGAGGCCCAGCAAGTCGTGTGGCCCCATTTGGGACCACAAATTATAGGATGGGGTTGGAGCCATAGGCTGCCAAACTGGCCGTCAGCTCCTAGTGGAGCACTTCAGGGGGAGGTGGGTGGGAAGGCTAGCAAACTGGACCACCAAAGTGCTGTCCGCTGGGAGCCAAGTCTGATTTGTGGGGAGAGGGGTGCCCTGGAACATCAGGGGCACAGTTGCTGAAGTGGCAGCGTCAGCTTCGCAGGTGAAGCTGAGGTCAAAATACCCCTTGTAGGGGCGGAAATCAACAAATACGGCGGGTATTATCACCACCTGTGCCATTTTGATAATGGTTTGGCCATCATAGGGGAAGAGTTTCCCATATTTGACCCTAAGGCTGAAATGCATGTTGCTCCAAGGGAGCACTAGGGGGCAGCATGGTACCACTTGGGTACGAGCAAGTTGGTCGTCCAGGTCCTTGGGTGGAATGAATCGGCCCATGGGTTTGGAATGACTGGGTGAACCAGTCCTAGCGCGTTTTACTTCCAGATCGAAAATGGTGGGGGAGCTTTGCCGCTGCCCCACACTGGAGCAGCCGGTGGAGAATCTGATGACATCAGAGCAGAACTACTATGGATGAATACAATTTGTTTTTTTATTTATTTATTATTGTGGGGGAAGGCCAACCAGGGGATGGACACTTCCAATAAGACATGAAGAAAACAAAACGTAGTAACAGGGGGGGCACCCCAGAGAAGCTAATGCTATCTCCTGTTGCCAGCGGGAATGACACTACTGGGAGGAGGGGTAATATGCAAAGGGGATGGGACCACGATTGAGCACGTGTGGAGGAAGGTGTCAGAGTTGATGAACCAAACTGGGAACCAGGAGGAGACCAACTGACGGTGACGTGGTGGGAGGTATCCAAACATCCACGCTTGAAAGTGGTCCACTAAGTGGGACCAGAACCGATGGACAGCTGCTGGGAGGGTGGGGGTGGAGCCTGCAATGGCATCCAAGACAATCGTGTGGATAGTCCACGTGGCGATTGCAACCACCAAAGCACAGAGGGAGGGTGGAAGAGGGGAGGCCATAGATAAAGCAAACATATCCCTAGACAAACTGAAGGGGTATGCCTTATCCTGGAAAAGCAGACGTTGCACCTCACGCTATATCGCTTTAAAGGTAGGGCACTTTTCCAGGAGGTTAAACAGCGTACCATACTGTCCACATATGACACAGGATGAGTGTAAAGCGTTAGAGCGCTCAGCAGTATGGTAACCCACCTCAAACGGCGCCACACATGAGAACGGATATGAGGCAGCAGCAGAGGGTGGTGGGCGTATTTCCAAGTTGCCTTCTGGGTTTCAAGGGAATAAGGGATGTCCATCATGTCCAAGTAGTCCACCCTGGATAGGACATGGGGCCTTGTGGGTATCAAGCCGTCCAGATTGGGTAGCCCCTGTACCTCCTGCGTGAACTGAGGAGAGGGGCGCCCCCTCTGGGCAGTGTGTTCACAAATACAAATTCTCCACTCGCCGCTCTGCATGGAGGAAAAGGATTCGTTTAAAGTGGGGTGAAGTTCCATGAGGACCTGCGGCTGAAGGGTTGGAAGCCAGGGATTTCATCAAAGAGTGAGGGTGCGACGTATTGGTAAGGCCCAGGGCGCAAAAGAAGTTGGAGTGGGCTGCGCGGGACCAGTGTTGGGTCGAGAGTTTAGGGATGGTAACAGCCACGATCCAGGTGCCCAGGATCTTTACAGCATGGGCCTCAAAGTCTAGCAGGCCCATGACACCACTATGGCAAGGGCCAAAAATGACCTCAAGTCGCACGGGCAGTGGGCGGCCTGATCAAAGCCACCCTTGCAGAAGGGAATACCGTGTTTTGAAGAAACCTGGAAGAAGGCGATGGCGTGGGCCCCAAACCAAACTTTGTAGAGGAGCATAGAGTTAGCTAGTGCAAACCTAACAGTAAGGGAAGTAGGGTGGGCTCTGAGGGAGGCGATGCGCTTCATCACGTTGTTCAGAATATGGCTTTCCATCACTGTTGAGGCATACCCGCCTGCCTCCAACCACACCCCCAAATGGCGGACTGGCCCAACAAAAGGCGCGGCACAAAGGGGAGCACAAGTGGGGCGGTGTGGGATGGGCAGGGAAAGCAAGCGTGTGTGCTAGCAGATGGGTCGGGCTGGAAACAGGGCGCTGAGGCCCAGCGGGTTCGATACTGACCAAGGAGGATGATTTTAGTTTTGGAGGCGTTTAGTGCAGCATTACTTACCCGGGAGTAAACCCGGATAAGAGCTTCAAGCGCGCGCATCATGATTGTTAGACACCCTCACCACACAAATATTAGCAAATGCCAACATCTTGACTGGGGCTTGGCCTTGCACATGGACCCCAGTAAGGCGGGCATTAACATTCTGAAGAAGTGGGTCAAGGCTGAAGTTATATAAGAGTGGGCTAAGGGGGTCCCCTTGGCGTAGGCCCCTTTGAGGTAGAACTACATCCGTGAGAAATCCAGGGCCACGCACTACCATTGTAGTGAATTCCATTATCAGCATCACCCAACTGATGAAATGAGGGGGTAGGCGGAATTGGTGGAGGCAGGCCCTGAAGTATTCCAAGTTTACTCTATCATAGGCCTTCTGCTGGTCTAAAAATACAAGTGCACCAGAGGCCGTGGACTGACAGGCTTTGGTCACAGTGTGCACGTTGTCCCAAATCAACCTTCTGGGTATTAAACAGAATTGTTTTGGGGAGATGGTAGCAGAGGCAACAAACTCTAGATGGTTAGCCATGATTTTAGTTAAAATTTTTGTGTCAGTGTTTGTTAGAGAAATGGGGCGCCAGTTGGCCAGGTCTAGCTTATCTCCTTTTTTGAAGAGCGTAATGGTGTAGGCCTCTTGCCCTCCTGGTAGGAGGCGCGTTTCCAAAAGGCTCTGATTAAGGGAGGCAAGCAACAGTGGGGATAAATAATTGAAGTCCTTCTTAAAGAACTCATAAGGAGTGCCATCAGGGCCTGAGCATTTCCTATTTGGTGCACCGCGGATGGGTGTCCATAATTCGTTCAGAGTAATCAAATTTATTAACTCTTGGAATCGGGAAACTGTACAGATGTGTGGATTATCGAAAAAATTTGCCATTTCAGCTGGCAGAATTAGTTAAGATTAGTATAATTTGAAGTGATACTTAAGTATCTCAATCGCCACTTTGGCCGGCATATCTGTGACATAACTATCTGGCCTTTGCACCTGTGTGCAGGCCAAGCTCTGGCGTGGTGCAAAGAATTTTTAAAAAAAGTAAGCAGAGCACATGTCACCCACTGTTATGTGTTTAGCTCTGTACTGAATACAAACCTGATGCTTGTGTTGCTGCTCAAGCGCGTTGAGGTTGGTGGCCACTTCCGCCCATTTGTGACCCCAAGCAGGGCTGTAGCCCGTGGCTGGAATGTTAGCTCTCAGGTGGGCCATCTCCACCAGAGCACGCGAGATGACTGCCATGGTGGAGCGTGAGCGTCGGGAGGATAGGTGGTGAGCCTGGAGGATTGTGTCCGCTTTGAAGGCAGAACAGGTGGAAATTGGATCAGCGCAAAATGGTGCAATAAACTCCTGTGCTAAGGTCACAGATTCCAACCATGTGGAAAATCTTGGCGATGCAAGATTGTCTGGGCGATGTTTGCACCATATTGGAGCCTGAGTGACTGGGTCGGGCAGGTAGAAGGTTATCAAAACCAGCCTGTGATCAAAGAAATTGATTTTCGCCATGCAAAATTGGGAAATTTGGATACAAAAAATCAACGGTGTGAGGATTGTCAATGTGGGACATGGACCTTAACTGGCCGTTGTAGACGTGTGGGCATGACATGTTTTTGATCAGTGGAGCATGATGCGGCAGCGCATCAAACAACCCTAGGGTGGCCTTGAGGGCGCGTAGTTCTACGTGACCCTGTGGCAGGGAAGATGAGAAAGGCCAGCGGTTGGTGGACAGGTTCAACCAACAGTTCATGTCGCCAACTACAAAAGGGTCAGGGGGTAATGGAAAGATTTGACTAATGAGAAAAATTCCTGACGTTCTTGTGCACAGGTCAGGGCGTAAATGTTGATAGCGTGCGCCACTTTGGCCCACAAAGATTTGACAACGAGGACTCAGCTATTAAGGAAGGATTCAGACAATAAAAAGTTGAAAAAATTGTTTTTTAAATAAGCACCCCACAGTGCTCTGACCAGAAGGACAGGGATGGGAGGAGCATGGATCTATGCATCCTCAGAACTGCACAGACAGTGGGACTCCTGGATGGCCAGGATGTCCACGGGTAAATTATTTTGTAAAAAACTCAGTTTCCTAGCCCAGGATGTCAAGGCTTTGAGTCTGGCAATGTTTAATGTCCCTAAAGTAAAGGCTCCCCCCATTGCACCTTAGGTGCGAGGGGAAGGGCACCTGAGCCCTTCAGCCATCTCTTGGTCATCACGGTGCTTCTTGGCACCTCAGGTGTGTGCAGCAATGTAGTTGGAAGAATAGGTAACTTTAGCAGTCAGGTTTGCATTGGCTTTTGCCTTCACTTTTTTCCCCACTGCAAAACGAGATTTTTTCAGTGCGCTCATGTTTGGTGCACCAACACTTGATTCAGAAGTTTTGACAGGGAGGTTTGAAACTAAATCATTTCCAATCAAGGCTTGGGCGCATAGGTCAGGTGAAATTGACTCGCCCATCAGGACATCATTTTGGGAGGCCCAATCGGCTTGGGCATCCCAATCTGATTGGTCAAGAGATTCCCAAGCTGCTTCCACCGTGAAAGTCTCCATGTCCTCCTGGCATTGGGAGAGCAGGATAGCGGAGGCGACCTTGGCCACCACCTTATGAACCTGTTTGGCCTTCTTCCGCTCTTGTGGGGATATAGGGTGCACTACTAAGTAGCAACCTTGTGCTCCCCACGGAAAGGCCTCCTTAGTATTGGCAGTTGGTTTATAGTGGGTATCCCCAGTGTTCATAGCCGCTTAGGAATGCTCTTAGAATGTGACGCCCTCCATAGAGGGGCAGGCGTGTGCCTTGTGGCTGAATGCATCACAATGGGAGCAGATGGGAGGTGCGCTATCCACTGTTACCCAGAAAGGGTAGGTGGTATGCCCCTCAATATTGACATAGGTGGAGTGCGGGATTTGGGTTAGATCCTGCGCTATCCCCTTGGTTGGGGTCAGGACTGCAATAGCCTTGCTGGTGCACAGGTGTGGCATCAGAATAAAGTGTTGCATTTTGAAGGATTGTATTCTGCTGTATACGGTGAGTCCAGCCTTCAGGTGCTGTTCCAGTATGGCGCATTTGACTGTAATGGGCAGAAAGTCGAAAGTAAGAAAAATTTGGTTGGATTTTGTCCATCTGGTGCACTTAGTTTTGATGACCCGCTGCCCGTCAGGGAGGTCTACCTCAACGCGCACTGTAGCAGCTTCATCCGCTGCCTCCTTGCTATCAAAACCAAGATCCAGCCAACCACGTGACATGGTGTGAGGTGCGATGTACACCACGTATGGGAAATGAATGTGTACATCCCCACAAAATTTTCCCATAGCGCCACTTTCTGAATATCCAGGAATACCTGTACTCTGTGTTTCACCAATGAGAGTGGTTGATATTGTGGCGTATTGATGTATTGGTTGCATCGCGCCTGCCAAGCTAAAATTTCTGGGGAAATGGTAACCACCAGTTTTTTGTTTTTATCTAATCCGCCAGATTCACCG
This sequence comes from Massospora cicadina, assembly GCA_022478985.1. Taxonomy (NCBI): domain Eukaryota; kingdom Fungi; phylum Entomophthoromycota; class Entomophthoromycetes; order Entomophthorales; family Entomophthoraceae; genus Massospora; species Massospora cicadina. The sequence goes on along the minus strand of JAKSZP010010526.1, from coordinate 155,092 downwards.
GGGCATTTGCAAACTGTGGAAGTCGCGGGTCCACCCCCTGTGCCCTTTACCTTACTTGCTCAACTGCTCCATGACATAGGCGCAAACTAATCTCCTCGATGAGATTATCAAACTAAAATCAGACTTGAATTGAATTTTGTTGCAAAAGTGATTACAACGAGAGAGAAAAAGTTTTTTGTTTTTTTTTAAATTTGTGTAATTTTCTTGGAAAGTTACGTTGAGTGGAAAGAGAGTTAATTTTAAAGCACATTTTTTATGAGAAATTATGGGCTTCAAGTCAACCATTTAAAATGATACTTTTATATATTGAGATGCCAACTATTGCTTTATAATATAAGAAGGTAACCCATTAAAAGCCTTGTCTTTCCCTAACTGGTAAGCTGTTGATCCAAAATAGCCTGGCATCACTTCCATGTTGGATGCTTTGCAACCATACCAAGTGATTGTCATCCAGCTTGCTGGCTCCTCTGAGATACAACTGCAAGCGAAGGAGATTCTAATATTGCACTGAGCCACCAATCACTAGCAGGAACAAATATTATTTAATCAATTCCTTATGGTTAATTGCAAAATTCAGCCTTCTTATTAATCCAACATGGATCCCATCACTGCCTAGTAAAATTCATCCTAATCATGGGGAAATTGAGGCGTTTTACCTAGCCCATTGTTATATCCTATTCAGCAAAAAACACCATCAACTCGTCGCCAGCACTTATGTGCTGCCCATAGGTAGTAAACAGGACATGATGACAATGAGCCTGCAAGATTAGGGGTCTCCCACTGAGATCTCAATGGATTAATCTATAATTATTCAAACTAAACCACCCAACTCATGTGGTAGAAAAATCTAGCTCCCAAGGATGAAATATAAATAATCATAAATCACTACTCCACATAAACTTAGAAGATTTGATGCTTTACAATAACAATCCTATACCTTTGAGGATAGGGAACATGACTCTAAGTTGAAAATCCTAGGAAATATGGCTATCAACATCTATACCCCTAACCACTTAACAAAAGGCTTTATTGTCTATCTGGTGTATGCCAATATCTTATGAAATATCTTTTGTACACTGGTCTGAAGGCCACGTTTTCTAATTTTATTGATTTGACCCTCACACATTTTTTTCTGCTATGTTTGGTCATATGGGGAAATATTTAAATTTTGGGTTTATCCAAAAATATGATAATAAGCTTAGTAATAACTCTCCAAATGCCCTATAGACCTCGCCGCTGCCCTTGTCCCACTATCTATGTCCCTCAGTAGATCACTTACCGCTGATCCACAATTAGACATTCAGCTAGCATTTCTTAGACTGGAATTTAAGCATTGATAAATTAATTCAGAAATAAGATCCTGACTTTCAGAAAATTATCCCTATCTATTTGTTGACCAAAATGGCCAGTCCTAAAACCAGTTCCATTACCTTTATTTTAAAATTACCAGAATTACTAAGTGAATCCAGTGTGAGCCTCCCTGTAGACTAAAACCCTAAAATATATAACTGACGTTGGCAGACAACCATCAGAATGTACAACTTTTACACAGATGAATGTCGGGTCTCTGAATCTTTTTTAACAGCCTATCAACAAAACTTAAAAGAAAACCACTAAGAGTTTTGGGAGCTGAAGAGAAGGCTGACTCACGGCTACGCTTTAGAGGCTCAGTATAAGTTGGGAGGGTAAGGTATTGTAAGGGTGACAAATTAGGAAATGCAAACTTGATATTACAATTATTGGAGGAACACTGGCTTACAATTTACGCTTAATCTATATTTATGGAAGTGCCCAACATAGATAATGAAGATTTGGTTATTTATCCTAAAAAGGTTTAGTTTTCTACCAGCCTTTACATTTTCATTCTAGATGCGCTGTCTTCATAAAATTATATATGTTTGAGTGCAACGGTACCTTGTCAAACATGCGCAGTTGCAGTCTCAAACTCAAGACCAGGCATAAACTAAAGTATATTATTGCAACAAAGTATAACTAAGGTTGTCAGATAATCAAGGCTATCTCTTTAGCCAATAGATGAGCATCTAAACCAAAAAGCTATATTTTTATTACAAGCCCAATAAGGGTACCATACTTTAAATACTAATGGCACTAACAAGACAAATGTACATATGATACATCACAGTCTTCATTTATATACTCTTCCATGCTTATGATACATATTTTTAGTCTTGTAGTATAAAAGGGTCTAGAGACTAAAATCTAACTTGCTTTAAATTTCTAGATGAATCACATCTGAGCTTTCTAGTAAAACAAAGTTAACACCAACCATTGTCGCTCAATGAGACTAAGTTCTTATATGTCATTATATTTGAGATCTGCTGCCCCAGCTTAAAGTGGTGGTGCGCCACCTCCTGGAGGTTTCAGCCGATACCAAAGTAATTAGGCTGGATCTGCTAGCCCCTCATCCTGATGATCATTTTTTTACCCTTAGGACTTTGCTCAACATCTCTTGTTCTCCCAGCGCGGAGCTTTATAGTCCCCTAGTTCTCCCTCAGAGAAAGATGCGCTTCAGCCTTCAGGTCAAGTATGATAGCCTCTTCTTACTACATGAGTGCAACCATAAATATGTTGGCTTCAGGCGGTGTTTTCTAATAGTTTAATAATTTTTGGCTCTTTAAGGTATATTTTGAACTATGCTCTTCAAAGTCACCCCATGCTGTTGTCACACTAAATGATAATTTCTGTTGTGAATCGTCCCTCAAAGACTACGTCATATAAGCCACAGGAATTAAGGCTAGAACAATTGAGAGATACTAGTGATCCCTCCAAAGTCATTGACAGAAAGTGGTTTCTAGACTTACCTGTCAGGTATGACGCTCATAGTGCTGCAATAGTAACACTTAGAAAATGGATTTAAAATTGGGAAAATACTAGGTACAAAGGTAATTGAGTTTGACAAAGTTTGAAAAAATATCAAATTGTTGAAAAGCAAAATATATTTTACCTTATATGGGTTTTGAAAAACACTTGGATCTCAAAGTTAATAGTCAAAATATGTATCATTGCTGAGATGGTTTGCTTTTCTCAGATAGTATATATATATCTAATAGAATAACGTGTTACCTCAAAAAAATTCCTTATCTTTGTGTATTCTTGATATATTTCTTGTTTAAAACTCTTCCCACAATGGTTAGCCTTAACCTACGGTTCTGATCTGACCTAATTTTAGTACCAAAAGCAATCCTTTCACAGCTTCCTGTTCTGCTTAGTTTGCAACTCACTTTTTACTTATAAAAACCTAAAACCATAATAACTGACTCCATTTTTATGGCCTCTTTCATTTATTCTCTGATTCCTTTTAAGGTGGGTTTAACACAGATTTATAATGTAAACACACTAGAGGTCACCTGGGACGTTGCTTCCTGCTCCTGGCACACTTTACACTTTTTTGGATGATTATCCCTAGAGTTTTACCTTCAGCAATCTCCTTTTCTCTATTTTTCTTGCCATCATCTGAGAAAAAGTCTATATTTGGTCATGCGTTTCTTCTCCATCAGGATCTCTAGAGCTAGTCCAAATCATTTTGAGTTGACTCTCATGGAAATTGGCCGCAGGGTTGGTACCCCTTCTCCGTCATAGCCTTGGCCTTCTCCCAAATAAAGGGGCGCTCTGAAGGCGTTGTATGTCTTCCCTAACTCAAGATACTCAGACAGTGTGTAGTACTCTCATTCCACAATAGTCTTCATCTACATTTGGTATTTTTTTAGTACTAGATGGACTACATTTGGTATTCTAAATTTAAAAAAGAGATTTTTGACAAGCTGTCCAACCTTAGGTATCATCTAAGTCCTAGGATAAGTATTATATTTTGGACATCTTTATTTTCAAACTTCTTTTTGTGAGATTTCTAAGTGAGCTCAGCAGTGGTTTCTAGAATCTATTGAGACAGTCAAATCTTTTCTAAAATACCTTCAAACTCTCTAAGCTTTTATAAGACCCTACGAATATCATCCTGCTATACCTGAGGAGTAAAGCTCCTTTTTACCTCTATCCCAAGGAGACCTTTACTAATATCCAGTAATATCGTCTGTTTCAAGAGAAAGAATCAAGACTGAATCCCTTGAACAGCTGAAGGATTTCCACCGCAAGTCCCTATGTAATAATGGGTTCTATGAGCATCTGTGGTAAACCTCAAATCTAGAGTCTGTAACTTGCTCCAATCTCATGTCTATACTCTTCAATATCATTCATCTTGTCCAACCTAACTGCAATGCCAAATTTCAGTACTAAACCTGAAAGCTTTGTCTCAGTTGTATCTTCATAGAGAACTTCACTTGTTAATTATTGATTAGTCAAGTTTTTTCTCATTGCTAAATACATCATAAAAATTTTTGTTGTCATAGATAACTCCAATTTAGCCATTTAATGTTCTCCCTCCGTGATGCCATATTATTGTTTAGAACCTGCAGTGATATTGCCAACAGGTGATACTGAAACCTATGTCATAGGTGGTGTTCTCCTTAACACTGGCCCTTCACCGCCGCACTTCATGGAGTAACCCTCTACTTTGTTCTCAAAGGTCGAAGGAGTCAATAGATCTATTTTTGATTCATACCATTCAATTTACACTAGCTCCAGACACTCAATTTCCTTTTTTAGACTCTAGGCTTTCCTAATAGTCAGTTGCCGCCCCAGTCAGGCTGAGAAACTTTTCCTTATTGTCCCAAAGTCTACCTCTTTAGTTGTTTTTTATCAAAAAAAGGTAGATATCCATAATAAGAAATTGAAAACAAGGTCTCCTTAGATGACCCCTCAAGAAGCTTGGATGTACTTACTGGATTTTTTTCCTGATACAAAGACCTACCCCCTGATAAACAAAGCGCATCAAGATACACACACCTTTTAAGTCTTGTGGGCAGCTCATAGGAAATGTGAAGTATATTCTGTAAAATCTTTCAAAGATACTCTCCTCTTCTACACCATGTTGGCTCAGAGCTCTCTTATCCTCTTTTTAGCCCCAACTTATAATTTTTTCTGCAAACTCTTGTCCATGGCTACTTTATATAGCTCTGAAAGGGACTTTAAACCTTTTACTCTGGTAGACACTGGCGCTGCTGAATTTTTATCTACCAAGACCTTGTGAAAGCCTTAGAATTACCCTTAGTGGTAGGCCAATTTGTAAAGGGAGGAGCCTCCTAAGTCATTTTAGTTACCAATGCTATCCCCAGTCCCCTTCAATGTGGGTGAGCGGGTATTTTGTGGACACCTTCTTTATAACTAAAAAACTTCTTTACCCAGATATTTTTGGTGTAGGCTTATGGATACTTTTTGACACCCTCACTTATCTTTCAGATAAAACAATCTATAATTAATTTACAAGTGGAACTACTGTTACCATCCCTTGCAGGACAAAAGTGTCATGGCGTTGCCAAGGAGGTGAAAACTCTTTCTCAGGCTGGCCTTGCCACTATCCAACCAGTCTCAACTCTTGATAATCACTTAAACTGCCGATTGTATCAAAGCTTCTGCAGTTTTTTGACTCCTCTAAAGCTTACCCACTTCCTGCGCACACTAAGTTTGACATTAAGTTAGTTATGACCATTAACATTGTTAAGATGTCTTCTCTCGTCTACCCCCTATCCTTGAGAGAGGAGGCCTCTCTGGAAGTTTAGTTTGACTAAATGCTTTTAAAGGGCCAGATCTTCAATAAATTTTTCGCCTTTTTTCTCATCTCTGTTATATGTGAAGAATCTGATGGCTCTCTCAGACCTTGCGTGGATTATGTAAATCAGAACAGCATTACAGTTTCTGACAACAATCAATTGCCCTTATAGCAACAGATATCTCGCTATGTTGAGAAGGGTAGAGATTCAAATCAAGCTGGATTGTCTTAATGCCTTAAACTAGATTCATAATAAAGTAGGCAAGAAAATTTTTCCAATTTTAATTCCAGGAAAGGTATTTACCAGTTCTGTGTCATCCCCTTTGGTTTAAATAACGCCTCTGCCTGTTTTTCAGCTTTACTGATTCCATCTTAGAAGATCTTATAGGATCCTGTGCAATTGCTATATGATTAATATACTGTCCATCTCCTCAGATGAAGAGTCTCATGTTCGCAATCTGGTAGCCATCATGGAGCATCTAGCATGGGTAAATCTTACACTCAAAGTGATAAAGTACGAGTTCTTTAATCCTAAAGTTAGTTCTTAGGGCTTGTTATTTTTTAACGTGGCCACATGATTCCTCCAGATATTGAAGTAGCCATACACGATTGGGTGACTCCTACCACCCACACAGAGTTGCACAGATTCATTGGGATTCTTTAATTCTTCAAGAAGTATAACCCACATTTATCTGAAGTGGCTGCTCCCTTCTATACTGCATCTGGGAAAAAACTTTCATTTGTACAATGTGTCAGAGAAATAGTTGTTTGGATAATAAGTAAGATTAGTTTGGAGGAGAATAGCTCCGCTTTTTTAATACTAAAGTCCTATCCAAATCTTGGTGAAATTAGCCTCTTGGAGTAATGTGATTACTCCCTCTCCTTAGCCAAATAGGCCTACGTTTAGTAGCAGTGTTACGCTGAATTGGTAGCCAAATCAAGGGAGACATTCTGAAAACTCTCCAAGGCCTTTATCTAATTTAGTAAGCTCCACCATGGAATTGGCTCCTTTTATAGCCCTGGAGGGGGTCCACCAGGTGAAAATATATTCCCGCCATCTGATTGGTCTAAATATATAGAAATCCTGCCTCATGGGTTCATCTTTCTGGCTGTCAACTCACCATCTGCCCTCGCATTAAAGTGAGGCAAGTCTTGAACGATTTGATAGGTCAACAGCCCATATTACCTAATTTGTATGCACCTAGCTTATAATGAATTTTTCGTCTAACTCACTTTAAGCTTCGAAACAATTTAAAAACTAAGTAGCCAGATATTGAGAGGGTTTGCTTCTTAACCCCCTCGCAGCTACTAATAAAAACATATATAAAAATAAACCTCTTAATCACTTTATTATTAGTTTACTATAAGTGGTCAAATAACCCCCTAATAATTATTTATCTCCATAGTAGAGAACCGTACTTCTCTGCAATTATTTGTTGGAATTTAGGTGCAAAACGCACCAGCGAGCAATACAAAAAGCCTAAAATCCAACACAATGAAATGCAATGCAGCATTCAATAAAGTTAAGACCATCCTCATGTCCAGATCCGTTATAGCGCATTCAGATCCAAGTCTACCTTCTATTGTTGGCACTAACTCTCCTAACTTTGCCTCAGAACAACCTTGTTGCTGGAAGGAAATGTCAGAGTTCACCCTGTCACTTATTTCTCTAAGGAGATGTCCTCTGCTCAGTTCAACTACGCCACTTATGACAAGGTACTTGTTGAAGTTGTTTAAGCTGAATAGCACTGGCGTCATAATCTTCTTAGTTATATTTGGACTTTTTTCAACCGCTCTAACCACAAAGCTCTAATGTACTACTTCTCCTCCCAAAATGTGACTCTTCTCCAGTCCAGGTGGCTAGAGATCATATAATGTTCAGCTTTTAATATGGTTTCATAGAAGATAGCAACAACTTTATTCCTAATGCTCTATTACAGTACCCTGCATTTGCCCCTGACCCTGTGGTAAAGTGATGTCCATAATACTCAAGTTTGATTAAACTGGAACAGGTGAATGTAATCACTCATGTCAACCCCCCACATTAATTGTTGTAAAGCCCCTGGATGAATATGTGGGCACCCATTCCCAAATTAGAGTATCATAGCCCAGTTTGGAGCTCACACTAAGTTAAAGTAACCCTACCAGAGATACAGTGACCCTTTATACAAGGGCTACCAGCTGCTTGAAGGGACATACTTAAACAGTTTAAATAGTGGCTCCCTTATGGATCCTTGAGAGATAATGTGATCTGCAAGGCCTATGACCCTCCCAACGCTCGCCATCCTGGTAAGGTAAGACATCTAAGCTGGTCTGATGAAACTAAATCTAAAAACTTTGATGCCAATGTTGCCAAATTCTTAAAAATTTTGTCTAGCTTGCAATAGGTTAAAACCCAGCCGCCAAAAAGCCGCTGGCCTCCTGGTCCTCCTTTAAGATGCTAAAGCCCTTGGAAATTGGTTTCTGTAGATTTCATTTTGTAACTTCCTTTGTCCCAGGGCTATAACTTAGTGATGGTAGTTCAAACATCTTCGACAAGATGGCTCACTTTGTCTCCTACAAAACCACCATCTAATCAGTCCAGACTGCCCAGCTTTATGTTGATCACATCTTCTATCTACATGATATCCCCAAAAGAAATCATAAGTGACTATGGCCTCAATTTACAGCCCATTTCTGTAATGGCTTGTTGTTTATCTTAGGAATTCGCCCCTGCCGCTCCACATCCTTTCACCCTCAGTCATTTGGACATACAGTGAGGGTGAACAAAAAATTTAAAGAAACTCTTATGTAGCTACTCCACGCAGAGCAGAATAAACTGGTTCTCACTCATTTGCCACTGCGCAAATTTCATATAATAAACTTACCCCAAACTTAAACGGACATTTCACTACTTTTTCATAATAATAGCGAGAATTCCTGATTTAACTTAAATCCACAACTAGAGTTAACCGTTGTTGCTGTATCTTGAACGCACCAAAGAGCAAAGAAACATATATCATGTGGTGAAGATCATTTGACAATGCTTTCAGGGTCTACAAGGTCTACGCTGACCACAAGTGCCATGAGGGCCCTAATTATAAAATCAGGTTATTTGGTTATAATATATTCCAAGTTTTTGTCCTTAACAACCCTGTGAAAATTTAAGTCCAAAGAATTTTGGACGTTTCAAGGTTATATGGAAGGTCAGCCCTTTGGCTTATCAAGCTGACTACTACCCTCCATAAAATTGTTCACCAACTATCATGATTGCCTCTTGAATTACATGAAATAATATACCTTCTCAGCCTGAGCTAGTATTTGGAGATGCAAGCTACAATATGTGATTGATGTTATTCTTGACTCCCATTTATCTCGAAGTTGCCTCCAGTTTTTGATGTCTTGGAAGGGATACAATGAAACGAAGGAAGTTGAGTGTCCCACAGAGGCTTCTCCAAAAGATAAAAAGCTGATCTGAGACTTCCATGAAAGGTTCACTGACGCTGTAGGTTCAACCTTCAATGCCCCATTAATAGCCATAAAGTTACCCGCCCCAACAAGAACTTTTCCCGTCGTTGATGCCCTTTCTAGTAGAGTGGAATCTCGTTCAAAAACGGAGGGTGATGTCGCAGGTAGAGAAACTTTTACCTGGCGTGCTCCGCCCCTCAAAGATTAAGTCATAGAAGTCACAGGTTTATGGCTAGAACCCTTGATAGATACTAATGTTCTCTCCAAGGTCAATGACAGAAAGTAGATCTTTGCCTTAACTATCAGGTATGAAGCTCATAATGCTACAACAGTTTTAATTTGAGAAAAATTGGTCTGATAATTTGTAAAATCACTAATTATGAAGTAATCTATTTTTCTGTGAGTTTTTGACCATCTTGTTTTCTGCTAAAAGCAAAAACGTTTCAGATTAAATTATGTTTTGATAAGCACTTTAGTATAATTTTTTTTAATTGCAATCACTTATTTCAACTGATTCAATTAATGACTAATAATTCTGATAATCTATATGAGGAGATGAGTGTGCACCCAATGTTGGTTAAGGGTTGGGAAAGCGTGTTAAAGTGCACAGGGTCAGTTTTCACACCATCCAAAGTTAAAATACGCCTTAGTGATACAGGTAGCCAAGACAAAATTAAGAAAACAGCAGTTATATCTTGCCAGAGAATTTTTAGCATGGCAAGAAAAATGCAACCAATACATAAAATCTCCACACTCTCAGCCACTGTCGTCAATGGAGCATGGGATTTGAGTTTTTCTGGATATGAATTTAACGGCTTCTTGAGAGTTCTGTGGTGATGTGCACAAACACTTCCCAGCTGTCATATATGATGTACCTCATTCTATGACCTGGGGTTAGTTGGACCTAGGGGTTAAAACTACGCAAGCAGCGGACACTGCTGCACAAGTGCACGTGGTGGTTGATCTCCTGGATGGTCAATGTGTGGCTGAAACAAACTGCATGCATTGGACCAATTCTAAACAATTTTTGTCACTTTTGACTTTCTAACCAAAACGGTGAGGTGTGGTGTCCTAGAGCACCATCTCTTGGTTGGGCTTAAAAACTTTGGGGAACTTCACTCTTATGAAATGCAGTGCTTCACACTTATGCCAGAGTTAGCATGGGCAAAGAAATTGCATTGATCACCCCAACCACAGTCATCACAGAAGATCTAAATCAGATCTCACACAACGCTGTTATCAATATTGACAGGTAGAAATCCCATCAATTTTGCGTTACAGCGGGTAGCGCACCACCTATCTGCATCTTTTGTTGTGCTTTTGGCCATAAAGCACAACCTGCCCTTCCAGAAATGGCACCTCTCACCACGAAATTCTCTAAGATGCAATGGGATGCGCTAACTCCCATTATGAACCTGCCATTGACTCTAATGCTGCCTTCCCATGGGGGGCGCATGGGTTGTTCTATTAAGGTTAAACCTGTGTCCCCACAAGGGCGCAAGAAGGCCAAACAGGACCGTAGAGCAGTGGTCAAGGCAGCAGCTTTGGCAGCGTCCATAATCCCGCCTGCTCAGACCCAGGCTGACATTGAGTCATTTGCAGCTGAAGCGGCTTTCAGTTTACGTTCACCTAATTAAATTGATTCACAACCTGCGGAACAGAAGATTGAGTCAGATTCACCTATGAAAGTATAATGTACACCAACCAAAACCAATTCTACCAACCCAACCCTCCCCAAGGTTTTGTTGCCCTCCAATGGTGCACCGCAGGAGCACCTCAATATGAAAAGTTTATTAAAGTCAAACCCAAATCTGAGAAATCATCCAAAGTAAAGGAAAGCACCTTTGAAGACATATTCTTGGTAGCACTGCACACGTTGTGCCACCAAGGAGCGTGCTGAAATAAGTTGCACAGGAAGGGCAAGGGGGGATCTTCCCATTACACCTAAGGTTTAATGGGGGTCCCCTTCACAATAGGGGCGTTGAACATTGCTGGACTTAAGGCTTTGCCGTCCAAGGGATAGAAAAGTGAGTTTTTAAAAAAAACAATCTACCTGTTGACATCCTGGAAATTCAGGAATCCCACTGTCCACATGGTGCTGAGAACATGGGCAACCATACTACTCCACTCTCTTTTTTGGTTGCCGCACTGTGGGGTGATTATACGTGTGACTCATAGTTTTAAATTTATATCTAAACATTCATATCTCAATAGTCATGTGCCGGTCTGTCCTTTACATGGGACAATGAATTACAAACTATAGTTAATGTTTACGCCCCAACCTGTGTTCAGGATTGCCAGGATTTTCTCTCAGCCCTAACTTCCCTCCCTCTTACACCTGATCACTTTGTGGTGGGCTACCTGAACTGATGGGCCAACCCAGCCACCAACCGCTGGCCACCAATGCCTAACCCCCCACAGGGGCATATCAAAATTCACATCCTAAAAGACAACTTTGGGGCTTTTTGATATCTTCCCCAAACATGCTCTGTTGCCACCCAACATGTCCCGTCCCCATGTGCACAACAATCAGCTGAGGTCTATGTCCCACATTGACCTCATTCTTGCCCGTTGAACTTTTGCCCCCAGATTGTGCACTTTACAATGACAAAAACTGATTTCTCTGACCACAGGATGGCGTTGGTATTCTTCACTTTGTCAAGCCCAGAAGCACTGGTGCCAAATGGTGCAAACTTCGCCCAACCAAATAATTCCATCCATGTTTATAATAAGTGGATACCAAAACTTTGGCACCAGAGTTCGCCACGCCATTCTGTGCTGATCCACTTTCTACCTGGTCAGCCTTCTAAGCAAACATCATCCTTTAGGCATGCCACATCTTGTCGTGGTGCTTTAGGGCTGCCTCATCAATCATTAAGCGCACGCTAGCAGAAGTGGATCACCTGGAGTCTATTACCCTGCTGCAAGATACAGCCCAGCTTGGGGTCATAAGTGGGCAGAAGTGTCTGCTCATCTCAACTCTCTTGTCAGACAACACAAATATCATGTTTATCTATGTACAAGGCAAAAAAAAAATATAGAAGTGGGTAATAAGTGCTCCGCCTACTTTTTCCACAAATCCTTTGCACTGTAACAGCACTTGGCCTGCATACAGGTAAGACGGCTGGACAACACCATTGCAAACACTCCAGTTGATGTATCTGACAAAGTTTGGAACTTTTACTCTGAGTTGTATAAGTCCAAACCAGTAGACCCAGCTGAAATTGATGAGTTTCTCAATGGCACACATATTTGCACCATTTCCTGCTACCTAAAGTTATTTTATTTAACCGAGGCAAGCTGACCAGGGGACAGTCATTACCAAAAGAAAGAAATGAAAGAAAGAAATGACATGAAACCTGAACAGGGTCAACTCTGTTGAAGAAAGTTTTTCCACCTCCGGATTGGGACTCAAATTTTTCTGGTTACGTCATGGGTAAGGTTTTCGTGTTATTAGACCTACTAACCGCCAATAGCTTCCTTTGGCTGGCACCCCGATCAATGTGTAAAGGTGGGAATTGAACCCGCAACCTTCAGGTTGGTAGCTGTACGCCCTTACTGACTCGCCTTCCACCCCCTGCTACCTAAAGTTAGTAAATTCAATTACTCATGCCAGACTCTGGTATGCATTCGTGGTACATCGCACTGGAAGTGCTCAGGCCCAGATGGGACTCCATATGAGTTCATTATAATTTTTTAATTATTTCTCCTCACCAATGCTTGCCTTAATGAACAGATGTTTTTTTGAAACGTGCCTCCTTCCTGGGGGCCAGGAGGCTTATATGATAACGCTGTATAAGAAAGGGGATAATCTGGACTTAGTGAACAAGCACCCCATCTCACTTACCTATACAGATAATAAGTTACTTACTAAAATAATGGCCAACCGCCTAAGGGAAGTTGCCTCTGAAGTAATTTAATATGAACAGTTGGGTTAACCCAGGGAGTTAAAATGGGACAACATCACACCATGGCCAATGTCTTCCAATCTCTGGCTACTATAATGCTTGTGTCCTTAGACAAACATTAAGCTTATGGTAGGGTCTGTCAGGATCACAGGTGTAATACCTCATATTTATTATTATTTTTGAGGCCAGGGGACCAAAATTTTCAGGGTGCTGGATTGCTTATTTTTGCTTCTCTTGGTCAGGAAGTCTTTTTCCTAGTACTACGTCTGTATAAGCAATTCTTAATAAAAATAAATCAACTTTAACTTAAAATTATGAAAAGGAAGAAAAGCATAAATTCTATTATTCAATACCCACTTTCTAAGGGAAATTGTGGAGTCTGATCAGGGTCTATCTAAGCCACCCAAACCTAGATCTAATGGGCAAACCAATCAGGAATTTATTACAAGCCCCAATTACATTAGTTGATCTGATAGAGCTTGTCTCATATCCTGGGTTTGAACCCCAAAGTTGAATGGCTCCAAGAGAGCAGGATTCTGTTGTATTGGTTGTAGTGGATTGCCAATTTTAATTACATTTGACTTTAGTTGGGGGATGTACCCAACAGAAGTTTGGGCTTGTGAGTCAAATTGGGGTTGATTGCTGACCTTGATAGCTGTTGACTTTTGGTGGGGATTATCCCCAACTAAAGTGTGAGCTTTGTGGTTGGTTTGAGATTAATTCCCATCATCTGACATATCTGAATCTGCTGTTTGGGTGGGAACTCCAACGATACCCCTCTAGATCTTGGCGCAATAGGGAAAATAGATGGAGAAAGTGACTATGTATGCATTTTTTGACTGTGCCCTGAACAACCTCTATGATTGAGTTTTCATTGCCCTGTCTATATATGACTTGATAGGTCCCTGACCAGTTGGTGCCCAGCTTGTGATCTCAACTTCCAGCTGGTGATGGTAAAATAGGCAAGGTCACCTGGTTGGAAGGTGTGTAGGATCAGGCTTATCATTAAATTGAGTAGTTTGTCAATTGGTTGTGGCAGACTGGTTTTTAGCATCCAGGGCTTGAAGTCTTATTATTTCATTTGCAATAATTCGCATAGAGACTTCAGGTGCTTCAGGAGAAGCTTGGTCAAGCATCACCTGGACTTTGGAAGGCAGATGGGGATTTCTGCCATACATTGCTTGGATAGGCAACATCTTATTAATTTGATGATAACTAATCTGATAGGCCAGAATTGCACTAGGCAAATATTGGGGCCAATGAAGGGGGTCAGTCATAGCCATTTTTAAAGGGTTTCAGTTAAAGTGCCATTTACCTGCTCTACCATTCCATTGGTTGCAGGATGGTAGGGGGTGGAAAATACCTGAGTGGTTCCCATCAGGTTGGCTAAATCTTTCACTAGTGTCAAGCAGAAATTTTGTCCATTATAGGAAATATGACTTTAGGGCACCCATGCTGGGTAATAATCCTACTATACAAAAACGTGGCGGTGGCTTTTGCCAAAGCGGTGGGGAGCAATACAGCTTTAGTCATTTTAGTTAGTTGGTCTATAGCTAGTAGGATGAACCAATGTCCATTAGAGGCTCTAGGAAGAGGTCCTACAAAATCAATGCTAATGGTATGGAATGTTTCACAAGGTGGGACCACTGGATGTTGAGAGCAAGGATTAAGTCTGAATTGGCTTTTACATACGAAACAGGACTCCAATACATTCTGGATAGAAAAAGCATTCACTCTCAATAACATTGATGTTAAAGCCAAAGGTAGATTTTCTAAATTCCCCAATGGCTGACTTGCTAATGTCCCTCTAATATGATGTCAGTTTGAGCTGATGGTCTTATGTAAGGCACCCATTGTTTAAACAATAGTTTGCACAATTGACCGTTCTTAAACTAAATACTTTCCAAAATTCATTACAAAATTCTTTTAAAGGATTAGGGATTCGTCCTTCCATAAATGTGGTTGAGTTAGGAGGTCATAGAGTCGATCCGCTTCAGGGTCATTGATCTTTGATCTGGGAAGCTGAGATAGGCAATCTGCATTTTGATGTATGTGCCCTTGTTGATAGATAATAGAGAAGTCGTAATTTTGGAGTTTTAACGCCCATTGGGCTAACCTCACGTCAGGGTCCTTCATCTGCTGTAGCATCGCAGGGAAGCATGGTCAGTAATTATAGTAAAATTTTTCCCATATAGATAAGGTTTAAAATGCTTAATAGCCAATAATACCGCCAATCATTGACATTCAGCAATGCTATAATTATGTTTGTCTTTAGATAAGGTCTTGATGAAGTAGGAGATGAGATGATTCACTAAGTTCTCATCATGCTGAGATAGTATGGCTCTGATGGCAATATTGCTAGCATCAGTAAAGAGGAGGATAGGTTTATCAAGATTAGAATGAATAAGTACTAGAGACTGAGAGAGAGAAAGACATGTAGAAGGTCTTAAACTTGCTGTTGCTCTTCTTTACAATGAAAGGGTATCCATTTCTTCAGTAGATACACTAGAGGTTCGGATGTTTTTGCAAAATGGGGGCTAAATTGGTGATAATAGCCCACCAGTACTAAGAAAACTTGTATATCTTGTAGGGATTTAGGGGGAGTCATCTTAGAAATAGCTAAGACCTTATCATCAATTGTGGATATTCTGACTTTATTGACCTTATGACCCAGAAAAATACATTTCACTCTGGAAGAAAGAGCATTTTGATGGCTTAGTTTTAATGATTATTGCCATAACTGCTGAAAGACTTTCCTGAGTTATCTAGATGTTCAGTAAAGGGTTCTTGAAAAAACAGAAATATCATAAAGATAAACTAGTACGCAGGAGCGTTTTAAATAGCCTAATATTCTGTCCATAGCGCGTTGGAAGGTATCAGGGCCATTACACAACCCCTGAGGCATTAAAATGGGCTTGAATAGTCCTTCACTTATGACGAGAGCGCATTTTGCCCAATCCTCTGGTGACAAATCTACTTTCCAGTATTCACTGGCGAGATCCATATCTGAAAAATAGTGGGATCCCAACATTAAGCATAAAGAGTCGTCTGTACGCGGCAGGGGGTAACTATCTTTGTTAGTGATATAGTTGAGGCGGCGATAATCCATAATGACTCAGTGACCACCATATTTTTTCTGAATTAATAAAAATGGGGAAGCTCATGGGATTTAGGAAGGCACAAGTAACCCAGCCCCCAACAGTTGCATTAACTCTAATGCCACTTGAGCTTTCTCTACTTTGGATTTTCATTAAGATCAGGATTTAAATGGAGGGTGATCCTCAGTTTCAATTTGATGTATTACTCTGGACATTTTCGCATAGGCTTGGTATGGGGAAGAAAATATCGCCATATTCCTTGAGGAGGTGTTTGACCTCATGGCGTTTGTTCAGGGTAAGATTATCCCCAATTCTACTGACAACTAAAGCTATGGTGGGTGGGGGGTCAAATCCTAACTCCTGTAACGAGCCAAAACAACACACATCAGCAATAATCTTAATGGGGCATAGTTTTACATAAGCAATATGGGCATTCTGAGGGACCTGGAGAATTTTGTTGGCTGAATTATATAATAGAATAGAAATAGAATTCCTGTAGGCTGGATCTGAAATCCCCGGACAAGTCAACGCTTCATTGATGGAAGAGTTTGGGTGTCCACTAAGCTCCAAAATTTGATCAGGATGGGTAAGAATCCTAATCCCTGTATCCACAATAACTTGTAAGCCTGAGGGTATTGTGATAGGATGAGGGGCGTACAGAGGGATCCCCTCTCCAGCATCCACAGCCTATGGGGTAACTTAGTTTTTTCCCCTAAGACTTCTACTAAATTTTGCAAATGGAGGAGGGGTATTCGAGGAAGCATGTCCATTTTTTAGGGGCTCCTTTTTTCTTGATAAGGAGCTTAAATATTAACGGAATCTGATACCCTAGTAGGGATAGATGTTTTTCTTGTGGTTGATGATGCAGTTAAACTCCTGCATCAGTTGGACACCAATAAGTGACTCATAGTTATCGTTTTCTAATGCAACAGTGGTGGCAGTATCTAATAACTTTTCAAAACAAAGGGGTAAAGCAGAATAAACTCCAATCGCCTTAGTAGACTGACTATCCGCTGTCCCATATTCAGCTTCGTGAATCAAGTCTGTAGTCATTTTTATCTTTTGGATAAGCCAGGAGGAAATACCGTTAACCATAGAACCATTGTCAGTTATTGCCAGGACTTTAACCATATGGACTATTACTTTGACTTGAACCATTAACAATCTGAATTAGGAGTTATTAGCTAATAGACTGTCACTAGGGATTTGCAGTGAAGCAAGTGGAGGATTCAGCTTTGGCCAAGCTTGGATTTTTTCAATGCGTTTAAAAATTTTATCTGCCAAGGCTTGATTTTCTATAGAAGAGCTGAACACCAAAATTTATATGGGTAACTGACCAACATAGAAGTAAGAAAGCTGGGTGTTTTTTTTATTGAATAGACAGAGGGACTTCAACTTCTGAAGGGGCAGCTAACACAAAACAACCAGAAGAGCTGGGATACAGCTAGTACTAGATCAAGGGTCTTGAGGCACTAGTTTTCCGTCAGCATAGGGAGCCTCTTGCCCTATAATGACTGATTCTTTGCTGACTTACATTGAAGGATGCGGCAATCAGCTACAGTGTGATTGTTTATTCTGCAATGAGTGTAGTATAATTCAGTTGTAGGTGAATTTGGGGGCTGTAACAGTCAATACTTGGGTCCAGGGCTTGTTGGTGTTAAAACACAGTGGCCTGACGGGTTTAAGTAGTTTGCCAGAATTTCCAATATAACCTCTTTAATATGAAAGAGGGACATTAAGTTAGACTTCACCGCTTTAGGATAAAGTAAGATATTAGGAATATTTTTAAACGCTGAAAACGCAGTATTGATGGCATCATCTAACGTAAGACGATTTCTTACATCCAGAGTTTGTGCTTCAAGGTAAAAATGGAGGGCAAATTTGCTTATAGTTTCTCCTCAATTAAGGCAGATACCCATAAAGGTCTGTTTTTGGTTGGTCAAGATTAAGTCGCTTCCAAATTCCTGAAGCAGAGCAGTTTTGGCATCAGTTTAAGTATGGTAATGCATCAGATGGGGGAACATAATGTCTTAAGCCATACGACTAAGACAGATAGGCAAGTGTTTAAGTCTCTGGGCGTCAGTGGCTTCTTCTATAGAATTTTTATAATAAAATAAGAAAGAAAAGATGGTTCCTTAGCCTGGGACGTACTTCTCTTTGAAAGATACTTTGAACCTGCCACTGGGGGGTTGATATTGAACAACGTTTATTGACATAAGGGGACCAATTTCCTCTAAAGGGGAACTGTTATTGCTGGACTTTTCATAAGGATGTAGGGCGTCCACTTTATTTTTCAAGATATTGATATCCTCAATTATTGAGTCTACCTAATCATGGGTAGCCCAAAGGGCCAATTTGGTGGCAACAAGAGGAGATAACTGCCAAATTTTGATTTTAAGTTCAGTAGTCACATCTTGAAGTTTGAGTTGGTGTTGCTCAAGGGTGAGGATTTGTTGCTTAATCCTGAGCATCATAGCGGGGAAATTAACCACGAGTTTAAGGTCTTCCTGATCTAACATGAGATTGGACGCCATATTGGTATTACCCATAGTTGGGTTTTTTAATTATATTTCACTGTGAACTCAGGGTGAACCTTGCAGGGAGCACCAGTTTTGTTGGGACTATGGGAGTAATACCTCATATTCCTTAATATTTTAAGCCAGGGGACCCGAAAGTTTCAGGTTGTTGGATTGCTTATTTTTTCTTCTCTTGGTCAGGAAGACTTTTTCCAGATACTACAATTGAATAAGCAATTCTTAATTTAAATAAATTAATTTTATCTTAAAATTGTGAAAAGGAAAAGTAGCATAATGTTATTATTCAATATCCACTTTTTAAGGGAAATTGTGGAGTTTGATCATGGTCTATCTAAGCCTAAGCCTTGATCTAATAGATAAACCAATTGGGGATTAAGTACAAGCCCCAACTAACTCAGTTGATCTGATAGAGCTTGTCTCATAGCCTGGGTTTGAACCCCAAAGTTGAATGTCTCCTAGGGATAATGATTCTGTTGTATTGGTTGAGTTGGATTGCCAATTTTGATCATATTTCACTTTGGTTTATAATGATTCCTGACAGAAGTTTGGGCTTGTGAGTTGACTTGATGTTGATCGTTGACCTTAATAGATGTCAACTTTCATTTAGGATTATCCCCACATAAGTGTGAGCTTTGTGGTTGGTTCAAGATTGATTCCCATTATCTGACATCTTCAAATCCACTGTACAGGTGGAAAGCCTGACAGGGTCAAAGGAAATTACCTCAAAGCCTTCCTTTACTAATTCCTACCCCCAGGTTCATAAATTGGGTGAGGTTGTGCATAAAATCTGCCACAATGGCAGTGCGTGGCCCAATTTCCTAAAATGATGTGGTTCACCCTCAAAGAATTCTACGCCAAGGGGACCTTTAAGTCAACTTTTATATAACTTCAGCCTAGCCCCACTTTTCCACCGTGTGAATGCACGCCTTGCTGGTGTCCATGTGCAAGGCCAAGCACCTGTTAGGATGCTGGCACTTGCTAATGATTGTATAATTGGGGTGTCTGGCAACCGTGATGCACATGCACTGGAGGCAACTATCCAGGGTTACTCCAGGTTCAGTAACGCCACTATTAATTCCTCCTAATCCAGTTTCATTCTCCTCAGATGATACTAAGCCCACTGGTCACTGGCCCTCTTATTCAGACAGCTCTGAAGACTTAGTCTCTGGTTCACTTGCACCAGCCACCCCATTTCGCCCCTCTTATACACCCATTTGTATCAAGACCCACTGCTGGTCTGGTACGCCATTTGGGAGTGTGGCTGGAGGCGGGAAAGTACGCCTCATCAGTAATGAAGAACCAAATTCTTGACAATGTCACAAAGCGCATCGCCTCTCTCAGAGCCCACCAGACTACCCTCACAGGCCGGGTAGAGCTTATATAAACTCTATGCTCCTGTCAAAAGTATGGTTTGTAGCCCATGCCATCACATTTTCCCCCTCATTCTTCGCCTTCTTATATGCCCTCCTGTAAGAGTAGCTTTAGTTAGACCGCCATCCCCTTGTGCGCCTGGATGTCATGTTTGGTCCTCGCCATAGTGGTGGTATGGGCCTGCTCAACTATGAGGCCCATGCCGCCAAAATACCTGTCACCTGTGATGAACGGGGCACTTTCCTCATTGCCACAAAACAGTTGGGCAAGAGGTCCCAGGTGAGAGCCCACAAACATGAGAGTGCCTCTGTGGTTAGGTCCTTTGTTCGTAGGCTTGATGAATGATTAAGGTATCCTTGGAATATGGTGAGGATGATGCTCACACTGAGGAGGACATTGTATCCACCAGAGAGAGCATACAGAGAGGCGACTGCTCTGTCAAAATCTGAGAAATGGTCCATTTTTTGCTCAAAAACCAGGGTTTTCCTCCAAAATCCAAATAAATGATTTTTAGGATTTAAAATTTTATTTATGATTTTTGGGGTTTTTATTGTATATCTGAGAAGACGATGTTGTCCTAAACACCTTTGCTTGGTTGTTTTTATATTATGGAATGGGATATATGGGGAAATTTTTCCCATGGAGTCCGCAGATAATGGGCTATAAGCAGGCCTATTTCAAGAATCTCAGCCTCCAATATTCCCATCTAGGCCCATTATAGACCGTTTGTTGGGTACCCTTGGCATTACAGAAACTTTTCTTCATATATTTTCGTTCTTCCAGAATGAATTAGAGCTTGGCATTCTTGTGTTGACCTTATCACAAAAATTTCCATTTTTGAAATAATTTGGTCTAGCAGCCCCTGATTCACTGAGCTGCCCTTCACTGTGGCTCTCAATATTCTCATCTAGCGGTGGATTCAGCTTGGCAGCTCCTGATTCTTTGAGCTGCCTGATGCTGTGGTTCTCTATGTTTTTGCTTTTGGTATAATTTGGCTTGGCAGCTCCTGATTTGATGAGCTGCCCAATGCCATGATTCTCAATGCTTCCACTTTTGGCATAATTCAGCTTGGCAGCCCCTGATTCGCTGGGCTGCCCTTTGCTGTTGCCATTCTCATTGTTTAGTCCATAGGACTTCAGGTTGGCGGCCTTTGATTGGCCCAGTCGCAATTTACATCAACCCTTACCACCTTTGCTCTGAGGTTTAGTTGATTTGTTGGCATCTGATTCATCCAAATGCCATTTATGAGGGTCTTTGCCCTCAAACCCTACGCTTTTATTTTTATTTTTACATTACTAAGAGCCCCAACCCCACCTTAGGGGGGTCAGGGCTATGTGGCGGTCAGGCAGCGCCTTTAATGTCATATCATTCTTCTCAGAGGAGAGCCCCTGCGCCCCCAGTATTCCTCCACCTTCCAGGGACAGTTGGCGCAATTGGCAGCTGTTTGCCAGGAGGATTCTTCTATTGGGTAGCCAACCCATTTTACCAAGTACCATCGCTTTTTGCGAGCAATATTGGTATCCATAATCTCCTCCACCTCGTACTCTGCCTCCCCTGGGTTGTCTGACTGGACCAGCTCCAGCTTTGTGGTATGGGTCCTTCATATTTCTTGAGCTGCAAAACATGCAAAACTGGGTGTGCGCATGATCCTTCTGGGAATTCTAGTTTTTACGCCACCTCATTCACCTGTCAAATGACCTTGTAGGGTCCTAGGTTGACAGGTCCAAACTTCCTACACTGTCACAGGGGTGTGTATTGTTTGGGATTTATCAAGACATAATCTCCATCTTTGAGGGGCAGAGCCTCGGAGTGATGCGCATCTGCCTTTCTCTTCTGGGCTTTGCCGCCTTCTCCAGGTTAACTCTCAATGTCTTAAGACATTCCCTCATTCCAGTTACTAAATCATCTGCTGCGGGGTTCGTTCCCCCAGCATGTCCCTCCATCATCCATGGTTGATAAAAGTGGTTTGTGAAAAAGGGCGACATTCCAGTTGATGATTGTGCCAGGTTGTTGTACACAAACTGTGCAATTCTCAGCCACTTGATTCAGTAATCATGTCACGTGGTGAGGTAGCACCATAGGTACTTTTCAAGGGTCTGATTGACCCTCTCCATCTTGCCATCCAATTGGGGGTGATAAGTGGAGGAGCGGCATTGCCTAATCTTAAGATTTCCAGGAGGTGATCCAGAACCTAGAGATAAACTGTGGGCCCCTGTCTAAGATGATCTCGTCTGGGAGTCCATGTCATGCAAATACTTGCCTCATGAAGATTTCAGCCATGTCCTTCGCCGTGACTTTAGAGGTGCATGGAATGAACTCAGCATATTTTGTTAGTCAGTCCACCACCACCTTGACTGCATTGTAGCCCTCCAATTTTGGGAGCCCGGTGATGAAATCCATGCTAAGGGAGGTCCATGGCATTCATGAGATCTGCAGTGGTTTTAACTTCCCTGCGGGTTTGCTTTGAGATGACTTTGATCTGGCACAGGTAAGGTAGCGCGTGGTATACCCTCTTACAGTTCCCGCTAGGCCCAGCCAGGAGTAGTTCCGGCCTATCAGCTCAATTCTTTTCCCCACACCAGGGTGTCCCGCCAGGGGTGTTATTACATAACTCCATTACTTTGGTTTAGAGCTTGAGCGTTGGGACCCATAGGCAGTTGTGGTGCAGGATGAGGCCTCCCTCCTTCCTGTAATTCTTGTAGCCTTCGCTGGGGTCCCCTCCCTCTATCTCTCTCCTAACCTTGTCCCCAAATTTGGTGTGTCGTTGGGCTGTCTGGATTCTCTCTGTTAAGTTGTCGCGTTCTTCTTGTATTGATGCAAACACCTGAGTAGGGAGAATTGTGGCTGTGTTCAGCTCGTCCAGCTCCTCCTTCGCAAAGGCCATTTTTGGATCCCAGCTAAGTAGGTCTGGGAGTAATTTGCTCTCCCCGGGCTTGTATTCTATTTTGAAGTCATATTGAGACAGCTCTAGGTGCCAGCGGGCTTGTCTCCGGTTCATCCTATGGGCTCTTATGGAACTCCAAGGCCCTGTGGTCAGTCCAGATTGTGAACGGGTGGCGCACGTACAACAGATGATGCTGCCACTCATCTAGTGCCGCGATGATCGCTAGGATTTCTTGTCATAGACGGGGTAGCTTTTTTCCACCAGTAGCATCTTCCTGCTGAAGTAGCATACCAGGTGATCCAAACCATCCTCCACTGTCTGCAAGAGGACCTCCCCAATGACGAAATTTGACGCATCTATCTCCACAATGAATGGATGATCAGCGTCCAGGTGCGCTAGGACTGGCGCTGTGAGAAGGTCCTCCTTGATGCCTGTAACGCCATCTCTCACTCTTCTCTCCATTGAAGATGGAATTTCCTGGTCAACTGGGTAAGCGGGGCGGCTGTTTCTGAGAGGACCTTGGCGAATCTCCTCAGGAAATTCACCACCCCTAAGAAACTGTGCACATCTGTATTATCTATTGGCGCTGCCCACTCCTTCACTACTGTCAGCTTGTCTGGGCAGATGGCTGTTCCCTTCTCAAATACAACGTTGCCTAGGAAAAATAATGAGCCCTTGTAGAACTTGCATTTGGAGGGCTTCTGTCGCAGGTTAGCCTTGTCCAGTGCCCTGAGGACCTTCTTGACGTCCTCCATGTGCATCTCGCAAGACTTGGAGAACACCAGGATGTCATCCATGTTCGTGACACAGCATTTTCCAATCAAGTCTCCCAGGGCATGGTCAATGGTCCTTTGGAAAACGGCTGGGGCGTTCTTAAGTTTGAACGGCATGACCTTATATTCATATACCCCTAGGTGGCACTTGAAAGCCATATACAGTTGGTGCTCGGGTACAACTGGCACTTGGTTGAAGGCGTCAACCAAGTCCAACTTTGAGAACACCTGACTTCCATCGATCATCTGGGTGATGCTCGCCATTAGCAGAATGGGATAGGGGTCCATTTCAATTATGGCGTTCAAATGGCGGTAGTTGCCACAGGGGCAGAGCTCGCCATTGGCCTTGGGGACTAGGAGGATGTGAGACACCACTGGAGATTTTGAGGGCACAACCATCCCTCGCTCCAACATATCCTTCATGTACTGGTCTAGGGCTTACCTCGCTCTGGGGTTCAGGGGGTAAACTGGGCTTCCTTTTTGGAGCTCAGCATCCCCTTTGAACTTGAACGAGAATGCAAAGGGGCCCTGTGGAGCGCAGGTGGCGGTGACGCTCCTCTGGAACAGGTGTTCATAGTCTCTGAATTCCTCTGGTATCTTTTCCCTCTCCGTCCCTAGGTGCAGAGATCACGCCAGGCCTGCTTCTGCCTGAGGTAAAGAATTATAACGTTATAGGCTCTTGATCCTTGGGGTGAAGCATCACCTGGCCCTCCTCCAGATCAAAATGTGGGGAGTACTTGTGACACCATCTCATTTCCAGAACGATGGGGTGGGGCAGTTTCTGGATAGCGCAAAAGTCTTCCCAGAAGCGGTGGAGTCCCTGTTGAAGCTTGATCCTGGACTCAATCTCCCAGCATTCTGACAACTTGGAGGTGTCTGCAATAGTCACGGTACCTTTTACTTGCATTTGTACTTCCAAGTTCTTGTCTAACTCCCAGTCCAGGTAGTTTTTCTTCAGCTCCAGTGTCCACTAGCGCCCACAGTTTTCTAATTTTACCCATAACCTTTCTTCTTTTGCTTCAAAGTAAGCGGAATAAACAGGTAGGAGGAACAATTTCCTTTATTGAGCAAAGAAATGTGAGCGGAGGTCAGGCGAAGGTTGTAGGTGGGGCCGTCCAAACCACTGGGAGTAGTGGGTGCAGGAGCTTCAGGGCGTGGGGCATTTTCACTGGATCCCCCTGCTCTTGTTGCCCCACATGGTTTGAGATGGGCTCTGACTCCGCGCATCATCCACAGAATCTACTGTGGCTCCCAGGCACAGGGGTCCTGGCTTGGGCCAAGGCTAGCTGGTTCTCTACCTGAGAGGCAACAGTGACCTCTCCCTCCAAGGTTGCCCCCAAGCGGGTAGCGGCCATAGCTGTGAGGATGTCTGGGCGAAGGTTCTGTCTAAACATCCGTGCAAGTTGGGAAGGAGACACTTTTGGAGCTTTGGCTAGGGGCCAGAACAGCCGATTGTACTCCTTAACAGCCATTCTCCCTTGGCTGAGGGCCAAGAGCAGCTGACCAGGCGGCATCCTGAGAGTCGTTTGGAATGGCAGCTCTTTTAACCAAGTGGAGGCAGTCCTCCAGAGAGGCTGGAAGGGCCATCTGTGTTTTCCAAGAGGTCAGTGAGCCAGATGGACAGGTTCTTCGGCAGTTCCACTATCACCTGGGCGATCTGGAGGGACGCGGCTGTTGTACCCCCAGTGGCCACTGTGAGGCAGGACTGCAATCTAATGTGAGAGAAGGTTCCGTGCATTACACTCAACTCCTCCAGGGTCAGTGCTTGTCTAAACTTTGGCGTGGCGTCAACATGTTGTACATAAGCAACGGAGTTCCTTTGGGATGGGAGGAGGCAAGTGGATTACCTCAGCAGGAACAATATGGAAAAGAAAACCATCAGGAAAGTGGTTGTGTGCTCATACCAAGCAGGTAGGGCTCTCTCGTATGGTTTCCCATCCCATCCCATAAAAGGGAGATGAGATTAAAAGAACTTCGTCTAGTGTGATGAAAAGGGTCCTTCCACATCAACACAAAACAGTTGGGCAATAGGGCCCATGTGAGGGCCCACAAACATGAGAGCGCTGCTGTGGTTAAGTCCCTCATTCAATGGCTTGATGAGCAACCGAGGTATCCTTGTAATATGGTGAGGATGATGCTCACACTGAGTAGAACAGTCTTCCCACCAGAGAGAGCATACAGAGAGGCGACTTTTCTGTCAAAATCTGAGGAATGGTCCATTTTTCGCTTAAAATCCAGGGTTTTCTCTAAAATCCAAATTAAATTATTTTAAAATTTAAAATTCTATATCTGATTTTTGGGGTTTTCATTGTATATATGAGAAAATGAAGTTGTCCTAAACACCTTCGCTTGGTTGTTTTTATATTGTGGAATGGGGGATATGGGAATTTGTTCCCTTATAGTCTGTGGATGGTGGGCTATTTGTGGGCCTATTTCAAGAATCTCAGCCTTCGATATTCCTTTCTAGGCCCATTATAGACCGTTTGTTGGGTACCCTTGGAGTTATGAAAGCTTTTCTGCATTTATTTTCATTCATCAGGGATGAATAAGAGCTTGGCATTCTCATGTCAACCTTATCATAAAAATTTCCATTTTTGGGATAATTTGGCCTAGCAGCCCCTGATTCACTGAGCTGCCCTTCACTGTGGCTCTCAATATTCTAATCTAGCAGCGGATTTGGCTTGGCAGCTCCTGATTCGCTGAGCTGCCCTTTGCCATTGTCATTCTCATTGTTTAGTCCATCAGACTTGGGTTGGCAGCCTTTGATTGGCCCAGTCGCCATTTACATCGACCCTTGCCACCTTTGGTCCAATATTTAGTCAATTTGTCAGTATCTTATTCGTCAGAATGCCATTTACAAGGGTCATTGCCCTCAAACCCTACGATTTTATATATATTTTTTATGTTACTAACAGCCCCGATCCCTGCCTTAGGGGGGTCAGGGCTATGTGGCGGTCAGGCAGCGCCTTGACCATCACAGCACCTGGATCGCTGCAGTCACCAGCCCCACACTCTCAGGCCACCACTGGTTGCGCGCAGCCTGCTCCTACTTTGCCTGAGACCTTTGCCTCTACAATCCTAACCACCCCCATTCTCTGCTTAAATATATGGCCTCTCATACCTCTGCTGTGGCTTGCATGAGACGCCACTCCACTTCAAACCGAATTCTCCTCTTTATGTAGAGCACTGAGTGGAGAATCAGCATCAGTGGCACTTTGCCCAGAGGGGTCGCCCTACTCTCCATTTCAAGCAAGAAGTCCGTGGGAAAGTTGTGTTAAACAATCTTGCACCCTAAAGTCCCCATCATTGCCCGTGTGGACTACCTTTACAAGCTGGAGATTCTGTACTCTCTGGAGACCCAAAAGGACATTTGGCATTATGAACATCATCCTCAGTTAGAATCCCAGATTCGCGCCCATGTGTGGAGATTCCTGAGAATGGTGTACCGCACTGATGAACGGTCCAATGCCTCTAAATCATCATGCATTGTGCGTGGTCAATATCAGTTATTAGTACATCACTTGGAAGATTGGCAGCCATTAAAGGCGATCTGGCAAAATTTTGTGCATTTCTTTTGCCAGGAGTGAGTACTGAATTTCAGCCTGTCTAAGAACATCTTTGCCTTTTCCGTAACCTCCCCTATCCCCCTTCTCTCCACGCCTTAATTGTAGCAATCGCTTTATGGAAGATCCACATTTTTGTCCTTGACGCTCATTCTGGCATTACCTCAAACCTCCGTGAAGCTGTGCATTTCTTCCACTCTCACCTTAGATCACTTCCAAGCTTGGTTGTCTGGCCACCTGCCATCCAGCCACCGCCAGTTGGTGTCATCCTGATTCCCCATCAGGTTCCTATTATCAGACCCTCTCCTTCATTCATGTTTGGTTTTGGCCCAGGCCTCTTCCGCTGATCCCCCTCTTCCTTCCACTGGCGGTCCTTCTGTCAACAGGAGGTAGCTTCAGCTCCTCTAAGCGCCCTTATGGTTTCTAAGTGTTATATTGTTGGTGTTCATTGGAAGTGTCCGTCCCATGGGTGGATTTTTGAAATAACTTTTAGAATAAGCACTTGGATATTGAAGTTCATTCTTAATCCTAGTATTGTCGCTGAGGAAAAAATACTTTTCTGAAAATATTCTAATTTAATAAAATAAAGCTTTACTTCTGGTTAACATATCATTGTTTGGGTCACCTATATTGTATAAATCTTGGCTAAGCCTCTTCCCAAGATGTTAGCCTTAGCCTATGTTTCTGGTCTGAAATTACTGTTAGTACCAAAATCAATACCCTCATCGCGTTCTATCCTGTTAAGTTTTCAGCTCACCATTTTCTCACATCAGCTTCAAATCATATTAAACTGGCTCTGTTCTCAGACATCTTCCTCCTAGTGTTATAGGTAAGTTTGAAGTGCGTTCTAACACAAAAATACCTGAAACACACTGGAAATCACTGGGAACGTTGCTTCCAGATTCTGGCACACTTTTCACTCTTTGGCTGCTTTAAACTGAAGTGTTACCTTCAGTAACCTCCTGCTCTAATTTCCTTGACAGCTATGGCTGCAGTGCCTATGTCTCTCATCTAAGTAAAAACATTCCAATTTTTTATTTCCATACTTTTATACAAGTGGATGCTACTCCAATGGTCCATAATGCCTGACTGCCTAATCACCTTTTCCATGAGCAACTGCGCTAGGAGTTCCTGAAAGAATTGGAAATTTTCAGATCCTATCTTTTCCTTCATTTTGTGGTTACTAATGAGGATAGCGACTTTCAAGGCCTCTTGCCTTCTTTTCATTCCTCCCCTTCACCTGAACAACCAACTTACAATTACTCAGTTTATTCCTCTTGGAAGCCTACTGGTGCTTAAGAGGTTAGAAAATAAAAGCAATATAGAACCAATTTTGGAAGACTAAGTACATCGAAACTGGTGTAGATAGAAGGCATAAAGCTATCATAAGACCTGTCAGATTGGCACACAAGAGTAATTTAGATCTTAAGGTAAAATTTATAAAGTAAAAACCATTTATATTAAGAAAAAGAGTTAGTGCTAATTAATGTACAAGGGAAAATAGGACTATGATGAATAATAGTCTTACCACGTTTGAAAGTGGAATTAGATTAAGAAAAGTAAGAGTTGATGGCACAGTCCAGGTTAAGAGTCAGATTAGATCAGTATCATTTATTGAAGGCTAGACTGAGATTAATAATAGTACACAGTTAAGTGGTTTCCAATATCTGCCATTAAGAAGCCAATAAGATGATAATTCATAATAAGTGGCATAAGCTGTAAATGAAAAGAAAATATAGGAGTTGAAGATTGAATACAAACTTGGGCTTTACATCAAGATTATATTAGGTTGGTTCTGGAATTCATCCCAACCCCATTGATCAGTTGAGCCTTAATGAGACAGTTTAATCAGAATCCTTTGAGTTGTAAAAAGCAAAAAAATATTATAGAAATCTCTCAGTACTTCAAAATTATAATATTGTTAATGAATTTAGGGATTAGGCTTGATAAAAGAACAATCAAAAATTTATAATACTATATTTTGTTACTTAAAACCAATAAAACCTTATTTAATAATTATAAAATGATGTTAATAGAAGCCTTTATTTATTCACTTGATATCAATTCAAGCAAATTCTCAAATTGAAGAAAAACTAAACACCTTCAAAGCACCAACACATAGCAAAACCCCAATGTTCTTTTCCCCACCATCCGTTGCTTTAAAAATGGGGCAGCAGCAAAACATCATTAGTATTTTCCGCCCAATGATAAAATGCTTTTGATATAGATTGGCCAGCCCCCACCAATTCCTCAGGTTGATACGTTCCCCCCAGGGATCTCGCCCTCCACCTTGCACAATACCAAGAAGTTCTTCATATCCCCATTATGCTCCTCCAAAGCAATATGGATTTAGCCTCCAGGTTGATTGGCAAATTGCTTCCATACAAAGACAAACAAATAGAAATAGTCCAGGCGCTTAAGCAACCTGCAGGTTTTATAGACTTATGCCACTACAATGAGTATTTTGACCTCAGCTTAAGCTGTGAAGCTGATGTTGCAATTTCAGACACCATTCCCCTGGTGTTCCAGGTCACCCCCCACCCAACCACTTTCACTTGGTTGCCTGATGACACCACTCTTGTGGTTCAATTAGTAGGTCTCCCCACCAAATGCTCCCCCTGATACTTTATATAATGAATCAATAGCCAGATTGTCAGATATGGCGCCAATCCTATTCTACAATTTGTGGTTCTCAATGGAGCCAACTGACTCGCAGGCTCTCACACTGTGGGAATCCAGCTATTTTTGGCTCGCTGGTGCTTATTTCCGCTGGATTCCACAAATGAGTTTTTGATAATCTAGGTAAAAAGCACTAGCAATTGAAAAACTGGGTTTTTATGGTTTTATTAGTGTCAGCCCCAAGTAAGAAAAAAAATTTCTCTCAATATCTTACCCTTCAGTGTTTAAACTGTATCAAGGGTCAAAGGGAATTAATTAAAAGTTTGGAATAGCTGAGTATGGTCCAGATAAGGGAATATATGAATTTGACCTATCAGAGCTCAGAAAACTCACTTTACTTTGACTGAATTAGGAGGGGGAGTTATGTTAGGCAAAACAAACCCGTGGGGTAGCAATTTATATTTCTGCCAATCCCCATTCAAGAAAATAATTGCACCTTGGGGGACCCCCGCCAAGCCTATTTAGGGGGTGGTCCTAAATTAAATGTTTGATTCAAACTAGACGTTGCCTAGGGAGGAACTTCCAATGGACTCCCCTGAGTCCGCGCATGGTCATGGCAACTGACTGCCAAAATTTTTGTGCTATCTGTCCATTTTATATTTGTAAAAGTGTTACCCTGATTCGTGGGGTTCCACCGAGAATTGACCAGGGTCTTTTGACTAATAGTATTGGTATTATTACTTAAAAACTCTTATCATCATCGCAAACTTGTAAATGTCCAAAATTTCTCCCTTTCAGCCTATTTTGACCCAAAAAATTTTTTGAAGCTGGTAGGGCAAATGTATGACACACGCCTTTACAAATATATGCCAATCTTAACCAAAATCACCATTTCAATTTCCCCTTGCACCATTATCTCCTCTGCCCCATCAACCCTATCTGGGACAGAGTAGATGGGGGCGCACCATCTGCCCCATTTGTTTAGGCCTGGACCATTCAAAACGAAGCTGCCCCTCCATAGACTGAGCTACAGCCCACATGCCTGACTCCTCCCAGCATGTTCCTTTTTCCAATCACAAAAGTTTACTTTATTGGGGCACAGTTCTCACTCCCCCTTCCCCCAAGGCGGTAGCTGCAGCAGCCACCTATTAAGTCAATCAGAAACCTACCTGTCAAACCCGCACTTCTACTACAGCCAATCAGGAGCCAGCATGGATCCCATTAAATTCAAAAAAGACCCAGCCACCCAAACTAGTCCACCCATATGCCGATCAACCAATCATCATTAACCAAAATCCTGGGATTAATTGGAGGAAGTTGATGAGTCAAGTAAGTTTGTCCCCAACTTTTCGCGGACCATGCCTCAAAATGTACTTAAATGCAGAATATTCAGCTTAATTCCCAGCTCTGCATTATACTCCACCCCCTAATGTTGATGAGTTATTAAGTGACCAACAACTCACCAAAGAGGCTGTAGCCTCCCCTTATTGTTGCCCTTCAAAAGGCCATAACAAAATTAGTTGAAGCCTTGGCTAAGGGGCTACCCATCCCTGACCTTCTCCCAATGTACCAAGTACATAGAAAGGAACATCTCTGTTTCTAACAAGTTTCTTACAGAGTACAAAAAGTTGTGAATGTCTCAATTTTGTCCCATAATCTGCATAACTAGCTTCAATATCACCACATTTTATTGCCCTTCCCAGATCTCACCTCAGGGATGAGAAAACCCTCTCTTAATATATCACCACCACCCTCATAGCAAAGATTGAGCTGCAAGCCCTACTTTGCTACCTTCTCCTTTTTGAAGATGCATCCATGCCAATGTCTCAGCTCTATGTCAAGCTCTATCCCCCCAGATGATAATGAAGAGCCTTCCTTGTCCCCCTTGCCCTCCACCATGGACGGATACTGTTTTACTACCTCTGACATTGTTGGATCATTTTAATTTTATTTTAAGTCAATGAGTGATACATTTATCTCTTTCCATTTGTTTCTAATTGCTTTGGTTCTAGTTTAATTTAAGTTTAGCTCCCTGGGCTTAGTAATATCCATCTTCTGGACAGTTTGCCTCAGATTTTAAGATATGATGTTGATAGCAATATATGATAATAAATAATAATTAAAAATAGATGACTTAAACTATAAAGTTGAGAATTCACCTAAACTAGGGCAAAGCCTGACACAACTAAAAAATAATTCATTCTGCCCCAAACATCATTTTTATCCTTAGTAAATAACAGATGCAACCTCTGCACCTTGTGCTTTAGCCTTAATGACATGAAGCACGAGGTCCACTCACTTGTTGCTCCTTTATCTGGCATTGTCCCTACCAACAATTTGATAGAACTTGATAAATGAGGTTTGTCCACACTTTCCCTCTGCCAACAGCCATGGACGCGTCTCCTAAGGTGTCAGCCAATAAGCACCAAAACTTCAAGTGCTATGCAGAAGCAGTTGCTTATGACCCAGTCGAATTGACTATGTTATCAATTTGAGTGCTGAACTTTCCTGACCCAACATTGCAAATAACGCTCCTAAAGACACACTGTTATAATCTCTCTTTTGCTTTGATCACTAAATTAAATTAATTTAAATATTTTGGATAATTTTACTATACAACAAACTTTGCTGTCTCATGACTCAAGTTTTAAGTGTTATCAAATATGACGCTTGCTAAACTCATATGGGGTGGTGGTGCAACCCTTTGGGTATTTTTTTGGCCGCTTCTAAAGAGCGCTCAATCTAGCTCTTCTAGCCCCATCCTACCAGTTGCTTTGTCCCCATTTGGATCACACTCAATATCTCACGCCCTCCCAAGCGGTGCTAAAAGCCCCCTGATGCTCTCCTAGAGCAACCTGTGCTTCAGCCTTTGGGTAGAGTATAAGAACTACTTCCCCTTAACACGTGCAGAAATCATTAAAATTGTGTTAAAGATGTTTAATCCTGCAAGTTCTAATAGCTTCACCCCAACAAGCACTTTAACTTGATTTCTCTAATGAAAAGCAGGATACGGTGCAGTCACAATGTCTTTTTTGTATTTTCATACCTAGCAACCATACTTGGCTGTAGACGGATACTAGTTTTGTGGTTACGTTTGCTATCCTAAAAAATCACTCATCTGAGAAACTATGCCAGGAGCTCCTTAAGTATTGGCTGCTTTTGACGCAAACCCTGTCCTCCAGCTTGTGGTTCCTAATGAGGACAGCTGCATCACTGGGCCTCGCATCTTTGCAAAAATTAACACCTTCCGCAGGGAAACCCATCTGCAATGCCCCCATAATGTGATCCTCTCTGCCACAATCACCATTTTGGTCCCATGAAAAGAATTGATGCACCCTCTGATTCTTGTTCTTCATCCTTGACCATTTCAACACAAGTTCCTCTCCCTTTCTACTGCATCAGCTTCCGCTACTCCCACATATGACTTAGGACCTGCCACTCATCAGTTTGGGTTTTTACTTGTTGATTGATCCTCCCTCATCCTCTCTCTTACTTTAGGGGCACAGACCTAATGCATTATCCAATAACCCACAATTAATTTTATACTGTACTGAGCAGATTGCTTCTCAACTCCTGTCTAGAATTTTTAGTGGATAGTTAAAGAGCCAAACGCTCCTACCTACAGCCAACCAGTTCCCATAGCTAGTCCAAGTTTACATGTATTAAA
The DNA here is from genome assembly GCA_022478985.1 of Massospora cicadina. Taxonomy (NCBI): domain Eukaryota; kingdom Fungi; phylum Entomophthoromycota; class Entomophthoromycetes; order Entomophthorales; family Entomophthoraceae; genus Massospora; species Massospora cicadina. The sequence continues at coordinate 121,602 of JAKSZP010010526.1, read as the reverse complement.
ACCATATTATCATCTCAAAAGGGTTACTGAGGCTACTGGCAAGTTAGACGCTTTAAATCAATAATCTGATTTGTTGGAATTTTCTGCACTCTAAAAATGAGCATTAGTGCAGCTTCCGCCCTCAAAAATGATTCACTTTTATTTTAAAATTACTATAAGCTCTCTGTCAAAGTGGTCGCTGCCCCACCATGTTTCCTCTGTAATCCCTTCTTAAAGTCATATACCCTCCTGTCAGGGAATTCTCTGCCTTAGTTCTCATAAGATTTTCATAAGGAAGTCCTGGACAAGATTGAGGAGCTTTAGTATGCCACAGAACAAGCATGTGCAGATGCCTCCAAGTTGGCGTTTTTTAACCACACTACCCCACCCCAGAAAGGACCAAAATCTTTCACTTTCATGCCAAAGTATTAGTATGATGGGTTCCGGCTTGCCCTGTATGTCAAGGTGATGCACAAAGAATAACTCATATGCATAAATACCCTTACACTATTCACCTTCTATTCCATTCCATTAACTCACATAAATTATTTTGTCCACTCTCATGCATGCCCTTAGGTCTTCAGAGATGAAAGCCCCAACTCCTTTCCCATCCAATATAGATACTTAGGCTTTCAACCGTGGTGTCATATTGGGTCTTTTTGTTTGTTTTATTTTAGCACTATGTAAAAACTCGTGGACGCCCTTCTTGAATTAGGCCCCACTTTTACTATAACTTATCTTATACCCTTGGGCTCTCCTACTGATGATGACTGAATTACTTAAACCATCATCAAAGAAAATTATCGTCATTAATACAACTTTAAGAAATGAAAATATTATGAAATTGTGAAACTAAATATTTTAAATTTATTGCGGGGAAGGCTGATCATGGGACGGATACTTCTGAATATGACTTCAGGAAAGATAAACTTAGTACCAGGGGGGCACCCCAGAGAAGCGATGCTATCTCTTGTTGCCAGCGGGAACGCCACTTATGGGGAGGGGGAGGGAACGTGTGAAGGGGCTGTAGCCACTATTGAGCACATGTGGAGGAAGGGGTCTGATTTGATGAACCAGACTGGGAACCAGGAGGAGACCAGCTGTCGGCGACGCGGTGGGAGATATCCAAACATCCACGCTTGAAAGTGGTCCACCAAATGAGACTGGATCTGTAGACAGCTTCTAAGAGGGTGGGGATGGAGCCAGCGATGGCATCCAAGACAATCGTGTGGATAGTCCACATGGCGATTGCAACCACCAGAGCACGGAGGGAGGGTGGGAGGGGGAGGCCATTGATGAAGCAAACATATCTCTTGACAGACTGAAGGGATGCGTTTGATCCTGGCCCAGCAGACGTTGGACTTCGCGCCATATCACTTTAGAGGTGGGGCACTTCTCCAGGAGGTGGAACAGCGTTCCATACTGGCCACACACGACACAGGATGAGTGTAAAGCGTTAGAGTGCTCAGTTGTATGATACACCCGCCTCAGGCAGTGCCACACATGGGAGCAGACTTGAGGCTGCAACAGAGGATGGTGTGCATATTTCCAGATAGTCTTTTGGGTTTCAGTGGAATAAGGGATGTCCATCATGTCCAGGTAGTCCACCCTGGATAGGACTTGGGGTTGAATGGGGATCACGCCATCATGGATGGGTAGCCCCTGTACCTCTTGTGTGAACTGAGGAGAGGGGCGGCCTCTTTGGGTTATATGTCCACTAATACGAATGCTCCACTCTGCGCTTCACATGGAGAGTAGGATTCGTTTATAGTAGGTTTTAGTCCCGTGAGGACCTGTGGCCGATGTGTGTGATGCGAGGTATTTCATCAGGGAGTGGGGGTTTGATGGATTGTTTAAGCCCAAGGCTCAGGAGAAGTTGGAGCGGGCTGCGCGGGACCAGTGTTGGGATGGGAGTGTAGGAGCGGTGACGGCCGCGATCCAGATGCCCAGGATCTTGGTAGCATGGGCTTTGAAGTCAAGCAGGCCCATGCCACCTTGATGATGAGGGCCAAACATGACCTCTAGCCGTACTGGTGGAGGGCGGCCTGACCAAAGCCATCCTTGCAGCAAAGCATACAGGGATTTGAAGCAGCTTGGGGAGAAGGGGATGGCGTGGGCTCTGAACCAGACTTTGGATAGGAGCATAGAGTTGGCAAGAACAACCCTGCCTGTGAGGGTAGTAGGGTGGGCTCTGAGAGAGGCGATTCGCTTCATCACGTTTTCCAGTATATGGCACTCCATTACTGCTGACGCATATCCGCCTGCCTCCATCCACACACCCAGATGGTGCACCAGTCCTATGGTAGGACGTGGCACGAAGGGGAGCACCAGTAGAGCGGTGTGTGTTGAGTTAGTAAGGCGTGGACGTGGGCGAGCAGATGGGCTGGGTTGGGAACTAATTGCTGGGGCCCAGCAGTTCTGAAACTGACCAAGGAGGATGATTTCGGTTTTGGAGGCTTTCAGTGCCGCGTTGCTTACCTGGGAATATTCCTGGATGAGGGCTTCAAGCGCGCGTGCATCTTTGTTATTAGACACCCCCACCACACAATCATCTGCAAATGCCATCATCTTGACTGGGGTTTGGCCTGGCACATGGACCCCAGTGAGGTGGGCATTCACATTTCGCAGTAGTGGGTCAAGGCTGAAGTTGTATAAGAGTGGGCTGAGGGGGTCCCCTTGTCGCAGGCCCCTTTGAGGGCGGACTACTTCCATTAGGAAGCCTGGGCCACGCACTGCCATTGTCGCAGATTCCGTGAGCAGCATCGCCCAGTTTATGAAGTGGGGGGGTAGGCGGAATTGATGGAGGCAGGCCCTAAGGTATTCCCAGTTTACTCTATCATAAGCCTTTTGTTAGTCCAAGAATACAAGTGCTCCAGAGGCTGTGGACTGACACACATTAGCCACAGAGTGCACGTTATCCCTAAATCTACCTTCTGGGGATGAAACCGAATTGTTCCTGGGGAGATGGTGGCAGATGCTACAGTCCCTAAACGGTTAGCCATGATTTTTGTTAAAATTTTGGTGTCTGTGTTTGATAGAGAAATGGGGCGCCAGTTGGCTAAGTCAAGCTTATCCCCTTTCTTGAAGAGTGTGACAGTAAAGGCCTCATGTCCCCCTAGTAGGAGGCGTGTTTCCAGCAGCCTTTGGTTGAGTGAGGCTAGCAGCAATGGGGATATATATTTGAAATATTTTTTGTAGAACTCATATGGAATGCCATCTGGGCCTGGGCATTTTTGGTTTGGCGCACCGCAAATGGCTGTCCATAATTTGTTCAGAGTAATTAAATTCATTATTTCTGGGTATTGGAAAATGGTGCAGATATGAGCTCAGTCAAGAAATTCTGCCATTTTGGCTGGCTGAATTGGTTCAGCTCAGTTTAACTTGGTGTAATATCTTTGCATTTTGATTGCCACTTCAGCCAGTGTGTCCACAATGGAATTATCCGATCTTTGCACCTGTGTGCAGGCCACACTCTGGCATGGTGCAAAATTTTTTTAAGTAGTATGCGGTGCACTTGTCACCTTTAGTGATGCGTGTGGCCCTGTATTAAACACAAACCTGATTCTCCCCAGAACAATTCGGTTTCATCCCCAGAAGGTCGATTTAGGGATAACGTGCACTCTGTGGCTAATGTGTGTCAGTCCACAGCCTCTGGAGCACTTGTATTCTTGGACCAACAAAAGGCTTATGATAGAGTAAACTGGGAATACCTTAGGGCCTGCCTCCATCAATTCCGCCTACCCCCCACTTCATAAACTGGGTGATGCTGCTCACGGAATCTGCGACAATGGCAGTGCGTGGCCCAGGCTTCCTAATGCAAGTAGTCCGCCCTCAAAGGGGCCTGCGACAAGGGGACCCCCTCAGCCCACTCTTATACAACTTCAGCCTTGACCCACTACTGCGAAATGTGAATGCTCAACTCACTGGGGTCCATGTGCCAGGCCAAGCCCCAGTCAATATATTGGCGTTCGCAGATGATTGTGTGGTTGGGGTGTCTAATAATCAAGATGCACGCGCGCTTGAAGCTCTCATCCAGGAATATTCCCGGATAAGCAACATGGTACTGAACGCCTCCAAAACCAAAATCATCCTCATTGGTCAGTTTCAGAACTGCTGGACCCCAGCAATTAGTTCCCAACCCAGCCCATCTGCTCGCCCACGTCCACGCCTTACTAACTCAACACACACCGCTCTACTGGTGCTCCCCTTCGTGCCACGTCCTACCATAGGACTGGTGCACCATCTGGGTGTGTGGATGGAGGCAGGCGGATATGCGTCAGCAGTAATGGAGTGCCATATACTGGACAACGTGATGAAGCGAATCGCCTCTCTCAGAGCCCACCCTACTACCCTCACTGGCAGGGTTGTTCTTACCAACTCTATGCTCCTATCCAAAGTCTGGTTCAGAGCCCACGCCATCCCCTTCTCACCAAGCTTCTTCAAATCCCTGTATGCTTTGCTGCAAGGATGGCTTTGGTCAGGCCGCCCTCCACCAGTACGGCTAGAGGTCATGTTTGGCCTTCATCATCAAGGTGGCATGGGCCTGCTTGACTTCAAAGCCCATGCTGCCAAGCTCCTGGGCACTTGGGTCGTGGCCGTCACCGCTTCTACACTCCCATCCCAACACTGGTCCCGCGCGGCCCGCTCAACTTCTCCTGAGCCTTGGGCATCAACAATCCATCAAACCCCCACTCCCTGATGAAATACCTCGCATCACACACATCGGCCACAGGTCCTCACGGGACTAAAACCCACTACAAACGAATCCTACTCTCCATGCGAAGCGCAGAGTGGAGAATTCATATTAGCGGACATACAACCTGAAGAGGCCGCCCCTCTCCTTAGTTCACACAAGAGGTACAGGGGCTACCCATCCATGATGGCGTGATCCCCATTCGACCCCATGTCCTATCCAGGGTGGACTACTTGGACATGATGGACATCCCTTATTCCACTGAGACCCAAAAGACTATCTGGAAATATGCACACCATCCTCTGTTGCAGCCTCAAGTCCGCTCCCATGTGTGGCGCTGCCTGAGGCGGGTGTATCGTACAGCTGAGCACTCTAACGCTTTACACTCATCCTGTGTCGTGTGTGGCCAGTATGGAACGCTATTCCACCTCCTGGAGAAGTGCCCCACCTCTAAAGTGATATGGCGCGAAGTCCAACGTCTGCTGGGCCAGGATCAAACGCATCCCTTCAGTCTGCCAAGAGATATGTTTGCTTCATCAATGGCCTCCCCCTCCCACCCTCCCTCCGTGCTCTGGTGGTTGCAATCGCCATGTGGACTATCCACACACGATTGTCTTGGATGCCATCTCTGGCTCCATCCCCACCCTCCCAGAAGCTGTCCACAGATTCCAGTCTCATTTGGTGGACCACTTTCAAGCGTGGATGTTTGGATATCTCCCACCGCGTCGCCAACAGCTGGTCTCCTCCTGGTTCCCAGTCTGGTTCATCAAATCAGACTTCTTCCTCCACACGTGCTCAATAGTGGCTACGGCCCCTTCACACGTTCCCTCCCCTCCCCATAAGTGGCGTTCCCGCTGGCAACAAGAGATAGCATCGCTTCTCTGGGGTGCCTCCCCTGGTACTAAGATTATCTTTCCTGAGTCATATTCAGAAGTGTTCGTCCCATGGTTGGCCTTCCCCGCAATAAATTTAAATTTAAATTCAATTAATTCTCATACCAGGTTGCTTCATCTTCAGATAGTGCTTTAACAACTTGGCTGATCTGCAGAGAAATCGGTGCTTCACATCCTGCTTCCTGGGTTAAGCGCACTTGGAGACATCTTTGACACCACTTGATGAGTATTATCCAAAGCTTTGACATGAAGAGGAGGCCACATATTATTCTGTTTGGTCTAGGATAACTTATCATCATTTGGTTTACTCAATGGTAGCTTCCAAATCTGAACAAACTCTCAGAATAAAAAAGTCAGTGAAGAAATACATTCTCAATAAAGTCACAATATGGTAATACCAAGATGGAGCCTTGTAAAATAACCATTCTTCAATAGCATCCCGAAATTAGAAGATAAAGTAATTGCGTTTCATCTAATATAACGCTTGGGCTTATGTCAGTATGACACAAATGAAATGGGTAGGAACACCCAAGTCACTGACCAAAGTAGGGAATCAACCCATACATCCACCTTTGGATTCATGAATTTTGTCCAAACTTTATAAAAAACCCATGGAAAATAGTTGCAGAAATCCTGGTGCCAAGTAATAAACCCTGTCCAGGTGTGAGCTTGTGAAGTGAGGCTTTTTTTGACTAAAAGAACTCCCCAACTCCGTAATTAAGTCTTAAAAATAATGTGGTTTAAAATAATGGTTATATAATAAGAAAGCCTGTATTCTTAGTTGTAAATTCTTAGAAAAGAAACTGAGAAAATCCTCAGTTTGCCTTCACTTATTTATGCTCTTCAACATGCCATAAATTTAAGCTTTGCCAACCTAAATCTTACTAATTCTTTTAGCTTCTGAGTCCTGAAAATAATTAAAATTTTATGCGGGCAAAATCATTGGTTTCAGAGTAATTTATCCATCTCAAAATCTTGAAATGAGAATCCAGAAACTCAATTCTGTTCAGGACAACGTTTCCCCATATCAAATTCACCTAAATTATCCTTAAGTCCAAAAACTAAGGTGATAAGTCAGTTGGAGAGAGTGTTTCAACCGTTACAGAAGGGTTGAGTGGAAGTATCTATTTATATACTAAAGAAATTGGTATCCATTGGAGCGATAGCTCCTTATTTTATACTTTATTATTATTTATTTATTAAGGATTGGAAATCTTTGTATCATATCCTCTTGCTCAGTGGCTTTAAACCTGTACAACCAGCTTAGCAGATTAAATCAATACCACTAAGAGTCAACATTGGTGTTCACTACAGGAGCCACTGGTCAACTGTAGTATAAAGGCAACTAGGGCATCATAATGAGCCCCCACTAAAGATGTCATAGTCTAATAGGGTTTTACGAACAATACTTTGGTGAGCCATTGGAGGCATCCAATGAGGAACAGCACTATTTCTGGTGACAGCACCAGGATTTGAGAAAACCATGATATACTTTCAGCTAGAAGTTAGCCCCGCATTAGAGTCAGACCAACAGGGCAGATCTACAATTGAAACCCCATAGCAACTGCGGGGTATCATATAGTAGCTCTTGTGGGGTTACCGCCTAGATGAAAGAAATATGGGTGACCATGCATGAGCCTGTTTTATAATCAATTTGACCAGGGAGCACGTTATGAAATGTATATGTCTTACCTTGATGCTACCACTATGGGGTTGCTCACTGGCTCAGCTCCCACGGGGTCAAGAAATACCTGGTCACATATGTTCAGCCTTTGATCCACCAATTTCTACGTGTGTTGACCCAGCATAATATTGAAATCAACAATGTCATATATTTTTGTTTAAGCGCAACAGAATGACACTCGCCTCTTGCTCAAACGCCCTAACCACGCTTTGTCAGAAATACAAAGGGCACTAGTACAAGTAGAAAGTCATGTCATGGAAGTCTGAACTGCATGGACCAATTAGTCCCACGCTTGAACCATGAGTTCCCCCAGTAATAGGAGAATTATTAGACTGGAATGGTCTTTAGGGTGAACGGATATGGGATTTCACAATTATGGGTAGTAACACTGAGTGCTTTATGGTGGATATGACTGAATGGGTGGAAGCATCAACATGGTGGCGGCTTGGATTTGGGACTGTGTTACCCTGTTTGAGAGGTGGGTGACTGATCATACTGTTGCAATGATGATTATTTTGGCCAACTTCGAGCTGAATGGAGTAATCAGTGGAATGCCAACCATTCAATTGTAGTTTTTCTTGGCACCCTCAGAATATGGGCAATTACTAGGCTAGATCAACCAGCTGAAGAGTACCAGCTAAGTGTTCAAGGATGAGCCATTACTCTTCCATTCACTGAGATGGTGGAGTATGCTGATATGAGAGCTCTTGGAAAACCTTTGACGGTTTATTGAAGAGCTGATGAAGGAATGAACCGCTTTAATCAATCAAGTGGGTGAAGTTAACCAATAAGATTGCAAGCTGGATGGAAGAACATTAGAATTCAGGGAATGTTTGAGGATGTCCTCATACAGCCCAGAAATGGAGTGTAAAATTAATACAGAGTGAGACTGCCACAAATTACAGAAAAAAATTGAGGAGCTTCAACAGGGGGTGAGAGATGGGCTGTGTCACTGCAATTCAGTCACTGTGGAGCAGATTATAGACGAACATTTAGCTGATAGACTGGCGAAGGAAGTAGGGGTGTGGGCAGTGGCAACTCCAGCAATGAATACTATAGTCCATCCAGAAAGCATCCCAGTTGTTGCAGCAGTCCCTCCCAGCAATCCAACCTCTTCCCAGTCAACTATGGAAGATTTGCAACTGTCCATGCGACCCTATTATTTCTACAAGGAGATGTTCCCCTTGGCTGATCTGAACCTAACTTGTCTGCTCCACAAACCAGAAGGCCATATAATAGTGAGTTTATACTGGTTGAGAAGTTGCCACCTTTTAGTCAAGATGGGAATATGCACAGATACTTTAAACAGTTTAATTCGCTATGGAAGGAGCATTAGACTTGCGTAAGACTAAGCTGTTGTTATCCGCTATGGATGTCAGGAGCACTGATCAGGTCATATGTTACCTCAAGAATAACACTGTAACATATTAAGAGGTGAAGGAAACCGTGCTTGTCTATTTGGAGGTGTGGCAAAAGATGATTCATCATAAGACATATTTACTAACAATAATATTTCAACAGAATGTGTATTTGGTGGAGTTTGTGGAGCAATTTACATCTGAGGCCCACGTGCTAGTGGGAGAAAATATTTAACTAATAAAGATGTGGGCATAGCGATGACAGCGGCTGTTAAGCCATATCAGGAGCTGTATAATGCTATGGCCCACATTCTTTAATAAGATGTGGCGCTATTGCAAATCGTGAATTATTTATGCCATATATATGTCACTTTTAGTGCTCTCAATGTAGAACAAAAAGCCTCTTCAATCACTATCAAATCCCTTTTGGGCATGGACAAAAAAATTGGTTATAATTCTGTGGATAATTCTCAGCTACCTAACGCTTTGGTGGATCCTTTCAATCCTCCTTATAGTTAACCAGCTCGTCCTCAGCTGAATTACAATTCATCTTAAAATTTTCAGCCTTGGCATAAAGGTGTAATACTGATAGTAGAACCATATACAAAATGCTTATTTCTCATGCATCCAAAGAGGCCATTATGCAACTAGCTGCCATAGAAAAACGCATGTACGTGAAATACAGCTTTTCTCTACTGAACAGGGAAAAGCTCAAGTGGAGTAGAGATGGGACGTTCTACCTCCACTAATCCAAATTTATTTGTCCCTGATGATTCCAATGAGTCACTTTGTGTTGGTCCTAGTACTCACCCTGATGACTTATTATATCAACAAACCCTCATGATGTCTCAGCCTCAATCCAAGAGAGAGACAAGAATAATACAGACTCTGAGTTCTGTCAAGATGTACAAAAACTATACGCCTAGAAAATTTTTGAGCAAAATGGCACAGGCGAAATTAGACCCTCAACGGATGTTGCTGCCCTATAGGAAATTAACATTGCGATTCCAGTAGAGAAAGTTGCCCAGGAGTATCCTCATGTCAGTGCCAATATTATCATTTTTCTTGATAACAAAAAGCCTTTGGATATTTATGTAATAAACACCAATGGTTCTTCTTATTTAGAGTATACATATTGTGATATTTTTGTAGAAAATACAAAAATCTGAGCGATTATAGATACTGGCGCCCCAATCAAAATAATATTTATTAGTCTCGTGGCTAATTATCCGCTGAATCCTGATGTGGAACACTGAGTAGTATATGAAACTTTGGGGGCACAGACCACTGTGTCAGAGGGCGCTTACAGCGCGTTGCCTCTGAAGTTCAGTTTAGTTGGTGCATCCACCTGGTGGTGGTTCTGTCTAGTAATCGAGACATGGCAATCAGGGCTGTGTTCAGGCAGCGATTTGGTGCAATCTTCTATATGCAGAAGAAAAATTTGATATTCTGGGACAATTATCATCCATCTATTTTACCTTTAGCAGAGTCCTAAAATACCCAATCCACTCCAGTAAAATTAATTGCATGTATACTGATGGCGTGATTCCTGGACAATATTGGCAGATAAATAGGAGGACCAGTCTTTAAAAACCATATTTACGAGTACAACAATATTCTGTTATGGGCTGTGAACGCTTTAAGTATAACCTTTTGGACATCAGGTCATAATAGGGATGGAGCTCAAAATAGATATCCCTGAAGGGCTATATGGAAAATTATGGGGCCCTACCAGCAATTGCGGCCCAACCCCATGTGACTCCTGGATTACTGTTACCAGGGCATAGAAAGTGAAGTTATTAATAGTGAACCTACTTAAGGAGTTTATGACGGTCCAAAGTCACTTAGTGGTGGCTTATTTACATCTGACTCCTATTGATGAGGTTCATTATATTCACAATTTTGGGTCTTGGGAGAACCTCAGCCTACCTGTAAAAAACTCATTCAGCATAATGACCATGGTTACGTGTGAGGATCTGACTGGGCTGTTGGAGTAACAGAAAGTTAAGGTGATGGCTAGTTCGAGAGATACTGAGGAATTTTTGCATCTGGTGACCACAATTTGGATGTGCACATAAAGTTATGCATTTGGTGACATGGGACATCTTCCTACCATTTAGGCACAGCCTATCTGTCACTCAAAAGCTGCGGAAGATGTTGTATCTGATTAGGCAGATAAATTGATCGAACAGGGGATGTTTAGAGACGTCAAAGAGTCCCTCGGCGTCAACTGTGTAAAAGTTAAGAAGAAAAATGGCACCAAATTTAATTTTTTGACTACCAAAAGCATAATAGTGTCACGAAGAAAGATCTTTTATCCTCTTCCATGGATTGATGAAGCTTTGGATTGAATGGGAGGTGCTAACTATTTTTCTGCCATGGACTTGATACCAGGGTACTGGAAGATTGAGTTGCCAGCAGTGGAACAGGAGAAATGTGCCATAACTACCTCAAAGGGATTGTTCCAGCTTACTTGTATGCCCTAAGGGTTGTGCAACGCCCCAGCTACGTTCCAGAGGGCTATGGACACCACCTTAGGTGACCTGAAGCTGTCTAGCGTTCTAACTTACCTTGATGATATTAATGTGTTCTTGTGGACATTCACGGAGCATCTCAACCACCTGGAACAAGGTTTCTGACAACTCGTTGAAGCTAAAATATAAATCAAGCTTCAAAACTGCCACTTTTAAGGAGCAATTGGAATACCCTGGGTTTGTGGTAGACTTTAAAGGGCTTAAAACTCAGCTAGAAAAGATGGAAGCTATACACAAGATGACTTGGCCAGGTAATAATTGGGATATCCAGGTGTTTTTGGGAATGGTTAATTACTATTGAAGGTTCATTCCTAACTTCAGATGTATTGTGATCTGCTCTTTGAGCTATTAAAAAATGCCATCTTTGACTGGACTAAATGTTGTCAAAACTGAAATGATGTCTTACAGACTGCGTTAGCTAGTGCGCCAGTTTTGTAATACCTAATTTTGAGAAGAAATTTATTCTACAAATGAATGTTTCTCTTTCCGCCATTGTGGCAGTATTATACTAGAAGGATGATGATGGTGTGGTGCACCCCATTGCATATCGTAGTGAAGCTTAAATAGCCATAAATAAAATCACACGGTGACCGAGCAGAAGTGCTTATCAGTGATATATGCATATAAACAGTTCCAGGTATACATCCATGGAGTAAAACAAACTGGTAATGGACCATGCATCCATGCGTTGGCTTCAGAATCGTTTGAACCTGAAGATGGCTTAAGCAATGATCTTAAAGCTCCAAGCTTATAACTTTGAGATAGTACACTAGCTGGGTGATAAACACTAGAATGGGGACTGTCTCTCATAATTCCCAAATGGTCACCATTATGGCAAAGTTGGCAGACATAATGTAAGAGAAGATAATTATTGGCAAATATCACAATGAGATGCCACATTGATCGAAGCGCTTGATGGGCTTAGACGGTATACCTTCTTGAGCAATAAGGAACTATATAAGAAATTTGGTAGATCAATGCTGAGTTTACCAAAACCTTCCTCTAGGTCAGCAATTGTTGTGGATGCACAAAAGGCAGTAGGTCATGTATGGATGTAAAACAATGGAGTTTTTGCAACCATGTTACTATTGGGAGAACATGCATATGATGTGCTTGAGACAATTTTCTGTTGTCACCAGTCTCAAGTGGAGAAACCTTTCCACAAGAAAGCTATCTACCAGCTGGTTAAGCCCCATTTTGCATGGCATACTGTTTCCCTTGATGCGGTGGGTCCTCTGCCGACTGGTGTGAACTGCTATAAGTATATACTAGTAGTGATAAATCACTTAACAAGGTGGGTGGAAGCAAGGGTGATCAGCTATCTAGGGGCTGCAACCGCCGCCAACTATAATATGGATTGTGTCATACAGAAACATGCTGTCCGCAGTTTACTCTCACAGACAACTGAATAAATTTTCATGTTGCATGTCATTCTTAAGTTAAATTGAATTAATGGCAATCCTCAGGGTCTTAACTAAAACATAACACTTTGAATCTAATGGGATGGTTTAAAAGTTAGTGTGACATTGATATACATTCTCTTCAAGCTTGTAAAGGATCGCCCTTATGAATGGAGTACCCTTCTATCCACCACCATCTTTGCTTATAACATCAGCTACCACTCATCGATGGGGAAGAGTCCTTTTCAATTACTTTATGTTAGACATTCAGCTTTGCTAGTATTGCTTGACTCCTTTATGGAGGATACTGGTGGAAGAGAACCACAGCGATCTAACCAAATTAATAAACATGAAGATAAAACTTCAAACTGAAGCCTATATTACTAGACTAGCTAAAAAGATTTTCAATCAGGCAGCTGACTATAGATGTAGCAGACTCCAACAGTTCATAAGTGTAAGATTATGTCTTGTTCAATGGAAACATGGATTTGGAAGGATGAACAAGATTGCTAACATATGGACTGGACTGTTTGGAATTAAAAATTTAAATTTATTTGAGGTATGCCAACCAGGGGATGAACATTAACAATACTCAATGAGCAAAAGAATCGATCAAATGAATGAACAGAATAATAAAACCAAAACAAAACCTCCAACCAGGTGGGGAGCAGAATACCACTAAACCGCCATAGCTGAAGGTGAGGGGGGTCAGGCAGCTCTTCTACAGATAAATTCTTTATGACAGAATCATCATTGTTGTAGAAACGTAAAAAAGCAGAGAGCCAGGGCGTTGGGGCATCAGTGTGGTGGAGGTGGATGGTGGTGAAAAATTGGTTCTCTTCTACAAGATCAGCTTGGAAGTTAGCTTCAAGAATTCTGTTAGTTGGTGTTCAGCTTGTATTTGGGCTTTGGAGAGTTGAGCAAAATTGATGATATTTTTCTGGGTGATTTTAGCAGATGGGTTGAAATATTCTAAATTAACCACATGCATGACCACATCTGCGGCATAATTTAACAATTTATTCATTTCAACCTGTTCTGTTTTTGGGGAAAAAGAGGGAAGTCAAGTTTGGATAGCCCTTGATGGTATTGAGAGACTGATTGGGCCACTGCTTTGCATATGTTTGAGCAATGGGGTGAGGCCAACGCTACTAAGGCGAGCTGGTGGTCAATTTGATAGGGAATGGCATTGAGTTTTGGAGCAAAAAGCTCGGGGGATGGAGTTTAGTCAAAATCATAATTAAAAATTTGGTCCAACCATAATTGAGTTAGCTGAGAGGCTCACCAGATTCCTCATTTGTGATAACACTACCTGATTTGTCAATTTCAGCCAATAGGTCCTATGGATTTTGGTTCACAAGAATAGTGGATTGAGATTTTAGGGTGGGCAGGAGCCAAATGGGCTGCTTGTGTGCAAATGGTGGTCTATGCCTGACTCTGATTTGCGTGGGTGAAATTGGGTGGGTTAATGTGGGTGGATGATTTGGTGGGGGCTGATTTTCCACTTGGCCCATCGGATGAGAACGTTGAGTGGGAGGGGGCAACAAAATAACTCATTCAGAATCTGCTGAATATGTCTCAGAGGCCACACAAGAGGAAGTGGATTGGAGACAGGTTTTTATTGAATGGTTGAGTCCAAAACAGAGGAGAAATTTGGCAACCATTATCCACTTGAGCTTAAAGAAATGCTCAGGCCCTGCTGCAAACTGAGAATGGGGGATTTGTTGGGCTCTGGCAGTGTGGTGAGGGATTATGGTGACAGTGGTGTAAGGTGAACCAAGGAGCTCTGCACCAGAAATAATAATGAAGATAAGGTTGATTTTTGTCCCATAAGCCAGAAGCCATACCATCAATTGATCATATAAAATATGGGGTGGGAGGTGAGATGGGAGGGATGCAAAGGACACCACTAATGTGGTGTCTGAAGGAAGGCAAGTTTGGGTAGTAGGGATGTAAGTATTTTTATAATTAATGGGAGTTTAAAGCTGCTGTTGTGGTATCCTCCTCCATCTGGAAGCCTATATCAAAAATAGCCCTTGAACAGGCAGAAATTGATAAAGGCAGATGGCGCAAATTCAGCGATGGCCAACTCAATAATTACATTGTCAGCATATGGGAATAAAATCCCATAGTTGAGTCATAGGCAAAGTTGGATAGTGGAGCAAGGGAGAGTGAGAGGATGGGGGCGAGAAGGGTGGATGCACGCCTGGTGGATCACTAAGTTCTAAGGAGAAAACGGTCAGAAGATGACAGGCTATTTGACCCCATGTGAATGCTTTTTCCTACAGAGTGGAAAAACGCTAGGTGGTGGAGCACCGCTACCCCACATTGGAGCAGCAGGCAGCATATCTGGGGACATTTTTAGGAAAATGGGTGTGGCCAGATGGAGGCAGAAAAATAAACTTTTTTTCTTATATAATTTGCTTAAAGTGAGATCAAGTGGAAAGAAAGTTTTTCTACTGGACTGTTTGAGATATTTGAGAAGACTGGTAATGATGTCTACACCATTAAGGAACCTGTGGGTGGTCAGATTATCAGCCAAGTACATGATAAGTTCCTGTGGTCTTATAAACAATAAGGGACTTATTGTCCAGTTAAGGGAAAAATGTCTAGAAATGGTATAACTGAATAATGAGCCATATGTTCAGTGTATTATATATTTTATAGTTGAAGTGAGTCTCAAGATGTGGTAGTAAATTATGTCAAATTGAAGCAATTTAATAGAGGTGATAATAGTTCAGCGAATAGAGTGAATTTAACTGGGGCTCAATGATGGGATGAAACCCTTTAAATAGTAGTGAATAGAGAGTTACCAAACTGAAGGGTTGAAACCTACTAAGAATATTGAGGATTAAGAGCAAAAGCAAGAGAATGGGAAGGGGAGGCTTTTTGGAAGAAAAGGGAGAGAAGGACAGGGTTTAGCGGAAGCAGTTTATTTTTTATTAGACAAATTAGCATCCATCAGAGAGATAGCTCCTTATTTTTTACTTAATTGTTATTTATCAAGGGTTGGCGATCCTCATATCATCCGTATGTTGCTCAGTGGTTTTAAACCTATGCAATCAGATAGCAGATTCAATTAATACCGCCAAAAGTTAACAAAAAGGTTTATCAACCAGTAGTATGAAAGTAATCAAGTTTCATCAAGTTCAAATATAACAATTGTCAAAAAAAACTTCTGGGGTATTTTCCCACTCTTCAGAAAGCAAACAATTAAGAACTATAAGAGGAGTTCATAAAATTTGTCTAATTTGTCATACACCAAACTACTGGAATTTGAATGAATGATCCTAGTTCAAGTAAAGAGTCAGGATACTATTTCATTGGAGCCCAAGTGAATTGATTGTGCCCGCTTACTTAAAGCCTAACCAAACGATTTTGGAGCACTTAAAGCTTTCTTACTTGAATCAAACTTCAAGAATACTCATAAACTAAACATTGTATTGAATTACAATAATCTAGTGAAGATCTACGTTTAGATAGATTTTGAATTAAAGCCGTGAGTCACTCAAGGTTTGCAAGGAGTTGTACCTTCCTGAATAGTTAGAAGAATTCAGTTAGGCTGTTAATGAGATCACTACTGCGGGCATGAATATCTGCAAGTTTATTACAAAAGCAGAAGTCACCATACACAAATAAAGGTTTATTAATTACTGAATACTGGTGCTCCAGTCAACAAAAGGTCTATTAAACTCATAAAGAGATTAAAATTTGTACAAGACATCATGTATTAGGCCAAGTTAAAAACTTCTGGGCCTGAGTCAACTAAAGCACTGGAGCTTACTCCACGTTGTACTTATGATCTAGACAAGATGTCTTGACTCCTTTGGATGTGATATTTGCAAATGACCACTATAACTTATTCATAAGATACCATTAGCAGTTGAGGTTGGAAGAATCATAGTCTTTACCAGAGTTTATTAAGTATGCTCAATTTTCAAATTAACACTTGTGTTTTGAGTCAAGGAGAAGAAGAAGTGGAAGTAGTAAGTATCCTAGCTGAGACTAAACTTACTATTTCATATTCAGTTAGCCACTGAAGATGAAGGGAATAAATCAGCTACCACCAACAATAGAATTAAAGTTTAGTTTGCCCTTTAGCTCAGCAAGGAGATGAATCACTACCTGAGAACAAAAGGTACTCTGTGTAACATTAGTATCAATATATTAAAAAAGACAAAGCTTGCATTTTATTGTACACAGGAGTTAGCAGAGGATTTAGCCAAGAATTAGCTTAATGTCAGCAGTATTATGAAGTCACTTAAGAAGAGTAGACAAAGAGTGTGATAAAATATTTAATTTTTCCATATTTGTGAATGAACTGATAGTTAAGTTCATTACATGCGCATAAGACAGCCTATGATGTTACAAGTCATTTGGAAGGTACCTTTAACTGTTGTCATAAGATGAGGAACTGAGTAAGATTCAAGTATATTACAACCCTCATCACACCAAACTTAGTCCACGCGTGGCACCTATAGTCTTTCCTAGGTTTCATCTTGTGGAGGGTAGTGTTGAAAAAGCTCAAAAAAATTTCATTTTTTGCCCTATGGAAAGACTCCTTCAGAAAACGCTAGATCAAATAGTACTAATATAGGTACTAATATTAAATTCATCTAATATAGTAATTTAGTCCTTCCTAGTTCATCCAGCAATCAAAATTTAACTACGAAATCTTAAGGTCTCTTCTAAATGCTTTGATGTTCTAAAATTCATGATAATTTAGGCTAAGATACCCCCTTACCTCTATAATAATTTGACAATTGTAACCATGGAGTCAGAGGATGCACCAGTATAGTAATCAGTTTAAATGAGTATGCACGAAATTAAAAAATAATCTCCTAAAAATCACCTTATATACACTTCTATTCTTCTGCCAACGATTGATGAATTACCAACACCCCAATCTGAAGAGAGTTTATCCATTCATAAACTATAAATTATATACATACGCCTGATTGAGAAGACAACTCACTTTCTAAATTACAAATAAAAATGATGACCAAAGGTTCGAAGCAGACTCAAGAGCCACAAAAATCACGTGAACCACAGGTTATAGTCAAGCTTCAAAAAGGAAGCACTTATTTCTAAAAAAATTGTAAGAGATATACAATCTAACTTTTGGAAGAAACCAGAAGATCAGTGAGCATTTAGAAATACAACTCCGCTGAAACAAAACCAAGATTTAACTACAAAATCCATGTTATTTTTATTTATTCGAGGCAAGCCGATCAGGGGACGGACATTACCGAAATAGAAAGAAAGTATCGACATGAAACCTGAGCAGGGTCAACTCTGTCGTAGAAAGTTTTTTTCACCTCCGGATCGGGACTTGGATTTTTCTGGTTACGTCATGGGTAAGGTTTTCGTGTTATTATACCTACTAACCGCCAATAGCTTCCTTCGGCTGGCACCCCAATCGATGTGCGAAGGGCGGGAATAGAACCCGCAACCTTCAGGTTGGTAGCCGTACGCCCTACCGACTCGCCTTCCACCCCCTAAAATCAATGTTATTAGAAATTGACTTGTATACACCCATTTCAGCTTTAAATACCCCAGATCCTCCAGATACTATATATATATATTTATTATTCTAAAAAATACCTTCTTTAAAGAATCTGGCTTTTTTGTTGCTTACTCTGTTTATTATAGCCCCAAAAATAATAGATTTAGTGTCAAAAGTTTGGACTAAACCTGAATTGTATCATCAGAGGTTAGAAGGACCTATGATGTGAGTAGTAACGGCCAATATTTAATATGTTCAAAGGTTTCAACATAGGTAAACACGCTTGGAAATGAGTTAAAATCCCTTTGTACCCAATAACAACACTTTTAGTATCTATTGATGTACTCTGTCAACAAATAGGTACTTTATTCCATTTGGCTCAAACTTTTTAACGGAACTCTTTGAGTCAGCGGACCAACAATTAAGAACCTTCTATGAGGCCACGTTGCCTCTTGTTGAGGGTATTAACTGCCCTAATTCATGGCTTACTTCCATGAGAAGTCCGGACAAAATAAAGAATCTCACATCTGCTGCGGGCTGCTCATGAAAAAACGTCACCAGTCTGGCTTTGTTAAAACACCACACCCACAAACAAAACGTAATCAAAAATAGTTTCATGTATGCCAGAACTAATTATATTCTTATAGTAAGCAAGCATAGTTTTGAGGTGATGCATATTGCATGCCTCCTTAAATAGATATCAAAACTTTTATTACCCCTATGCACCTATCCACTGTCCCATAATACCATTTTGTCTGCTATAATACATGCCATAAAGTTTACAGTAGTTGGTAATCCCATACCCTTCCCATATGATATGTCAATTTAAGTTTGCTGCTTCAGTTCTACATTTAAAGTTTTTAAATCTTCTGTTTTGTTTGGCACCCAACAATAAAAACGCGTGGAAGCCTTTCTTTTTGGCTGGTCCCTATCAGTACTAAGTAAATAAGGGGTCTACTAGACTTTTCTATGGTACAATAAGGTATATATAACCGCTGTTAGCAAGGCACAGCTTTCTCCAACAATTAATAAGAAATTGAGTTCCTTACCAGTAATTTGACTTAATTTAGTTACTCCAGATATATAAATAAGGAAATATTTAAACTGAAATTTTTTTAATGTTAAACTAATCACCTACTAAGATTTGTAAGTCCACATTTTTACATCCTATCTAAGACTGAGTGACTAAAATAAGTGCGCATAGATTGATCAATCCATAATAATAAAACTTTGACCTTATATATGATAAGCTATCTTATTAACTTATTCTACACATCTGGCGCAATTTAATATTTCCTTTTTCTCGTGTTTAGCTTTTATATTATATAAAACTCTCTAAATCTTAATTCTGAGGACTCTTTAAGACTTTAGATACTCTAAAAACTAGTGCTTCTTTAACTAAAGCATTACTATGGCATCATTTCTTATAAATAATCAACTTCAACTATTATTAGCTTTCTTAAAAAACAAAGTTTATTATAATATTAATATAATTAATCTGTTTGTGTAAAAGGAATGGATAGCATAGTGAGGGTTCCTGCTCCACTCTGGGTCAGGTTTTGATTGAAATGGGTATAAACCAGCACAGGCTAAAAAACTTGGCATGATATTTGTCCTAAGGTTGACCCTCCTCATTTACCAAAAATCAGTTTGTTAAACAAGGTATCTTTCAAGATTCAGATATGACTGGTCAATAAGCCCTAAGTAGTTATGGCGGAATGGGCAAGATTGGCCAAACTGAGTGGTATAATAATACTGATGAGATTGCCTTATTATAAGGTGATAGGGTGATACCAAGCTTCAGACAAATATTTAGTAGATTGCCTCAAAATCAGTTATAAGTTAATGTTGGCATATGATGAATAATTAGTTTATCGCCTCAAACTAAGGTCATAGTGAATTAAACAAATATTAGACTCTGCTGAAACCAATGAGAAAATGGCAGATACGAATAGTCTGAGCAAAAGGGTCAGTATTGACCAAAGTCGTTGATATATAAGTGAGATGAGAAGATAGAATAGGGAAAATTGTTAGTAGAGAAGTGGGAATGGAGCAGAAAAGATCAGCTGGTCTATAACAAAATTAATATGAAGTGTCATCAGAGCAATTTCTCCATATTTTATTATATTTACTAAGTGTATCCAGAGGACTGGCAATCTCTAAATTGTCCATCCAATTGCTCAGTGGCTTGACCCTGTGCAAACTTTTCCAGCGTATAGCAAGTATATTTCTAATATTAGAACAGTATATAATCATCTTAATGATAGAAGGAAAAAATACTCGAATTGATCATGGAAAAACAAATAAAACATTGGCATTACACATATACTGTTAAATTTATTCATAATGTAACCTAAGAAACGTATATAGAGCAAAAAAAAACTATTACTTTTATTTTTATTTGTTGTTTTCCAAATCATCATGATGGACATGTTCAGATTTAAGAAACTATTTTGTAAAGAACAGATACAACGCCTCACAAAATTGTCTCTATTATGTCATTGTTTATAGATAAAAAAGCTTTTCAAAGGAAATTCTCTTATATAAGTATAAGCTAAGCTGTGATTTTAGCTTGACATATATATAGAAATATGTGCAAATGTAAGATATGACGAGAAGTCTTCTAGCAGAAACTATAAGTAATATGATAGAAAACCCTACAATTTCTGTTTAGAACTAGGGAGCTACCTAATCATATGATATTACAAAGAGTGACTTATCTATAAAATTTATAGCTTTTTGGTGTTAGAACTTAAAGTAAATAATATATATAAATGAAGTATTATAACTATGGAAGAAGGCTAAATATAAAAATGCTACCTTAAAAAACTACTATTAAGGTACATATTTATTTCTTTTTTTAGAACCCTTATGTGACCTTTTTTTTAGTGCTAGATGCTTATGTGACCTTTTTTGTGGTAAAATTAATAGTATACTCTTAGGCCAGTGTTGCCCTATATTAATGGTTTGCAAACAATTTGGCTTGGCTGAGGATAAATTATTCTAGTATAGATAAATTTTGATATGTACCAAAAGTGGTCATCTGTAGATAATACAACCCATGGCTAAGGTCCAATCATCAGGTAAAAATTTTGTTTACTATTGATAAGCAGTTTTTGAGCTATTTTAAAAAGATTGGATAAGAGCTATAAAAATGCGGTAAAGGAATATCTCAGACCTGAATAAAAAGTGCAAATCCAAACAATGCATTCAATTTTTTTATTTACTAGTTACTGAGGAGCTCTGCTATTTACCTTCATGGCATTATCCTTGTGATATTAAATAGATTTTCCTATGATAGATGGTATCAAGATTACTAAGAAAGTGTTGTTCCTGGTTTTAAGAAATCTGGCAAACTATTGTGCATGATTGTATAATACTAATGCAACTGGACAGCAATATGCCAATTGCTGTACCTCAATTTAAATTAAAATAAATTATAAGGATATATTAAATTTACGCTATATCTTTTTTGACAAAACTCTACTTCTAATGATACTTAATGTTACAGCTAACTCTGAGTTCTACACTAAAAATTAATCAACATCTTTCTCTGATAGTATCATCAACAGCATTTTTGTATGATGAATTTAGATTTAAACCTAGGGTCCCTTGCCAATCACTATATAAGCATAAGTTTTTTGGGACTAGCATTTACCTTAATCTATACTGGAATGTTATCTCTGGAATAGTCAACAGTATCACTTATCATTTAGCAAAGGTGATATAGTAAGTGAACTTGATATAAAATCATCCTCATTGATTGTTTGGTACACCAACAAAAACAATTATCACGTTTATACGATTTGTTTTAGCTCTAATACTGCTTTTAAAGTATTTTAAGTGTTGATTTAATTCCAGATTATTTATGGTAAATTATATAATAATTTAGCTTATTGCTCAGTCATATTAAATTTCCAAATAATGTAAAGTTTGGTCTTAGTAAATAATAATTTCTTATCTATGCCATACATAAAAAACGTACTTTAAATGAACCAAGCCTTATAATCAGTGGTGCTTTTTCTTAACAAGAAATCGAAAGTATATTACTAGAGAAGCAGATCAATCTTAGAAAATCATCAAATATAAGTGACATAGTTATTTAACAGTTATAGGTCAGCTGAGAGATGTGTATAAGATCCTTTTTCAGATCGCAGTATATTTAGAGCTCCTATAGTTTAATAGATAATTACAAGCAAACTAATAATATATTTTAGTGAATGAAACTCCAAAGACATCTTTATAGTATAGGTCGCTCAAAAACAGATTTTATACTATAAATATAAATAGCTATTATTAAGTATTAAAAAAATGAAGGGTTTTCTTTCTGCTTGTCATCAATTTCAAGAAATTTTAAAAACAAGTCAACTTTCTATCACCACCTCACTGCACTAATTTCCAAATTTATATCCTCAGATCCACCACCTGATGCCCCAGTATGGGGCAACAGTGCTTCACCTACTAGCCTTTAAAGCCCAGCAGGCAAATGCGTGTAGACTGGCTCATCCAGTCCACCAAATACATCCAGCCACTATGTCTCTCAAAGGGACCTAGCACTGCATCTTGCTATATCCACCTAACCCACCCATACCCCCTAGCCCTTTCCCAATCAAATTTTCAATTTTGCCTCCATGCCTAGTATAGACTTCTATTCCCATACACTGATAACGTTATTATTGGGCTGGAAATGGCCATCTTCACACCAGTGGTTTGATTGACTTCCACCCTTACAAGGGCTACTTCAATATTGGATTCCCTACTGAAGAGGATGCAGACACTGCAACAGCAATGCACTTAATCTATAAAAACACACACATTACCAGGATTCATACCCGCTTCCCCAATCATACCACACTTGTGATAAACTTTGTGAACCTCCTCTAACACCTTACCCATCAAACTATCTATGAGGAGTTGATGTAAGGGCTGTCCACTTATGGCACAGACCCCATCCTATTATTTATTGTCCCAAGTGGTGATGAGAGACTAGAAGCACCTTGGGCAATGGCCACCATTACCCCACCAGATAAACATGGCCCAGCACATCTCACAGCATGCTTAAATCCCATCTGCACCCAACCATTTCTTTTGGGCCTGCACCAACAACGGTCACACAATTTGCCCCATCTGCAATGAATTGGACCATATGAAAAAAGCTTGTCAATATAATTTACACCATGTGAACACAGCCAACTCCACCTATGAGGCCACAACAACAGCATTTGAATGGGGATATCAGCTGCCCTCACCCTCACAGGCCATGCACACAAAGCAGAAGCAAAAATCTAGCACCTCAAACCCAAGCTGGTCAATTTACACCCATGCCAACCAATCGTGTGCAGGCTTGGACCAATGTTCAATTCAAAAAATCCTCCTTCTTAAAACTTACCCAATCACAGCCACCTATCAAAGATTCAATCCAAGTCAACCAAAATTCCCGGGCTTTATTTGGATGAAGTGACTGAATTGGGTAGAATTGTCCTACCTCCAGCTAAACCAATTGATTTAGAACTTTTTTGAATTCTGACTTTGAGATATTTTCTTTTACCGCTTGAAGTCACTTTTGAGCGATTTTAAATTACAGTTTTATTTATCCACAGCCATCTGCCCAAACCTATTCTTTAATGTCCTTGGCTCCGCCGCCTGCCACCCCAGTGTGGGGCAGCAGTGCACCCCCACCTAGCGTTTTCCACCCCGCGGGCAAGCACGTTTGAATGGGCTCAAACAGCCCGCCCACTGCTTCCAACTGTTTTGTCCCCCCACGGGACTTAACGCTCCACCTGGCGCGCGTCCACCCTTCTCACCCCCATCCTCTCGCCCTCCCTCGCTCCGCCATTCGCTATTGTCTCAGAGTAGACTATAGGCATTTGTTCCCATATGCCAATAAGGCAATTATTGACCTAGCCACTGCGGCCTTTGCGCCAGCTGGCTTTATAGACTTTCGCCCTTTTAGGGGCTACTTTGACGTTGGGTTCCAATCTGAGGAGAATGCTGAAGCGGCAGCACAAACTCCTCTAATTTATAAAAAAACCCCATTCCCACAACCTGTACTCATCTCCCTTCAGACACCATGCTGGTGGTATCCTTTGCAAATCTCCCATCCCACCTTCCACCCCAGGTTTTGTATGACCAGTTGGTCACGGGGCTTATGGCTTATGGCACTCAGCCCAACCTCATCTTTGCCATTCCATCAGGTGCAGAGCGCTTTGCTGCTCCTCATGCAACAGCCACCATCATACCACATCACCCTACCATAGCCCAACAAATCCCACCCCGCACTAGTGTGGCTGCAGCGCCTGATCATTTCTTTTGGGTTCAGGTCAATAATGGTAGGCAGATTTGTTCCCTCTGCTTTGGCCTCAACCATGCAAAAAAGTGTTCCCTCAGGCCAATTCCGCTGCTGCGGCCTCTGAGCCCCCCTCTGGAGGTTCAGTATGGGGCGATTTGCTGCCCCCTCCCACCCTCCAATCTCATTCAGTGGGCCCACATGGAAAACCAGCCCCCCCCGAAACCTCCAGCCTCACTCTCCCACCTAAATCTACCCCAGCCAATCAGAGCAATGCTTGGACCACCATTGGCACCCAATCAGCCACCCATTCGCCCAATCCCACCCACACGAATTTGAACGCCACTATTCCAGTGAACCAAAATCCATGGGATCTATTGGCTGAGACTGATGAATCAGGTAATATCCTCATTAGTAAGCATACAGGTCAACCTCTCTGCCAAGGCAATTATGGTAGGGCAGAATTTTTTCTTCCTGACTTCGATGAAACCCCTGCCCCTCGCCATTTTGCTCCTCTGCCCAATACAGCCCCCTTCCACAGTGAACACCAGCTCGCCTTAGCTGTGGTGGCCTCTCCTCAGTGCCCAAAAATATGCACCGCGGTGGCCCAGTCAGTGGCTCAGCTCCAGCATGGCCTGCCCACCCTCTTCTTCCCCCCAACTTCCCTGAATCTCCCTGCAGTGACATTTAAAACTATTTGATGATGCTGAAGTTGCTGTTATGAATGTCGCAACGCTTGCTTCATTCAACCCCTCAGCCAAAATCACCCACCACAGTATCTCCCTTTTCACCCAACTTCCTGAAGCCCACAAAGAAGCTGAAGTTCTCCTCGCAGCTTTTGATGAAACACTTTCCCATCATTATCTTAATGAGGAAGTGGAAAACTCCTACTACGCTGACCTTCACCCCCACTATGCGGATGCCCCAACGCCCTGGCTCTCTGCTCTGATCTGGTACTGTAACCATCATCCCTTGATTGAGGCGGGTCTTTCTGAAAACCAACCTCCAGACCCCTCCTCACCCTCTACCATGGTGGGTTAGTGGTTTCTGCTTCCCACCTGGTTAGTAGTTTTGTTTTGTCATTTTGAGTGTTGTGATTCGGTACTGTCCGTCCCCTGGTTGGCGTACCTCAAATAAATTGAATTGAATTCAGACTTTGAGGCCCCATTCCCTCCCAAACAATAAGTCCCCAAACCCAATGCTATCACATACCAAAGTGACCACCCACTTGCCAAGGCCACGGTGGCCTCACCCAAAAATTGCCATCTTCAAGAAGTGTAGAAACATCTTTTAATGAATTTAAAAAGGGCTGCAAATCCCCTTGTTCCCTCCAATTTTCCTCCTATGCAAAGAGGAAATCTGACGCCTCCATGAAACTACCACCATTTCTGTCAAAAATGTCATTACTCATGCAGAATTTTCCCCATCCACACATCTCACCAGAGCAAACATTGTGAAATTAGTTCAACTTTCCAATGCCCACATCCAATTTAAACACCATGTAGATGAACTCATGAGATCTTTTATTCAGTATTAAATTGATAATCTCAACAACTATCTATCTCACCTTGACCCTCATCCTGCAGATGCTCCAACCCCCTTACTATCAGCATTGATCTGCTTTTTCAAAGGTAATCCTGAGGATGAAATTTTGATCCTCTTGGTCCCCCCTCCACCTCTGCCATGGTGGGACAAGTGGCTCACCGCTGTTCCACCTGGTAGGTTTTTTGTTACTTATGTGTTTACTGCTGCTCATTTAGTGAAGTTGGTTCATGTTCTTAAGCAGTTTGTTTTTGGAGTTTCTGTTTCAGTTTTGTCCGTCACCTGGTTGGCTTGCCTCAGTTAGATAAAATATAAATAACCACTATTTTGGATTATTATGTTACCACTTGGCACAGTTGTGCATTAAATCGGCCTTTAAACATCTCATAAGTCAGATATTATTCTGCATGTAATTTCTAAATTGAGACTACTTAAACATCTTTTGGACGATCAAAATAATAAAGATCTGTTACAGTTATGTAAGTACACTTAAAGAGAAACCATTTTTATCAGTTAATCTATGTCAATAAAATATATTTTGTTTTAAACGTAGACATACATTCAGTTAGATATCTCAAGCTATTTATTGTTTAGTAAAGTTAAAAAACCAGCAAGTTTATAATTAAAATAGATAAAACACAAAAGATATCTGTAACTGGTATATTACTAATATTCTTTTTAAGGGTTAGTTCTTCATATATTTCATCTCTTTGTTTTATATAGCTACTAGGGACATATGGTTGAACCACAAAGCTGCCATATGTTAAACTTCTTTTAGATATAACGCCTTTGTGTTTAGACTAAGCCAACAACACAAATTTTAAATATAGAATATAAATGAGCGCACTTTCAGATAAAAATGAAAGCAAAAAGCAATTATATACATAGATAATTATAAAATCTAAAAAATAATATGCTCACTAAAGCTTAAGAGGCAACAGAAGCAACAGTAGAAGGATTGTCAATAGTGAAGGCACTGATAAGAATCTAAGGTGAATATGCTTACGTTAGTCTTGTCTGTTTAGGTTGACAATCTATTATTTATGTACTATTTATAAATGCAAATATTGTGTTAGTAAACCCAACGTTCCAGAAAAGACATGTCTGCCTTTGCGGGTATTCTATACCCTGCACTGCCAGCTGCAGTTCAAAAGGAAATTATGTTTCAAGGAGCTGTGATGGTTGCGTTAGAGGAGAAACTAAAAAGGGGCAGATTATAAAGATTACTTTGTTATTTTTCCAATTACTTAATAAAATGAATAAAATTCAGCTTTTTTAATATTTTTTATTAAAAAGCAAGGAAACTAAGTAAAAACCCAACAACATTTCCAATAAATATTGTTAGTTTACATGCTAGGGTGGAACCATAAGTTCTTGAGTTAAAAACTCTTAGGATAATAACTATGCTTTTCCTATGTAGTCTGTTTCATAAATTAATTAACTGATTTTTAGATAAAATTTAATAGCTTTACTTTTGTTAATGTTTAATTCATTGATAATGTTGCCCATTGTTCAGCGTCCTCTTCCATAAAACTTTTGGCTATTGATAAGTACTTTGTGAAGAATTTCCAGCAGGGTTATTCCAGGTGTTAGGTTTGATTTTGCAACTTGGGCGCCACTTGGCGTCCTATGGTTTGGAGAGATTTTTGTACTGAAATCCTTAACATTACAGGATTTTTTAGTACTAGATGGACAGGAATTTTTATTTTTGTGTCAATATCTTATGACTTTCTTCACTAACTTCTCTGTATATTTCATAGATTTGTAATGACTTTGGGCTTTTGAAAGGACTTTGGGTGGAGTAAACTAGACATGGGGGTTCTGCCTTTACCCATCTCTCATCCAAGGTATACCCTAGGTCATCTAACTTGGTAAGTGGGACAGCCTAAGAAATTGAATCCTTTTGATGGATTTTGGGCGTAGGAGATGCTCGCTTGGTGCTTATTTCACCATTATCTGACAATGGGGGATTGATACTACAATTATAATAGAAATACCTAAACTTCAAAAACTTAGAAATGAGTGTTTTTAAAGTTTTTTTAAGCCCAGATGGGGATAAGGGAAAAACTTCCCATCTCAGTCTTAAATTATCAGTATTTAACTGTATTGAGGTTAGAGGGTAATTTAATATTAAGTTCATAATAGCTTAGACTAGTCCAAAATAGGAGACATGTGAAGTTACCCTATTAAAGATTGGAAAACTCGCTTCACTTAGGCTGAACAATGAATGTTAAATTATTTTGGGGCAAGTTGTACTTGTGTTAATGACTTAAAATATTTTAGCCAATCCCCTTTTGCATAAGATATTGCACCTTGGGGGACACCTGACACGCCTATAATAGAGTGGTCCACGCGTAGGTGCTTGAATGGGACTGGTTGGTGCTGGGGGAGATCCATGTGATGGACGCGCCAGAGTCCGCCGCAAAGTTGAAGTAATCTGACTGATTAAATTAGTGTTAATTGACTGCAAGTTATTGTAATTAGTTTACCACAATTTGTGGGGTTCCACTGAGAATTGTACAGGGTCTTCTGACTGATTTTTTTCATTATTATTTAATTTGTTATCATTACCACAGACTAGTGAGTGTCTGAAATTTCCCCTTCTCAGCTGATTTTGACCCACAACAATCTTATCTTGTAGCAGGGAGGGCAAATGTCCAACATCCATTTTCCAGAAAAGATGCAAACCCCTGTCTTGCTTGATAGTTTACACCTGTGTCTTATTACCCATTCTTTGACATGCAGGGCTCAAAACTCTTTCTGTGGCTTTAGAAATGGCATAGTTTGGAGAGGGGTGGGAAGGTTGATGGCGGCAAGTGCAGTATCCTTGGAAGGGATGAGCGTTGAGTTTTTTTCCTTAAAATTCCTCCATAAGCTCATAGCTTTAGGTGAAAACCTTTGACAGGACTCAGCTTTTTTCATAAACTGGATTTCCATTCCATAACCCCATGTAAAACTTGGCATTTAACCCAGATGTAAATTAAAATTTTATCCACATCAAATTCTCTTGCTCTTTCCAACTGGATAGCTCCACCTACATTTCCTTATGCTCTTAAAAGGGAGGTGGTAGGAAGAATGGAAGAATGAATGGATTTCCAAGGCGAGGGTGGCTCCAAATGAAAAATTTTCATTGTTCAAGTTCATAAAAATAGGATATGGCCCTGTTCACTTGCATGCTGATTTCTGACATGGCACCTTGAGGTGCAGAATTTTGGCGTCTAACATTACCAAGTTGCCTCCTGAGAGTTTGGAATCCCTCTCTGCTTCAAGTCTGCAAATCACCTGGGCTCATTATTTGATCTAGTCAACTAATTCTGTATATGTATATGAACCTCCCTGTTAGCGTAACAAAACTATCTGCTACTGGGATGGTACTACGCCCTTATGGCGAAATAGTAAATGCATGGGTATAACCCAGGTAGCACACAAGGGGGACACACCGTTGAGGCATGAAGGGAATTATTGTATGAGAATTGGCCAGAAAAGATTGGTTGCCCATGTCTTGGAGTCTTGTATTAGACTCCAAAAGTGTCAGTTAAGTCTCAAAGGTGGATAGTGTGGAGGGGTATAAATATATTAGGATGGAATTTGGAACAATCTAATTCCCTTATAAATCATATAGATATATCAGTTTAAATGATGGGTTGGCTCTATTTGGGTAATTACTTTTGGGGAAATAAGATTAGGTTAAGTGGACTCTCTCTCTGCGCGGCTTAACTTTCTAAGAAGATTAATTTTGGTGAATTAAAAGCAAACACTTAATCGCACACTGAAGTCTTGCTCTGATGTCATCAGATCCCCCGCCAACTGTCCCAGCGTGGGGCAGCAGCAAAGCTCCCCCTCCATTTTCCATCTGACAGGAAAACGCGCTCGGACTGGCTCACCCAGTCATTCCAAACCCTTGGAACAATTCATTCCTCCTAAGGATCTTGATGCCCATCTCACCCAAACCCAAGCGGTGCCCCGCTGCCCCCTGGTGCTCCCCCAGAGCAACATGTGTTTTAGCCTTAGGGTTGAATATGGGAAATTCTTCCCCTACGATGACCAAGCTATTATAAAATAGCTCAGGTGGTGATGAAACCAGGCTGCTTTATAGACTTCCGCCCCTATAAAGGGTTCTTTGATCTTGGCTTCCCCTGTGAAGCTGATGCAGCAACTGCGGCAATGGTGCCATTAATTTTTAACAATATTCCCCTTTCAACAACTCAGACCCAGCTCCCAACGGACACCACCTTGGTGGTCCAGTTCGCTGGTTTGCCCACCCACCTCCCCCAAAGTGCTCCACCAGGAGCTGATGGAAGGTTTAGCAGCCTATGGCGCCAACATCATCTTACAATTTGTGGTCCAAAATGGGGCCACACGCCTTGCTGGGCCTTGGGTATATGCCACAATCAGCCCTGAATTTACAAAATTTCTTTAGCAATTCCCCCTTGTGCCACCATCCCATCTGCCCCTGACCATCCATTCTGGGCCCGCATTGAGGGCGGATGGACGATTTGTCCATCTTGTTTCAAGTTAGACCACTCAAAATATAAATGCCCATACTCAGAAACTTCCGCTGACACTGAGAGTTTGCCTGATGCCCACCAATCTGCTTCCCACCCCGCACCAACTCTGACATGGGGTATGATCCTACCTTCCCCTCCAATTCCTGATGCTGCAGCTGCACCTACAGCCACCAATCAGCACCCACCTTGCCCCAATGCCACAAATAATTCATCCAACCAAACATAGGATTGGATCCCAGTTTGATCCTATGCATCCGCAAATGAATTGAACAAACCTCAAACATATGCTGATTCCCCAATCCAATTCAACCAAAATCCATGGGATTTATTGTATGAAATCAATGAATCAGGTAACTTCATTAAAGAGCCAACACTGCAAAACGATTGGCTCTGTAACTCAGAATGGGATGCAAAATTCCCACCTCAGAAATATCTCCCACAACCTAACGCCAAACCATTCTACAGCGGCCACCAGCTTGCCTTAGAAGCAGCCACCACACCAGATTGCCATCCACTTCGCAAAGCTGCTGCCAAATCTGTGGCTGCACTTGCAGGAGGAATTCCACCTCCCATCATCACCATAAATCTTACTGCACAAAGTAAGATCAACATGAAAACTTTACACAAAAACGTCACTGAAGCCATCCAGAACGTGGTAACAGTAGCACGGAATCTGGAAGCAAAAATAACTGAACCAATATTACCACATTCATTAAATTTCAGATGCCTGCCTCAAATCTGAAGACACTTTGGGAAAATGCATCGTTGATATAATGATGGCTGGCAACTATATGGAAGTTCCAGTCATCAGGGATATTGAACCCCATGCCGCTGATGCACCCACACCCTTACTATCTGCCTTAACACGCACCCTACTCTGGAATGAGATGGATGTGGCTGAAGACGAGCCCCCCAATCCCCCCTCCCCATCCACCATGGAGGGATAGCAGTATTCGCTGCCCACCTGGTTGGATATTTTGTTAGGTACAATTTGATTGATCTGTCTATTTTGGGCGTTTCATTTGAATCGTTATTTATAAGATATGATTTTAGTTTTAGTTCAGTAATGTTTGTCCACTGGTTGGCTTGCCTTGGTTAAATAAAAAGATTAAGTTAAGTGTCCAGACTTGGGACCCTTGATAGATGGTCTAGACCCATAGCATAACGTTGAGGCCCAGAGGACATGGTTTAGCCAATTCAGGGTTCATAAAGGCCCATCCGTGGCTCTCAAATATTATAAATTATATTTAAGATATATGTAGCCAGTTATCTGATGTGTTTATTGGAATATATGGGGGTCTTTTATAGGGTCAAGGTTAAGTAATATAAATAAAAGTCGATTTTCTGATATTTAATAAGGGAGATATCAGATCATTATGATAATTAATAAAGGAATATATAATTAGGTTGCTACAAAGCACTTGTAAATTCAGATAGGAATGATTTCATCCCAAATTGGATAGAACATTATCCTATGAGGTTCTAGACCCTTTGGTGGAGTTTTATCGAACCTAATATGCTTTTAGCCTAATACCCTGAGACTAGGCCTTAAGGAAAGTGTTAAGGTTTACCTCAGGATAAGGCATAACCTTAAAATGGTAAAATTCTGACACCATATATACTGGGAGGTAGCAGCATATTATTGAAGATTTGCTCCAGAAAATTGGTTAGTGCGTTACATTTGGCAAGCTTATTTAGGTATTATAATATGATAAACTACAAGGTTTAATTTATAGCATGACACACAGAAGCACTCCAATTGAGGGGGGGGTAAACTGAGTTTCCCTGTTGCTACTAACTCTTGGGGGTCCCCTAAAAAAGGCAAAGACACGCCCTACAAACAACCACCATAACTATATAAAACTTGCAGAACATCAGTAACCTTGCAATAAAATTCAATTTTTGCAATTTGCGCATGCAACTGGGAGAGTTTGGACAGGTAACCTTGCACTAAAACAAGCATAGCTTATGAGGACTATACTACTAAAATCAATGTAAAAATTAGATTGAGACTCAAGCTTTTATTAGATATTAATATCCCACAAATCCGCAGTAGTATTAGTATTTCCAGCAGTGTTGAATCTGGCTTAGTAAAAATCCAGCGTTACTTAGATAAAACTTGGTAAACAGGTTTACGTTTTGTGTTGCCTACTCCAGTTGATGCCAACAAATCTATATAGTGGCTCTAGTTAGTCAGCTTTCTTTTCAGCTCCCAAATCTTCCAGAGTTTCCTCCTTATTTTTCTGATATCAGTAGATTAATCTTTCAGAAACAAATCGTTGTTTGTCCTTGATCAAGCACATCTTTTGGTATTCTTTTCAGCCTCAGTAACATATTGGTGATTGCTTTTACCATCGTCATACCAAATTTAGAGTTTCAGTTGTAAGCTAGATTCATGGAGTCTCAATGAAATTAATTACTTAATTTTTGATGAAAATATTCAGGGTTGATCCAGCAGAAGAATATAGTTAATTTTCACTTAAAAGAATAGAACTGGTTTCATTAACTGATAATCCAGTCATTGAGCAGATAGAGATTGTTCTTCTGAGAAGTCAGAATAATGTTATTTGTAAAGGTGAATTATGGGACAAGATATCCAGCAAGTACCTGATGGTAGATTTATAGTAATCAATCTAACCAAAACATAGGCAGTGGGGCTAGGTATCTATAGTAACTTAATTTTATTGATTGGCCCCAGCTTTGAGGTTCAAGGGATGGAACTCCTCATCTTAAAATAAGGGTCTTATTAAATATAGAATATAGAAAAAGGTCAAATTGTTAGTTAACCCAAATCTCAAAATCTATGAAAGTGATGTACATTGTCCTGCTGCATGTCATAGTGGTGGAGAAGGTCAATCCACCCTATAATATTTAATTACAAACGAGCTCAGAGTAAGCATTATTAATCCAGGTGGAAACTTCCTTGCAGTCCACTTTCACACCCTTGTTTTTATAAATATTGGTTTATTGTAATAAATCAAAGGCCGAAGCCTTTAAAACCTATGAGATTATCAGTTGTTATACTACAGAAGCATCTCATAGTAGACTTCTGTTCACTAATGCAGATCTCTTGATAGAAAAGATGTCTTTGACAAGGCAAAGCTTTGCTAGAATGCGGTAATATCTCTATACAACGCAAGGCAGTATATAGTAAAATTAGGCAAAAATCAAGGTTATGAATGAGTATATATTTATTAGTTTAAATTTGGTATATTTATAGCTATAATAGAAGTTTAGAATTGAATAGTTATAGTAATTTTCTGTTTAATGCAGCGGAATATGGAGGTTTCCAGACAGACAAAATCCTTCCTGATCAATGCAGCGGCTTCAGGAGTTCTCCAAATGACAAGACCTAAATTATATAATCAGACGTATTCAGAAGAATTCTTGATTTGATTGATTGTTTAGGAGTTTTTTGTTCATTGCAATTTTTGAGTAACTTCAGCGGCGATGGAAACCCATTGATTGAGTTAAAAAAAATCTTATGTTTGAAAATCATCCAAACTTACATGAATCCCATCATTCCTGACAATGCCCCACTCAATCAAGCTGAGAAGATAAATAACATTAGGGAAATATCATGGACTTGATTTACAGCAAAGCACAATTTGACTGAGGCAATTGAGTACTTGGGTCTCTGACAATAAAACACTCAATAAGGTTCTGATCTTAGAATATTATGTGTGTTAATATGACCCCTGGCTGGTGATGGTAGATCAGGGCCAGATCCCCTTTCCAGTACTCAGAGAAACAGGATTTGAGCATTCCTTGATTTGCTTCTCATTTTACTTATAATCCACATAGACTTGGCAGCTAAAGTTTATAATTAATGTAATTTATCTTCCATCCTTTGCATTGCAAGCTTAGCTGTTTCCAGCGTGGAGGTTTCCAATATGGGCTGAACACTTTAGTGTAAGATCAGCTCTCAGCCATATAGAGCTTAAAATGTGACATCTGGATAACTCTATGGTAGCTCACACAATATGCCAATACAGCCGATGAGAGGTATTCATTCTATCTAGATAGGTCAGATTGAGCCATCTTGTAGAAGATGGCAATTAAAGTACTTTTAACCATTTCCATTGTCCAAGGTTAGTGGGATGATATAGGGAAGTGATGAGTGATAAGTGCTTATCAACAAATTTTTTTCAGCGATTACTTGAGATATGAAGTCGATACCACTGTCAGAAAACATTGCCTCTGGGCCACCATGCCGGGTGAAGACCTGTTTAAGTAGGAAGGAAGGGGTCACATTGATATTAGAAAGGCTACTGAGGTGGCCTCAACCCATTTTATAAAGTGATCAACGAAAATATGATGAACCAATGACAATACATCGCAGTAGGAAGTAGACCAATAATGTTGATACTGACAGTGGTAAATGAGCCAGTAGGACCCACTACCTGGGGTCGATAAGTCATATTGGGAAGTTTCTGGCTAGCACAAGGACAAATTATAGGTAAAGTCTTGGATTGACTCAATCATCTCTACCAGTAATATTGTAATTGCAGCCACTGATGGGTTTTCTTTATGACGCCATGGCCTAAAGTCAAATGGGCCTCCAGAGCAGTTTCTGTACTTGCTGTTGGTTGATTATAAAGCAGCCAAGAGATTAGATCCTGTTTATACAATAATCTGTCTTCAATCTGAGTCCACATCGTCATCTTCTTCATTTTGTTTCTGAACCACAGGAGACTCTCAGCTCCATTCCTCAGGTTCTCCAATGAGCTTGCAAATTCAACCTTCCTCAGAGGCATAGAGAACAATACATGCTGTAAGGATTTTAAGACTTCTTCCATCCCTGAATCTAAAATCCAAAAATCTCTCCGCTGATTGCTGAGGGGGAGCTTAGCCAATTTGTTCTATCAAGTCATCTTAACACTATAACGCTTATTCAATCAGGTAATCTCAGAAGATTCAATATCTCAGAAATTGAAAAGGTCAGTTTAAAGGCGAGCTTCTACAAAACGTATAGATTAAGTCTTTCCTAAAATTAACTATCAATTTTTTTGTGAGTTAATAACTATTATTATATATGTAAAACTAGTTTTTAAAGAAACTACCAAAGTAACTTCAGGAGAGTACTTGCCTCTTATGAAGTGTGATTAAAAACTTAAAATGTGGTGCTCACTACAAGGGACACTCTGAGTTATGCAACAGTAAAAATTAAATCACTACAATGTTTTTTCCTTTTCCTCCTGTGAGCTCAGGACCATGAATAAGGCAGTAACTTGCACCAGTCTCGTTCCTCTAGAACCAAAATTTCCAAGGCACTATCTACATTGGGATTCCATGCCAATCTAGAGCTTAACGGTCCCAACTTAAGTTTTATCACAAATCTTAAAACACAGCCTGAAGCTTTATGAGACACTTTTCAGCAATTACTCAATGGGGTCCTTTTTTCTGGACTCCGTTCACCTTGGTATCATTCCAGTGCTGTGCCCTCTACCATGAGGGATTAATATCAAACCTTTACAGCTGCCTGGAGTAATTACTGGTCTTTATTTACGTCAGTTTGTGCATCTCACGTTATACAACTTGTTGCAAGTAGTCGGAATAAAATATCAGTTGATATTACCATCTAGTACTAAAAAAATATCAGGTGATATTCATTTTTAAAGGACTCCAATCTTTGAATAGTTATGTTTCTGAGTTCTTCAACTCTTCTATCAGGTTTAGTCAGTATAGTCGAGATGCAATTATTAGTAACTGTATCCTAATTAATGACGTACACCAACAAATCGCTCAACTTGACCACGTAGTATATAGTTCCATTGACACTCAGTTGGTGGAACAAGTTTGGAAAATTTAAGTCAAATGGAGAAATAATATTAATCGCTTCTTGAGCTAAAGTCAGGCATTTTAGAGTAAATTAAAAACCCCTCTTCCAGTTGCAGCAACTAATCACCAGCTTTCAAATCAAAGTCAGCAATGTGGAGAAAAACTGCAATTATGCACCAGCTCAGATGCCAGGTCCTCTTGGACCAGTGGGTCCTCATGGACCTATTGGTCCCAGTGGACCCACGGGACCTTCTGAATTAATTAGACCCCCCAAGCTATGTGGACCTCCTTTTCCAGAAGAATCACCTGGACCTCTGGGACCCCCGGGCGCTGTTGGGCTTCCTGGGCCTCCAGGACCCCATCAAGATTCTGGGCCTGATGGTTCTGGCAGTTTGTCTGTGTATAAACTTAATTCACTCTCTGAGATGCTTGTACTGTTTCAAGATGCAATTTCATAAAGTAGTCTGGGCTTATATCTTGACATTAATGATTCCCCTATTGACCCCCTCTTGACGTCCCAATCCTTATCTGAAGATCTGAATAACCTGGGCAAATAGTCTAAAGATACTGAGGTTTTACTACAAGTATGTAAATCAAAAGGAAATCTGCTCCAAACTAAGATCGATTCCTTGGAGCTTAAATTCCATATACAGCAAGAACAAATTCTCATTCCTAACCCGAAAGGTAGATGCCAAAGTGGTTCATTTGGAGCTAAACTATCATATTAATGATATTCGCACCTGAGGTCGTTGATATGCACCTGCAATATTCGTCTTAAGCCTCCAACTCTAACTCTTATATCTCCACCCAATTGGCAATCCTGGGGTTCTTGTCTAACGGCAAATACTCCTAGATATTTAAAATTAATATCTAAGGGTAGATATTCTACTGGGGAGGGAAGCATCATTTCTTTCCTTTATTCATATTAGAAGGTTCTGGGAGGCAACATATTCAAAAGATTTAATTACTTGCTAAATTGTCTTACCCACTTGGCCTAAGACATTATGGTTCCCCATTTGTTGGCTTGCACTACTTGGTCTCAAATTAGAGAGGCTCTACTGAAGAAATTTTGGAGTGAGCAGATTTTATCCTCTCAAAAGTAGGGGTTTTATGGGAATACCCCTTGAAATGAATCCTTTAAGACTTTCATGCACCGCTTATATCAGGAGGTGTAAACTGGTGGCCTGTGGTCAGTTAAATCTCAATGATACTATTACTGCCATTATGTCTGCCTTCACTTCCTTGGACCAAGTTGAAAGTATACCTTATCAGTGTAAAGAAAAGTTTCTAAAGTATCATGGACATTAAGGAGGCCATGTTATAACTGCCACCTCAATTCACCAAAAGGCCCCAGCTCTTGATTCTCCAAAAATGAGTCGCCCTAAAGTGTATGCCATATCTAGAAACTCTCAGGCTATTCAATGTAACTATTGTCACTGATACTTCTATTATGAAGTACGCTGTTTTAGAATAAAGCAAATGAGAGAAAAAGGAAGAAAAATCCAGTAAGATATATCATCAAGATAATGGCTTGAATATTAACCATGGTGACCATATCCCTGCTAAGTATAATAAAAATGAACATTCTTTTTCTTATGCCTTGCCATCATTATTGGCGTTATCTTCCAAATTTGGAATTATGATCACTCACATTGCTCTTTGAGTAAACCAAGTCCACATTAAGGCCATCATCAATACTGACTCCCCCATGCATGTAGTCTCACTAAGCTGACCAAGCAGATCAAACTTATGCCTGAAATTTCCATTTTGAGGAGTATAGGAATTATTGACCCCAGAGTACGCGGTCAATTTGAGCTTTTTCATCTCTTTCATTGAAGATTGAGAAGGTTACATTTATGGTACCTATGATCATGTTGGGAAATTTAAGTTATGACCTTTTTGGGTGCCCAAGTTTTTCAGCAATTTTACAAGATTTATAATTATCCTGACTATTATCTGACCCTTTTGGAAATCGGGTTCCGTTACTTTTATCTGAGCATGCCCTTATTCAACATACCAAGCGTTGAGTTTGTTTGTTGGAGGAGTGATGAAGTCCTATTCTATCCATTATAATGTCAAAGGACCTTGAGTAAAATTACCCCAAGACGGCTGACAACAAAGAAGTTATGCGCATTTCCCCATAATATCATTTTTATTCCTCCAAAATCTCAGATTATTATTGGTACTTTTTTTATTTCTTTATCCCTAATGTCCATATGACAGAGCCTGGGTGTTTCAAACCCTTCTAATAAGGAAATTCTGTCTTGTCCAGTGGTGTTGGACTATGAATATTTTAAAATGCTACCCGTCTTACTGGAGAACCTTACCAATGAGCCAAATACTGTGGATTGAATACTCTGATAGCCTATGTTAAATTATTACCTCTTTCTCAAATTTATGATGTTAAGACTTTTGTGAGATTACTTGATTCAGACTGAATCTCACCTGGAATTTCTTACTGTAAGTCACGCAAACTGGGAAACATCTTACTACCAATCAGAAAAAACTAGTGCACCAACTTTTATAGATTATTCAGATATTTTTTTTGAAGCATACCTACGATTTTGGTGAAATGAATGGAGTGAAGCATTCCATTAAAACTGGTGAGCTTCCTCCTATTCAGGCTAAGCCTATTGGAAGTCAAAGATTAAGAGGCTTGGGTCACCAAGGATTTAAATCAATTATTCAAAAACTGGATTATAGAAACTTTCCAATAGTCCCTGGACCTCACCGTTGTTTTGGTGAAGAATAATGATGATGCTCACTAGGTGTTTATAGATTATTGTAGGTTAAATGCAATAACTCGTCAGGACAGCTATCCTATACCAAGGGTTGATGATTCCCTCCATTTTCTTGCTGGCTCCACATACTTTCTGTAATGGATTAAGCCAGTGGTTATTGGCATATCGAGATGGTTCTAAAGACCAGGTCAAATATGCTTTGATTTCCAGTGAGGGCTTGTTTAACTGACCCTTATGCCTCAAGGGTTGAGAAACGCTCTGGCCACCTTTCAGAAGGCCAGAAATACAATGCTTAGAGACTTAAACCTGAGTCTTGATGTATTTAGATGACACTATCATATTTTGAAGACTTTACAAAGCATTTGGACCAGTTACAAGAAGTCTTTATCCAAATTCAGAATTCTTCATTAAAGCTCATACCTTCCAAATGCTCCCTCTTTCAGAGTGAAATGGAGTTTTTAGGGGCAAGATTTTGGATAAGAGGATTCAACCCCTACTGGAAAAAATTGAGGCCATTTGTCAAATGTCTCCTCCAGACTATTAGCGTAATATACAGGTCTTTCTAGGGATGGTCAGGAATTACTAACAATTTATACCTAAGTTTGCTGACTTGTCTGAGCCTTTATAAATATTAAAAAAAGATGTATCCTTTGAGTGTGGCTCCGCTCAGGAGAAATCTTTGAATTCTCTCTGAACTACTCTAACCAAAGCGCCTGTTCTGATCCATCCCTGCTTTAATAAGCCTTTTATTCTGCAAAAGACGTGAGTTATGTTGCTTTTGAGGCCATCCTGTCTCAGTATATGAGGATCAAATTGACCATCCTGTGGACTACTACAGTAAGACCCTATCTAAGGCCAAGAAAATTTTTAATGTAACTGAACGTGAG
Source organism: Massospora cicadina (assembly GCA_022478985.1). Classification (NCBI taxonomy): domain Eukaryota; kingdom Fungi; phylum Entomophthoromycota; class Entomophthoromycetes; order Entomophthorales; family Entomophthoraceae; genus Massospora; species Massospora cicadina. The sequence goes on along the minus strand of JAKSZP010010526.1, from coordinate 81,810 downwards.
TGCCTAGATGTAAATATGACGATCAAACACTTTTGACCCTTCTTATATGGTAGCCACTTTTCTGTTATTACCAAATATTTTTTTTAGTACTAGATGGTCCAATTATTACCAACTATCAAGATTCTGATATGACTGGATGATAAGCTCTGAAGAGCTACGGCAAAATGTCATGAATCAGCTGACTAGGATGATGAGCTATGAGTATTCTAGCACCTTAAAATGAGGCGATATTGGGACATAACAAGTTATTATTGAATCGCCTACAAATAAGGCAATAAGGCGATGTCAACATTTGACAAATATAATTTAGATTGCCTTGAACTAAGACAATAGAGTATTTAAAAATACCAGCTTAGACCAATGAGAATCAGCGAAATAAAATAGTCCAAGCCAAGAGAATGGTATCATCTAATGTCACTGATAAATAAGTGAGATGGGCGATTGAAAGAAGTAGGTTGTTAACATTGCTGAGAGAGCGGAACAGCAAAGAGTCACTGTAGTTATTAAATTATATAAAATATTGTTGGGCAATTGCTCCTATTTTATTATATTTTTTCAGTGTGATTGGAGGACTAACAATTCCCATATCATCTGCCTGTGTTTAGTGGGTTTGACCTGTGCAACCCTTATGGCATATCCCAATAGTATCGCCAAAAATTATAACAGTGGTGCTCACTACAGAGGGCCCATTGATCAACCACAAAAACATAAAAATCTCCAATCACCGTCCATGGCACATCAGACCTGCTTAGCTGGGGGATCTTCATGAAGCACAGACCAGTTTAATAAGAAGAACTCAAACTCACTTTAGACGTGGTGCTCAAGAGACAGGATGAACTTCTTCAAGAACGGAAAGAGATTATGCACCAGCTTAACAGCATGTTCAGTCAAATACAAATTCTGGGACAACAAAACAGGAAACTTGCTGATAGCTTATATGACACTACTGAAAGGCTGCACTATGCAGAGTGAAGATTGATCAGTATCATTCAGCACCCTTATTGGGAGGGGGAAGAATGACAGGAGGGGAACTATAAAATGAGGAATATGAAGTTGTAGGAGCTACTACACTCAGGAGGGTAGCTCAGAGATGAGTATGAATCAGAGTACCAATTCCTTCAAGTGATGGCAGTAATGCCCACTGCAGAGGCCCACGCTGTGACAGGCGGGGTCTCTATTCTTGCCACAAAGCAGTTAGGCAAGAGTGCCCAGGTAAGTGCTCACAGGCAAAATAATCCTGCTATGGAAATGTCCCTAATCCGACTATGTGGGAAGCACTTTACTATGAAAGTTTATGACACAGTCAGGACTATGCTGGTTCTCAGCAAGAGGGTTTGACCTCCAGAAAGAGCATACAAAGATTGAATAGCCTTGTCAAAGTCCGAGCTGTTGTCCATGTGTGGTTTCCCTCAAGGCCTCGCTAAACTGATTTCTGATTTCAAAAATTTATTTTTAATTTTATTAAGTTTATTTTAAGATACTAGAAGATGAAACTGCTTTACACAGTTTCGCCAGCTCAGATTTATACTGAGCTTAGGGAGAAGAGCGAGTCTTGTTCTCCATGGAGTCTGCGGGCATCTTCTCAATGACAGGCATAACTTGAGGATCTAGACCCTCATTTCCTTGTCAAGTCCCACTCCCAAACTAGAACTGGTACCCTCAGGGTTGCGGAAATTATTCCACATTTATTTTTTGGCTTTGATTTGTTCTCGAAGCCCAAGCCATTCTCTTTGTCCATATTCCTCTATATTTCCAACAGGGGTTTGGCGGCATCTGATTGGCCAGAGCGCCATTTTTGAGGGTTATCCTCATTGCCCTTTTTAGTAATATTTCATTTGGTGTCATCTGGTTGGCCAGAGTGCTGTTTGTAAGGATTTTCATCCTTGTTGATACATTCAAGGACATCAGATTCAGCCACACCAGGTTGGCAGAAATTTGAGTCCAAGGGTTTGCTCCCTCATCACCGCATCTAGTAATATTTGATTTTGGTGGGATTTGGTTGGCCAGAGCGCCATTTTTAAGGTTTTCCTTCCTTGTCAGCCTCACGATTTTTAATTTGCTTCGATTTTGAGGCATCTGATTTATCAGATTGCCATTTATGATAATCATAGCTGTTGAGCCCCTCTACTTTGGCCTCGATCATCGCCCTAGGGAAGACTAGGCCAATGTGATGGTCATTCAACGCCTTGACAGTTACACACGCTGACTCAGAAGCAGTGGACTTTCAACCCTCCGCTGGACCCTCTTCTCTTTACAAGACTGCTTATGGGTCTCGACTAATCCTCAGTATGCACCAAAAAGTTGCATCTATGATTGGGATGAGGAGGTCAATATCAAGAAGCTGCCTTCATTCAACTTCAATAGGAACATCCATATCTTCTTCAAACGTTTTAAGTTTGCAATGGAAGGTGCCTCATATTAGCATAAAGCTAAACTGTTGATATATGCCTTGGATGTTGGGAGTGCCAATAAAGTCACCTGATACCTTCTAAGCAGCTAGGTTGCCTACCAGGAAGTAAAAACCATGCTTTGATTGTTTGGAGGTACCTCAAAAATGTCACAGCAAAAGGTGGAGTTCATGACTATTGGGCTCCGCCATAATGAGACCCGCACAGAGTTCACTGACTGCTTTACAGCGGAAGCTCATGTGCTGATTGGGGCAGGATATTTAGTGGAAACTGACATGTGCATTGCAATGACCTCTGCGGCGAAACCATACCATGAGCTTCACAATGTCGTTTCTCCAATTTTGATATCTACGTTCCCCTGCTCAAAATTGTGCAGTTCTTGTGCCATATATCCACTAACTCCCCTCTTCCCATTATGGAGTGGAAACATCCTGCCGCTGGACCCTCTTGTTTTAGGAATACTCTAATCTTGCCCACATTTCACCGAGCAACCCACAGCCTTAATATAATTACATGCCACATCCTTGGCCAAATTACTCCCAACCGTTTGAATTCTGCCCCAGCCCCATTTATGAAATTTGTCAGCAACCCAAATAACGACTCAGACCTAGTTACAACAAATTTCACAATTGTCCTACTGCCCTGGCCCTGATTATGTCAAACGTCAACATATATCAGCCTGGATCCTTTATAAAACCAAGGACTTGGCTCTTATGCGGTTGATTGTTATGAGTGTGATCGCCCTGACCACCTGGCATGGAGTTGCCCTAACTGTAGTGATCACTATGTGCACATGATCAATACTACCAGGGAAAAGATGGAGTGGAGTAGAGATGGGACTCTCTACCTTGCTAACCTAACCCTGAACGTCCCACATGAATCCATTGTAATATATCCAGTAGAAGTCCCTCAATACAATGACAGGACTTTATACAGCAACCAGTTGGAGGAGTGAACGTACTGACACAAGTGAAAGCCAAGGCCAAAGCAGATGAAGGACCTCAGGAGCAACTGAAACCATACGCCTGCCAAATGTTCGATCAAGCTTCTTTAGCAAAGCTAGATCTAGCCGCAGATGTGCCAACCCTGAAAGGATTTAACGTCAGCCTTCTGGTAGATGCCATTATTAAAGAATACCCCAAAATTGGTGAGGGGATTACGAGTTTACTTGGGAAAAGAGATCCTGTAAATGTCCACATATTAAACAGGCAATATTCTTCTTATTTTAAGTATACTTAATGTGATATTTTTGTAGCGAAAAATAGAGTTACTCTATAATAGATACAGGCGCTCTGGTCAATATAGTATCTACTAGTTGATGGCAAAGTTGATATTAAAGCCTTATATAGACCATCACATGGTGTACGGGACCGCTAGAACAGAAATCATGATCTCTGAGGGAGCATACAGCAAGTTACCTTTGCAATTGGGTCAATTGTTGTTTCCTCAATGATAGTGCTACTCAACAGTAACTACGACCTGCTAATTTGGAACTGCTTTTCTGTTACACTTCAGGACTGTCGTTGATATGACAGAGACCTTCAAATTTTGGGGCAGTAGATCCAAATCTTCTTTATCTTTAGTGGAGTGCCAAAATTTCTGGTGTACATGGCCCATATCAATCTTGCATATAGTGATGGATTGATTCCAGTTCGCTATTATTAGCTAAAAATTAATGCTTGGCCCCTTACCCAGCAGATATACAAATATCAAGGGCTACCTCTTTGTGCTGCTGGGCCTACATCTATTCCTTTGGGACAAAGTCATAGTGAACACTGAGTTAGAGGTGATAGTGACAGCTAGGCTTCATATGGAGATCATTGGGCCCTATCAGCAAACGCAGCTTGAGCCTCATGTGGCTCCAGGGATTCTACTCCCAGGCCATAAAGAGATCAAGGTTTTGTTAGCAAGTCACCAGAATGAATTAATGCAAATCCAGCTGACAGCAAATAATAGTATTTTTACACTTGACCCCAATTGAGGAGGCCCTTCAGGTTCATGAGTTCAGTTAGTTAGATGAATTTGGTCTAACTGTTGAGTTGAAGCCCAGAGTAATGACAGTGGTACCACAGGAAAACTTAATAGGGTTATCAGATGAACAAAAAGACAAAGTGATAGCTTTATTTCAGAAGTCTAAGGAGATTTTTTATCAATGACCATGATTTAGGGTGTGCTTGGGGGGTGGTCCATCGATTTGACACTGGAGATCATTTTCCTATCAGGTTTCAAGCAATCTTCCAATTGAGGGAAGACAAAGACATTGTCACCGAGGAGATTAATAAGTTGCTGGAACAAGGGATGGCCAAATCATCCAAGAGTCCATGGGCTTCACCCATTATGATTGTAAAAAGAAGGACAGTACCAACAGGGTGGTGATAGACTACCAGAAGCTCAACAGCATCACCAAGAGGGACTCATATCCCTTGCCATGAATCAACAACGTGTTGGGTTGGTTAGAAGGAGCTTGCTACTTCTCAGCGAAGGTTTTGATATTGGTTACTGGCAATTTGTTTTGCCCATGGCGGAACAGGAGAAATGTGCCATAATCACATCCAAAGGTCATTTTCAACTGATCTGTATTCCAAAAAGGCTATATAATGCCTTGGCTACGTTCCAACGAGCCATTGACAATATCTCAGTGATTTGAAGTTGTTATGTGTCCTCATATACCTAAATGATAACAATGTTTTCTCTCAAACCTTTTCTGAGCACCTTGATCACCTATAAGCAGTATACCGTCAGCTCGCTGAGGCAAACATCAAAATTATACCTATAAAATGTAACTTCTTTAAGGACCAGTTGGATTACCTGGAGTTTGTGGTAGACTATAAGGGGCTAGAACCACAGCCAGTTAAGGTGGATGATATCAAAAAAATGACTACACCAACTAGTAAGTGTGGCATACGATATTTTTGGAAATGTAATTACTACCAGCACTTCATCCCAAACTTCAACTTTATTGAGGGGCCACTATTTGAGTTGCTAAAGAATATATGCCATGTTCAATTGGACGGAATGACATCAATACTCCTTCAACACACTTCATACGGCGCTGATCAGTGCACCAGCGTTACACTATCTGAACTTTGAGAAAGAGTTTATTGTTCAGATGTATGTGTCACTTTCCGCTATTGGGGCGGTCCTTTCTCAGAAAGACATTGAGGGGGAGGATCATCCTGTTGCATGATAAAGTCAAAGCCTGATCTGCCATGAGCGTAATTATACTGTGAATAAGCGGAAGTGCTTAGAAGTAATTTATGCATATAAGAAATTTAGGTTCTACTTGCATGGGTTATGGTTTAAGTTATAATGAATCACGCGTTGTTACATTGGTTGCAGAGCCTCAAGAAGCCTGAAAGGGCGTCTAGTCCGGTGGGCCCTCAAACTGCAGGCTTTTAAATTCAAAGTTCTCCACCAACCTGGATCAAAACACCAGAATTCCAACTGCTTATCTAGACTACTAACCATTGCAGTTATGGAAGAACTGAGCGATATCATGTACAATAAAGATGCTCAGCGGAAAATATGATGATGTACCCCAAGTAATTAAAGCATTTAATGAGATGTAAGCAGATACCTTCCAATGAAATGAAAAACTCTGAAAGTGGATCAGGAATTCTATGGTGACTTTCTGCAGCCCTCAGCACAGCCTGTGATAATTATGAGCGCCCATAATGCAGTCAGACATTGTGGTGTTCACAAGACAATGAAACCGTTGCACCCTTGGTACTATTGGGAAAGCATGAAGATTGGATGTTCTTGAAACCATTTCCTGTTGCCAGCAGTGCCAAGTGGATAAGCTGTTCTGTCAGATGACCTTGTACCAGTGTCAGGCGAACAGCAAGTAATTATTAGACTGGCCTGCCAGCCCAGATGCCCGAGAATCTGAACAGCAAACCAGAATGCCTGGGGCACTGCTGCTGATATGACGAATATGGAACTGGGAAAGAGTTCTACCAATATATCTGCTGGTGAGCCAGAATTTTATATAGGCACAAAATAAAGTACCAGATGCACATGGCCATTAACCCCGCGGGGTACAAGAACATCGGCAGATAAGGCGGCTTAATTTTTAACATGTAAAAACTAATTTTTGGGAAGAATTTTAATGGAAATTAGGAAAGAAAATTTTGACCAACAATTTTCTCAGTGGAATGCGACTGATTAAATAGTAGTCAATCTGGGGGAAAGCAAAGCTGGTATCAGGTCCCTCAAATTTGACCTAACTGGAGAATTATTCAGGGAATGGGTGAGTTGGTTCCTTGGGAACCAACATCAAAAAATTTTGGTGTTGGGCCAAGTCACTGTCAGTTTGACCATGAACATCTGAACCAATGCTCGACTACATTTCTGACATTTGGTATGACAGTGTTTAACCTGAAAAGTGGCAGGAATCCCCCAAGGCCACCCCACATAGGGGTGGGCCCATTTGGTTGGGAACAGGTTCAGGACGCCCAACCCGCCCATGCTTGGTCGCTGGGCTGTTCGTTCAATCAATGGCATTGAATCAGGAGCAACACCCAATTTGTCAGCAGGAAGCTGCCCATTGGAGGTGATGCCTGCCAGATTTGGGAGGGGAGAGATTTTTCTGATTGTCATGTTAATTGAATTGCAACCGTCAGGCATTCCAGCTGATAGATCAGTCTTCATACCTTTTTGACCATTTAAAATCTGAGCATCGGGCAGATTGCCACTTGAATGGGTTACAATCAATTTTATTTTGGTGATCTCAGCGCAGATTTCCTTGATCCCTCATACCAGCTCTGCCAAGGTTAGTGTGGGTACTGGAAATGGGATCTGAAGTGGGAAAGCTGTTACCCAGCGCTCATCTACTACGTGAGCAAGATCCCCTGAGTAACAAGGGGTACAGCCATCCTCTTTGGTGCCTTCTTACTTGGAAATGGGAAAATGGCCCAATCAACACCCAGAGTACGTTCCCTGGGACTTTCATTACCCTTTCCTTTTCCCAAGGGAAGGGCCCCACCACCGGGGAACTGCACGAGAGCCACATTCTTGTGCGTCTTGGGTAATTTGATTGGCATAATAGTCGCGACTTTTTTGGGGGGGACGGGGAGCTTTAGGGTAGGATAAATGGAACGCACAAACCAGGTCCATGCAATTTTGCACAATTGCGCACCTTGACCCAACTGTTTTCATAGGCTGGATACCCTTTACAGGCCATAAGATATTGTAAAGAACATCGGGATTTCTGGGATGGCAGTATAGCTTCCACCTCAGCCTCCTCTTCATTATCAATGATAATCAGTTCCAGTTCCATGGAGATTGCACCCTTGAAGGGCGACAGCTGGGAAACATGGAAAACAGGATGCTGCTTCCAATGCGTGGGGAGCTTCAGTCAGAACACCCCATTACCCAATACTTCCTCCACCAAATGGGGTCCCAAACGTTTGCTGGAAAATTTGCGGGAAGGAGCCTGGTTCTTTAATTGACAGGTGTCGAGCATAACATAAGAACCCTTCATAAACTCATTACCTGGAAGATGTTTTTGATCCCGGAACCACTTGTAGTTGTCTATAGCTTTGGTGAGGTGTTCCCGCACTAAGGTTTGGGTCAATCTAATATGATCAGCATGGTCCGTGGCAGCTTGAACCTCTGACTGCAAGCATGGTCTGACCAAAAACAAAGGATTATAACCTAACGTTGCTTCATAGGGGAAAGCCCCATGGACGTGTGGGTTCTGTTATTGTATGAGAATTGGGTAAGAGGGAGGTCATCAGCCCAAGTGTCCTGCGTAGCTGTAGCATAGCAACGCAGGTACTGTTCAAGAACTTGATTGACCCACTTGGTCTGGCCTTCAGACTGAGGATGATATGCTGTGGAGCGACAGGGGGATATTTTAGGATTGATAGGAGTTCACTCCAAAACCGCGAGGTGAACTGGGAACCACGGCTGCTGATGATCTCCTGGGGAAGACCAAACATTGAAAACACATGGCATATGAAAAGATGGGCAGTTTCTTCGGATGTAATTGCAGAAGTGCAGGGGATAAAGAGGGAAAATTCCATAAAGCAATCCACCATTACCATCACCACTGTAAACTCATTAGAACAGGGGAGCTTGACGATAAAATCCATGGAAACCAATGTTCATGGACCCTCCGCCTAGCGTAAGGGATGCAGGAGGCCATTTTTGCCTGAGCAGTCTGACTTGGCCCTAGCACAAGTAACAAAATCAGAAATCCAGCCCGGAACTTCTCTTGTCAAACCTGCCCAATTGTGGGTCCATATGATCAAATTGATGCATTTCTTAGAACCAGGGTGACCAACCGTGGGGGGTCATGATGGGCGCAAAATATCTCATTTTGGAAAGAAGGGGGAACCCAAACGCGAGATCTAAAATATATAAGACCCTCCTTTAGTGAGTATAGGGAGTGTTTAGGCTTCTGGTGGGATAACTGCTCGACCAACTCCATGCCCTCAGGGAAGGCCATTTGACTGGCTAAGACCTGAGCAAATAATGGAGCATCAGGAGCCAGAGTGATGGAAGAAATGACAGGGGTAACAATTGACAAAATTTAGGTGGTAGGAATCATAGTAACGAGCTCCACTTCCTCTGGATCCGTGGAACTGTGGGTGGGGCTGCGGCTGAGAAAATTGGGAAGTACATCTAGTGCACCTTTTACAAATTCATATTTGAAGTTGAAATTGCACAGGTCCCGATAGGTTTGGGCTTATCAGTGTGCCAATTTTTGGGGTTTACAAAAGTACAACAAGGCCTGATGATCCGTGCAAACTGTTAATTCATGTCGGGCACCCTGTAACAGGTACCTCTAATGAGTTAGGGCCCATGCAACAGCTGCCAACTCCTTGTCATAAATAGCTCAAGGCTGCTCCATAGAGGTAAACTTTCGTGAAAAGTAGGTGGCTGGGTGTTCCAAACCATTGTGCTCCTGGAGCAACACTGCTCCAACAGCTACTGATGACGTGTCACATGCAACAATATATGGCTATGTGGGATCGGCATGTTTTAAAATAGGAGGGGATATGAACACCTCTTTATTTGGCTCAAATGCCTGTTGGCATTTGTCCATCCAACAAAAAAGTACATTTTTCCCTGTGAGTGGGTGGAGTGGGGTGGTGAGCTGAGAGAGTGCGGGGAGAACTTTTTCAAGAAAATGATGGTTCCCAAGAAACTCCATAATTGCTTCTGGGTAGTTGGGGTTGGCCATTCTCGGATTGCATCTAACTTGTTGGGAGGGATTGTGACACCATCCTTAAGAACCAGGTTCCTAAGGAAAGTAACCTCCTCCTTATAAAACTCACATTTGGAAGCTTTGAGAAGCAACCCTGCTTTATGCAAGGCGACTAACACCGCTTCCAAGTCAATTCCATGTTGTTCAGGAGTCAGGGAGTGAACCAGAATACATTGATGTATGCAACAGCACAAGTGAACCGGAGGTCACCCAGTGCATTATTGATCATCCGTTGGAATGTAGCAGGAGAATTATTCAACCCAAAAGGCATTACACGAAATTGGAAAATGCCATGCATTGTCCATATCGCTGTTAACCTTTCCTGTCCTTCCATTACCCAGATTTTGTTGAAAGCGTTCATCAGATCCAGCTTAGAGAACACACGGGGTTTGGCAATTGCCTGACTGATTGTCTGCTCCAGAGGCAATGGGTAGGGATCAGTAAATGTTATTTTATTCAAATGGCCATAATCCACGCAGGGATGGAGAGAACCATCCACTTTTTTGGCGAAGACAATGAGGGGAGGCGATGGGTGAGGTCTACTTGAACAGCCAACCTTTTTTCAACAAATCGTCCGACCCAGGTATTGAGTGCAACTTCTTCCTCCGCTGTATGGGGATACAACGGACAGTTGATGTTCACCAACTCCACAGTCATTCGAAACCCACAATCATACCTGGTGTGTTTAGGCAGACGATCTGCCTTTTCCATATTGAAGATTCTCCAATAGCACGTCAAGTTTTTGGGAAAATCGGCTGGAACACCCACAGAAGTGACTAGGGTAGTGATAGAGCTAGTTCCTTGTATCTTCTTGAGGGTGTTGATCAAAAGAATTCTCCCTCTGAATGATCATTGGTAAATGACAACGTATTGGACTCTAAATGAATCTTCACATGTTTTTGACGCCACCACCCCATGCCTAAGATCACCGGAAACAGCAAGTCTGGCATAGCCAAAAAGTGATTGAAGAAGGTGAACTGGTGGATTGAAAAAGGTACCATTCAGTGAATGACATACGAGGGCAGATAAGCAGATGAGGCCACCATCACTGAGGAGCCCGCATCCATTTCCAGCTTTAATTGTTGCGCCAATTCAACACTCATAAAATTTCCTGCAGCTCCAGTGTCCACCAGGGCCTCAAAGGAGACTTGAAGAGAACCAATGCTAATTTTCATGGGTACTAAGAAGTAAGCGTAGTTCTCTTTATTGGTAGTTGTGGATGAATCCAGTGATACCAAATAGATGGTGGTGGGATTCGGGGAAACCAATGGGCAAATAGCTGTGGCAACTATGGGGTATGGTTTTGGAGGTTTGAGTGTGGCTGGTCTAATGCAGTCAGAGATAATCTTCTTTACAACCTGGCTCAGTTGGAAAGAAGGGACCATTGCTGCGCCTACACATGTTAGAAAGGCGGAAATGGCTAGGAATAATGGTTGGTCGAATATGTCAGGTGAACAGCAAGTAAGAATTAGACTGGCCTGCCATCCCAGATGCCAGTGCATCCAAACAGCAAACCAGAATGCTCGGGGCACTGCTGCTGATATGATGAATATGGAACCAGGAAATAGTTCTACAAATTTCTGCTGGTGAGCTAGAATTTTATATAGGCACAAAATAAAGTACCAAATGCACACGGCCGTTAACCCTGAGGGGTACAAGAATGTCGATGGATAAGGTGGCTTAATTTTTAACATGTAAAAACTAATTTTTGTGAAGAATTTTAATGGAAATTAGGAAAGAAAAATTGACCAACAATTTTCTCAGTGGAATGCGACTGATTAAATAGTAGTCAATCTGGGGGAAAGCAAAGCTGGTATCAGGTCCCTCAAATTTGACCTAACTGGAGAATTATTTGGGAATGGGTGGGTTGGCTCATTGGGAACCATCATCACAAAATTCAGCAGTGGGCTGAGTCACTTTCAGTTCAACCTCAAATGCCTAAATCAAAAACTCAACTACGTTTCTGACAGTTGGCATGAAATCGTTTAGCCTGACAAGCGGAAGGATTCCCCCAAGGCCACCCCACATAGGGGTGGGCCCATTTGGTTGGGAACAGGTTCAGGACGCCCAACCCACCCTTGCTCAGTCGCTGGGCTGTTCGATCAGTCAATGGCATTGCATCAGGCGCAACGCCCAATTTGTCAGCAGGAAGCTACCCATTGGGGGTGATGCCCGCCAGATTTGGGAAGGGAGAGATTTTTCTGATTGTCATGTTAATTGAATCGCAACTGTCAGGCATTCCAGCTGATAGATCAGTCTTCATACTTTTTGACCAATTAAAATCTGAGCATCGGGCTGATTGCCACTTGAATTGGTTATGATTGATTTCATTTAGGTTTTCTTGGTGCAGATTTTACTGATTTCTCATACCAGTTCTGCCAAGGTTAGTGTAGGTACTGGAAACAGGATCTGAAGTGGGAAAGCTATTACCCAGCGCTCATCTACTACGTGAGCGAGATCGCCCTGAGTAACAAGGGGTACAGCCATCCTCTTTGGTGCCTTCTTACTTGGAAATGGGAAAATGGCCCAGTCAACACCCAGAGGACATTCCCCAGGATTTACAACCAGTTAGTGTAACCTCATTTGCTTGGCATACGGTATCCCTTGATGTCGTTGGCCCTCTACCAATGGGAGCTAACCAGTCCAAGTAAATTCTGGTGGCTATCAACCACTTGACCAGGTGGGTTAAAGCGAGGCCAATATAGGTTTTAGGGGCGGTCACAGCAGCCAATTTTGTAATGGAATGTATTTTTAGTGACATGGCTGCCCTCAATTCATCATTACCACTAATGGAACAACTTTACCTCACAGATCTTTCCAAAATTGAATGAGCTAATGGGCATCTTTTGGGGTTCTGATGACCCCATACCACCCTGAGTCTGATGGAATGGTTGAACGGGTCAATGGGACTTTGGTGAATATTCTTTTAGAAGCTAATAGCTGATATACCCTCTGATTGGAGTTCACTCCTGTCTACAGCCAGCTTCTCTTATAACATTAGATATCATAACACCACATGGTTGAGCCCCTTTCAACTTTTATATGGATTACACTCCACTCTTCCAAAATTGCTCTATTCATGTGTAGAAGATACGGGCGGATTAGATCCAGACAGTTACTTGACTAATTTAGCCAATATGCTGAACAATTTGCAAGCAGAAGCGTACTCATCCAGCTTGGCCAAAAAGAATTAAGAAGCAGGCTGATGATAAGGTATGGCATAGCGGGTTATATTAGTTCCAAGAAGGTGAGTGGTTTTGTTCCATAATCAGCACATGTTTGGGTGTAAACTCAATCTGGTTAACATCTGTATTGGTCCATTCAAAAAATTGAGAAAACGAGCGTTAACGCCCTATCATCAAAGGCCCAATAAGTGGTCAAATCATTAATCATATGCACACAAAGTTTCTTTAAGAGTATAAACTATGAGAACTTATTATCCAGTAAAAAGGGGGTAATGTTAAAATTCTGATATTATGACAATAAGCTCTGAAGAGCTACAGTGGAATGGCGAGAATGTGTTGACTAGGATGATGGTCTATGATAATTCAAGCACCTTGAAATGAGGCGATATTGAGACATATGAGTTATTATTGGATCGCCTATATATAAGGTGACAAGGTGATGTCAACTTTTGACAAATATAATTTAGATCACGTCAAATAAAGCGATAGAGAATTGAAGAATACCAGCCAGAACCAATGAGAATCAGTGGAATAGAATTGTCAAAGCCAAGAGAGTGGTAACACCTGAAAATTTTTGTTATATAAGCGAGATGGGTGATTGAAAGAAGTATGTTGTTAATAGTATTGAGAGAGTGGAACAGTGAAGAGTCTCTGTATTTATTAAATAAATAAAAGTATTATTGGGTCAATTTCTCCCATTTTGTTATATTTTCCAGTATTTTCAGAGGACCGGAGATCCCCATATTGTCTGTCTTTGTTTAGCGGGTTAGACCTGTGTGACCCTTATGGCGTATCCCAATGGTATCACCAAAAATTATAACACTGACTATTCTTCTCTAAGATTGTTGCTTACCATGAAAGATCTAGATGGGCGGTAGGCTTATTGAGCCTTGTGAGTGCAAAAGTAAGATTTTTTGATTGTTCATCGCACAGGTAAAAATCATCAAAATGCTGATAGTCTCTCCCAGCTCATTTGTAAACCATGACCTCCAGAAGGAGGAGCGACTATATGATTTAATTGGTTGACATGAGCTGTGGTGTTGAAGAATCTGAAACGGATCAAGCCTTCCTTGAGACCTTTACAAGGATACCATAATACAAGGGGGATCTTTGTATAAGAAGGTTAGCTCTAAATGGTTATCCGTTCTACATACAAATTCCCAGTTTAATGCTGTTATGGAAGGGCAAGATAAAGTGAGTCACAGTGGCCTAAAAAGGATCATCTTTAGTTGAAGTTTAGATATTTAAAATAATATGAGGAATCTATCAAAGAAGACGTTGATGCATGCCTCTCCTGTAATTGGCAGAGAGCCTCCAACCCTATTTTTTACCATTAAGTGATTACACCGACCAAGGCTTATAAAATGGTGAGTATTAACGTTGTAGGACCTTTATCCTGGGGGAATAGGCACCAGTTCATTAATATGGCTGTTGATCATTTAAATAAATGGTTTGAAGTCATTTTGGGTTAGAGGGGGCGTTAAACCACTTGTCAATTTGAGAAAGAGGCCAGTGTATTCAATGATCTGGCAATGGATGAAAAAATTTTACCTTTATAAATCATAGTCTTTAACCAAGAAAAAACTCTTACACTGGAATAAAAAGTAAGTCTATATCTTATATTTATCTGCCAAAAGATATTTATCAGAATAGAGCCTAAAGATATTCATAGTACCTCAAGGCTAAAAGTGGAGTAGGAGAGGAATTCATTATAGGCAGAATTTGGAGAGTGGAAGGAGGGATAGAAGGAATTTACAGTCTATAGCTGGCTAACTTAGTGGGAACTGTCAGCTTAGTTTACCAATACAATGCTAATCAAATTAATAAATAAAGATTCAAGTGCCAGTATTTTCGAGGTATTATCCAGCATGTCCAAGCCAAGATCTGAACCTAATTTTCTACTTCAGGGATTCTGCAACGCTCTGGTCATGTCAGTTGAACAATATTTAATCAACTTTTCTAGATTGATTTAAGATCACAATATCAGAAAGTTTAGGTAATTTAATTGGGAGTATCCCCCATAATAATTATAATACAGCTTTAGCTTGGGATCAAATCATGTCATCCGTTTTGCTCAAATATTCACTTTGACCAGAATTCTGCCAAGCCATAGCCATTACCACTCCCTCAGTTAAGACAACTGCCTTGTTCCTCTCTGGCGAATCATCACTCAACATGGGTGTCCAAGGCCCTTATTTCAGACAATGGGACCAATTTTATCTCCCAAATTCTACAAGAACTTAAAAACTTATTTAATACAGCTCAACTATTTGTCCTACCATATCACCCATCAACTACTTAGGCTATTGAGCAAGTCAATTGAACCTTAGTCTCCATTTTGAGGATTATTTGCTCTTCTAACCCATCTCATCGGACCTTTATCCACTAGTGCCTTGATTGCTTATCAACTAGTTACCATCAAAGCAGGTGTCACCTTTTAAGTTTATCATAAAAAAGATTCTTATGTTCCCTCAAGTGTCCAGGTGATAATTGATGTGAGTTTTCAAGAGAATTCTGATTTAGTTATGCAAAATCTAGCTGATGAAATCATTCTCCTTCACTCAAAATTTTACTTTTTAAAAATTACGTTCACCCAGACACTTTATTTATTGATTCTAACGAACATTGGTGGTAAACTCCACTAAATGCTCCACTGATGCGTCGGAATTTATTGAAAAAAATCCCAAATTACAAAACCTCAAATGTATACTTGTGCGTCAACCCATATGACCCATTCCCAAACTGCAGCTGCAAAAGCATATGCAGATCAATTTTCATTTCCACGGTGGGATCACAAATATTTCACCACTGTACAGCCTACCTTAGTCAACTCTGTGTTGACTGAGGGTCAACCAATTAGTGCACCCACCTTGGAGGCGTATTTTAAAATTTAACCATGGTAGCAGGGAGTATTACTGCTCCCAATACCATGCAGGGGGTTTGGATGGATTTGCCAACTTCCACCTTTCAGAAATCAGCCTGGCCACCCAAACTGAATCGTCAGGATTTGTTAAATCAGTTGACCGTCATTCTTCCACTTCAATTAATTACCCAAAGCGACCAAACTGAGTCTAAGGTAATTGGTGAATCAGTTGGCTGTCATTTTAATGGTTTGGAAGGCAACCAAAGCACCTCAACTAAAGCAAGAGTAAGTGGCGAACAGTTAGCCGTAATTTTTATTAAAATCAAAAATAAAAATTTTACTGCAACTAGCTAAATAATTAATCAACCAGCTGAAAAATCCCAACCAATGTCTGTTATTGGATGTATGAAGACTGGAGTAATAGATTGGTGTGATGATAAGCCAAAATCAACCAATCAATTGGCAGGGAATAAGCCCAAACCAGGTAAGCCTAACCAAACTTCCAAAATCAGAGTACCAAGTGGGAAGGCACAGAAGGGGCCAGTGCAGACATCCGGAGGAATGCCAGCGCCTCCATCTGGGGTTCCCCATGAGTAATCCAATAAATATAATATAATTTTAAATGTAAAAAATAGCGGATGAAGGATGCCTCAGGAGCATTGCAGAAAAAACTAGTGCCAGCACCATCCACCATTGACCCATGTAAAGCTTCTTTTGTGGCTTAAGTGAAAAATAGATGGGCTGAAACATAGACACAAGTTGCACTCTCTCAGTTCACTCTTGCTCATTCAGTGAGGGTCTACTATGGGCATGATCCTGTTGAATTTATGCAAGGGGTTATTTTTAGTTTTTTTAAAGCAATATCAAGAGCTTTATTAGTGAGCGCCACCATTTATGAAGTAGTGGAAAGCCACCAAATTATTTAGGGTTTACAACTGGTGTGGATGAAGACCGTGAAGCCTCAGTTACAATTGAGATTCAGAATGACTCTTCAAATAGTGTGAATTAGAACTAAGTTTGAAAAAATTTCTTTAGTAACTTTCTCATATCTTCCAACCAAAGTGGACCAAGAATTCTAAAGCTTGCGCTTCATTGGGGATTGATGGAATTTGGGTCAGTTCTATCAGTAGACCTGTGTGCACCAGCCTACTATGCCCCATTCTAAGGACTCATGTTTCTAGAGCATCATTTATGCCTAATCCAATGGTGGCCCACAACATGGAGGTTATCCCATGTGTTGCAGTCATTGGATCCTGTTCATAAATCTTTTTTGTTGATCCAAACCAGGCACGACCACGTTGTTCATGGATAAATGCTTTGAGCCACCTATATAATAGTTGTACAGCTCGTAAGAAAGCTCTCTCATCTAGTAGTCAAGTCCCAGTAACAGGTAAGAAACGCTCCCACACAGAAGAAGAAGCAATCCCAAAACCAACCACTGGGTACTGGTACAAGATTTTACTCCCTCTATCCAACGTGTAGCAGTTGAGAAGGCACAGCCAGTAGCACAACTTTACTTTTTTAGTGAGGAAAACCCTCTCCCTATGGGAACCCCTTCTAAATTCCCAGACCCTTCACCAGCGCAAAATAAGTTCAAATATGCTTCTCATCAAGATAACACAGATGAAGCCAGCACAGGGGTGGCATTTAGAACGAATTTAGTAACAAAAAGTACCCCAAGGGTGGAACAAGTATGGAATACCTTAAGTAAGGATGGAGGCTCCAAGCCATTGCTACCCCACCATCTAAGGGTATTGCAACTAAGACATCATTCTCGGTACTGAAGGATGTGCCTATGGACTCTGATGCATCAGATGGTGCACAAATGGAGGAGTCTATGGAGCAAACTCAAGATACTCCTGTGCAAAGCAGCGGAT
Source organism: Massospora cicadina (assembly GCA_022478985.1). Taxonomy (NCBI): domain Eukaryota; kingdom Fungi; phylum Entomophthoromycota; class Entomophthoromycetes; order Entomophthorales; family Entomophthoraceae; genus Massospora; species Massospora cicadina. The sequence goes on along the minus strand of JAKSZP010010526.1, from coordinate 64,264 downwards.
GTAGTATCCTTGCCTGGCTTAAATTATCCTCAGGCCAGTCAACTTAGGATACTACCCCTCATCATTGATCATCGCTGATTGCTGCAGAGAGTCAAGCTCAAGTACTGAAAAGGAGCAGTTCTACAGATGCAGTTGGAAGCTCCTGTAATCTCCTGGGATACAGAGGGGGACAGCTATGAGGCCCTAAAGGGCACCCTGACCTTGCAGCCCATTAACTTTATTAGGCTGCAGGATTACAAGTGGAGAGCCCGTCACCTCCACAAATTTCAGATTGACTTTCTTGAATTTTGCAGCCATCCAGGAGCCCTATGTCCCCCCTCTGAAGAGAAGCATGGAATGACAAAATTGGAGGTAGCTCCTGTTAGACAAACTATGCGGCCCTTAATATCCTCAATTCCTGGGTGAAAACACACCAATTTTTAAAATAGCCAGATGATCACCTTATATTAGTAAATTATCAGCTCTTGAGTTATCATTTTTTGTTGCAAGCATATACCTGTCAAATGCAGGCCTAGAGCAGGACAGCTTTTGGTAGAACTTGCTTTACTAAAAATCCCATGCATTACAGTACTAATGGGGGATTTTAACACAATAAAAAGTCAGGTGCGTGGCACATTTCTTCATTCCACACAAGATGGAAGAGGTACATTTCATCTTCAAAATTTCCTCAGGTCAAGTGGTTTCATGGATGCCCTCCCCCTCAGCATCTGGCCTTGGCTCTATGTCTTAAATTTAAGTATCAGGTTAAAGGTTCACATCAGCTTCACGGATTGTTATGTCTCTAGTGGGCCACTTTCTGGTTGGTCAAGTTTCTCCCATAACCTGAGATAAAGCTATAAGCAATCACAGATGCCTCATAGTGATTCTGACAATAATCCTCATATTATTGAGAAGTTTTTTTCTAAGGATTGCTCCAGGGTTCTTAAACAACCAGATTGCAAGAGAAAATAAAAATAAAGCCATCTGTGGGCCAGAACACCTGGGATCACCTCATTTGCTTACTTTGCAAGGAAAATGGGCAGATACAAAAGCAAGGATCCTAAAGGTTGTCTATAATTGTGCTAATGCTTGAATGACGGTGTCCCAGGTTAAAGTCATATGTGCTGAAGCTAGAATAAGAAATCTTGAAAGTAATTGCCAACTGGTGGCTTCTTCTCAATGGTTGGAGGCGTGAAAATTAGCTCAAGAGACATACCAGAAGAAAATCACTGAGCAAGAATAACGGGAAGTAAACTTCACATCATCACGTGACAACACCCAGTAAAACGTCCCACTAATTTCTTCTACCAAAAGCAGAAAGCCCGCCTAAAGGATTAGGAGATTGCTGTCATTGTTGGAAAATGATATCATCCTTTGGACCAACATGAGAAACAAAGCTGCATGCATGGAGGCCAGTAAGGTAAAGTTAGCAGGCCTCCCTGGCCTCATGCATATCATAGACCAACGCTGGGTAAAGGCAAGGTATGACCAAGTTGGTCCTATTGAAGCAAGTGAAGTTTATCCCTGTATGAGAGCAGGAGCTTTAAAATGAACTAGCTTTGAATTAGAGAAAAACTGTTTGCTTTGGTTTTTGGTGAACGGGGACTTGTAACACTTTCAGTTTTCTAAATTTTCAGCTCAGGTAGGCCACTTTTACAATCAATTACCCAAGTTCAGTTGATTACTCAGTATAGTGTATTGCCTGATGGAAGCATGCACCTATTGGTGCACCTTGGCTTAGACCTGCTTCCCTCGATTGATTGTTTTTCCAAAATCCCATAAATATCTTATGTTGAGACCAATCTTGCCCATTGGTCGACTTCTCTTATAATAAGAAACCCCTTTCTAAGTACACCGTTCTATACTTATGCTAACTTGGTCTATCCTGTGTGTGGACCTCTTCATGATGGTCTCACATAATGGTAACCATTTAATTATATCTAAAACAAGTCAGACTGCTCATGCATCATGGGGTTGCCCAGGTTCTTTCAAACCTAGTGCACCTATACTCCACCTCTACAAGCACCGCATGTTTCCATTTATGGTTATTTCCTACCACATTAGCCATATTCGCCCTATGTCATTATAGCTCTTACTCTCTATGTGGGGCTCCTTTAACTTTAAAACTTGCGATTAGTTCCCTGGTGTTAGCCCTGTGCACCGTGCACCTCCATGCTGGAAACAGGAGAGTTATAGACACTCTCCTTACATTATTTTACCAAAAGCTTTCTTTTATGTGCACAAACTTTGTCTGTGTGGGACTTTCACAAAGCGTAAACGATGTGCACCAGCTGTGGGCGTCAGCCATGTTCAGCTGCACCACTGGTTCCTCTTTTCCCGAATATTGAAGCATCTTGGCGTTATGTTGGCTGCCTCCAACTGGAAAGTACCCACCCTTCTTGCTTGTATTCAGTAATACAGAAGCTTCACGGTCCAGAAGTCGTGATTCATTGACTTTCCACTGAAATAAATAAAGAAAAAAATAATTGGGGTTTACTTTGGCAGCACATTCAGACAATGCAGGAAGAATCTTTGAAGATGGGCCTAGGGGTGCTTGCCTTGGATAACATTGGGCAATCCGTTTCTGTAATGGGAATGTGGTCATTCACATATAAAAATGCATTTTATAACGAAGAAGCCATATATATATCCTAACCATATTTACTCTCTTATGGCTCAGATATGGAACCTACTCTTGTGTATCAAATTACCCCAGAGAACCCCCGCTTGACATATTCTATGATCCGCAGAACTCATGAGTTTGGAAAGGAACTGCGTTTATTGTATGAAAAAGTTTATAGTCCTGCTGAAGATATGGTAAGATATGTGGCCTCAGTAGTAAGTGTGGCTAAGTATCCCTCTCCATTTTATGATTCAAAAACATACTAGGGAGACATGCTAATGCCCGATTAAGAGTTTAGTAATGGAGTGCTGGCGTTTCTGCCTAGAATAAAGACCATTCAGGTATTTTCTACTGAATGCTACCCTTTCATCCCCTTTAGGGAAAACCAGAACCTCTATTCTGGTGGATACTGGCGCCTCTGAAAATTTTATGGACCAAACCCTAGCCGACTGCCTTGAGATGAATTACATACCAAGTGGTGTTGTTGGAGAAGGGGTGTCTCAAGGTATTCCCACACTGAAGATCATGGGGTTAGTGGACTATCAAGTTAGCAACTATTAATTTGTCTGACCACTTCCAAGCTATCAAAAACTTCTTGTGCCCCATCATTTTGGGTGTAGAGTGGTGGCGAAAGTTTGACGTTAGAACCAACTTGAAAGAAAATACATATACCTCATTTTGATGAACGGTCACAAGTTGGTGGTCCCTTTGGCTGAAGCCAACTTTCAGGGCAAGTTGCCCATTGGCCCAATATTTACCCTCGCAACCTTGCCCCTATTCTGAAGCCCTCTGTGGAAGTTCCCCTACCTTCCTTTTTGGAGGGGTTGGAATCTTTGTTTGATGTGGCTTCTGCTTATGCACTACCTGATCATTCCAAGTTTTATTGTGAGTTCAAACTCACTGTGGATCTGGTGCATATATCTTCCCCTATTTACTCATTTACTGTTCGGGAGGAAGAAGCTTTAGATGTGTGGGTTAAGGAGCAGTTATCCAAAAGCGCGATTTTTCAGCGTACCTCCCCTGTATGCTCCCCACTTCTCTTTGTGGAGCAAGCTGATGGAACTTTACGCCCTTGTTTAGATTCTGGGAACCTAAACAATGTTACTGTGCCAGACCTGCCTACCATCCCTTTGGATTCTCAGATTGCACGCTATGTAGAGAAGGCTAAAGTCTTCTTTAGACTAAATTGCCTTAATGCATTCAATCATATCCGATTAAGAAGGGACAGGAGTGGTTAACCACATTTAATACCAGAAAGGGGATTTTCCAGTTTCGGGTCAAGCCCTTTGGGCTTAATAATGACCCTAGCTATCTTTCAACGCCGCATTGATGCAGCGTTGGGGGAATTGCTGGTGCATGCATGGTTGTCTATGCGGATGATATTTTGGTGCTTTTCACTGATCATGAATCCAATGCAGTACATCTTCAGAAAATGGTGGAGAGGTTAAGGGCAGCCTGCATTACGCTGAAGATCAGTAAATGTGAAATTGAAAGACCCAGGTCACTTTTCTGGGTAACTTCATGTTTGACCAAGGACATATGTTAACTCCAGACAAAGAGAAGAAAATTCGTGAATGGCTCACCCCCACTTTAGTCAAGGAATTGAGGAGTTTTTGGGGGCATGTACGTTCCTCAAGAAGTCCACGCCCAATCTTTATGAAATGGCAGCGCCCTTGTATAAGGCTAGTGGTGCAAAAGTGCTTCAGTGGTCCCCAGTTTATGAGGATGCTTTCAAAGCAGTGAAGCGCACCATTTTGTCCTCGTCCATCCTTCGCCATGATAATCCTTCAAAGAGTTCATTGTGTCTACTAATGCTCCAACTTCGCCATAGCGGCTGCCTTGTTACAAGTAGGCGAAGATGGCATAGAGGTCCATTGGGATGTTTTCTAGGAAAATGACTTTGCCTGAGTTAAACTACGCTGTTTACAAAAAAGAATTACTAGCAGTGGTGGAGGCAATGACATATTAGCATCATAACTTGAATGGCTCTTCCCAATTTTTCCATGTACATACAGATCTCCATACCCTACTGTACTACCGCGCTCCTCATGTCTGAACTCCACGGAAGACCCATTGGCACGAGACCCTTGCCCAGTTTGCATTTTCTTATAAGTTCACCAAGAGCAAGGAGAATGGGTTGGCGGATGCTTTGAGCCTCAATCCTGCAATTAGCCTCTAATCCAAAGGAGATAGAGGTTCATAACACACAGTGGATGATTTCGCCAAATAAGATTGTGTCTCAGCTTCCCTCTCCACCAGCCAATGGGCCAGAGCTTGCACCTCTGGAAGACGTGGAGGAATACAGTATGTTCAGAATGATATTCCTTTCTCAACCGCTATCAGCCGAATAACTATGGTACTTGCTAAGGGCGCTCTGAATCAGGAGGATTTAACCAGGGGTTATCATGTAAAGGATGAGATGGTGTAGCTTCAGGGGCGCTTATAGGTTCCTGCTGGACCACTTCGCCTGGAAATCATTTGGGACCAATATGACAGAATCACCGTTTTGTCATCCTGGGAAAGCGAAGATCTTGTAGTTAATTCAACGCGCCTCAAACGATAGGTCTTATCTGCTCAGGTGTGAAAGTATTGTAAAGAGTGCCTGATCTGCAATCAAATGAAACCAAATTTTCAACCTTTAGCGAGTTTGTTGGTACCAGTCCAAAAGGCTGAAGGGTCCTGGACTTCCCTATTGGTGGATTTCATTGTGGAATTACTTGTTTCTGTTAGTCATGATGCCATCATGGTAGTGGTGGACCATTTTACAAAATTCACCCACTTTATTCCTTTCAGAACCACAGTAACCACAGCTGAGATGGCTAGGCTTTTCGTCACTCATGTGTTTTAACTTCATGGGGTTCCACAAAAAATTATTAGTAACCGGGGACCCCAGTTTACCTCTGTCTTTTGGGAAGAGTTGTGTAAGACTCTTCAGACTTACCCTGCCTTTCAACTGCCTATCACCCCAGTCAGATGGGCAGAGGGAACTAGTGAACCAGTGCTTAGAACAGTTCCTGCGGTGTTACACTACCGCAGATCATTTAGATTGGGTTTCTCACTTTCTGTGGCCCAGTTTAGCTACAACAACGCCCAGCATGCATCAATTGGTTATTCCCCATTTTTTGCCAACCATGGTTTAACCCTACCTTTAACATGGAGCTCATCTTGGATCCAAAGTTGAAGTGGTGGAGGACTTTGCCAAGATTATCATAAAAGTACACCGAGGGTTTCCACAAGTTTGGAGGCGGCAATGAAAGTATTTAAGGAGAACACTGATGGCAAGTGACGAGTTGGTCCAGCATACAAAGAAGGGGATCTCATGATGCTTGATGCCCGTAACATCCCTATCAAGCAGCCATGCAAAACGCTGGGTCCAAAGAGGATTGGCCCTTACTGCATGGTTAGAAAGGGGGTCCACGCCTCATATCAGTTAAATCTTCCCTCTTCGTTTCATATCAGTTATGTCTTTTATGAGAGCAAATTGATGTTGTTTGAGGGCCACCACCAGAGTCACCTGAGGCTTATCTCGTGGATGGGGTGCCAGAGTGGGAAATGGAGGAAATAGTAGCCTCCCACAGTGCAAAGAGAAGACTTGATTACCTGGTATCTTGGAAGGGATTCGATGCAGTGGAGAAAAGCTGGGTACCAACATGTAGCTGTGCGCATGCCCAAGACCTGTTTGAAGCTTTGCACAATCGTTTCCCCAAGGCCGCTGGATCTCACCCAAAGCAAACCATTGCCGAAATGAAGTTGGCCCCAGCCCATAAGAACTTTTCCGTGGCGTAAGCCCCTAGATGGGGGATTGAGCCCAAAAAGGAGTAGAGGGTAATGTCATGGTTTGAAAATGACATCATCCTTGAGACCAACGTGAGAGACAAAGTTTCATGCAGGGAGGCCAAGGAGATGAAGTTAGCAGGCTCCCAAACCTCAAGCATACATAGATTAACGCTGGGTAAAGGCAAAATATGCCCAAGCTGGTCCTATGGATACAAGCAAAGTTCAGCCTTATATGAGAGCAGGAGCTTTAAAATGAACTAACTTTGAAATAGAGAAAAACTGTTTGCTTTAGTTTTGGTAAACGGAGACTTGTAACACTTTCAGTTTTCTAAATTTACAGCTCATGTCGCAGCTCCTACAATAAATTACCCAAGTTCAGTTAACTACTCAGTATAGTGTATTTCCTGATGGAAGCATGCACCTATTGGTGCACCTTGGCTTAGACACGCTTCCCTTGATTGATTGCTTATCTGAAATCCCTTAAATATCTTATGTTGAGATCAATCACTCCCGTTGGTTGACTTCTCTTATAATAAAACCCCCTTGCTAAGAACACCGTTTTATATGTATCTATCATGGTCTATTCTGTGCGCAGACCTCTTTGTGAAGATCTCGCATAATGTTAACCATTTAATTATATATACAAAAATAATCTATCTGCCCATGCAACGTTGGGTTATCCAGGTTCCCTCCAACCTAGGGCAACTATAATCCATTTCTACAAGCACCGCGTGTTTCCATTTTAGTTATTTCTACCACGTTAGCCATATTAACTCTATATTATTATAGCTCTAGCTCTCTATGTGGGGCTCTAGTAACTTGGACACTTGCGACTAGTTTCCTGGCGTTGGCCCTGTGTACCGTTCACCTCCGCGCTAGAAACAGGAGTTTTATAGACACTCTCCTTACAATTGTAATCCTTAGGGTTGGGACCACCATCACCACAAAAAAGTAGGAAATTACCACCGAGATCACCTTTACTATTCAGTCCTCTTCAAGGCCTCCTGGTATATCCGTTGGATGTTCATGAATTTATTGGAGGGGCACTGGAACTAATAGTTAATTTATCAGCGGATGAATAGCTTCTTGTACCAATCACAAAGAAAGAAGTAATGGGCATCCTACTTAACAGCCCTCGCCTGAAGGCTCAGGCCCAGATAGTATCCCATATGAGGTATATCTAGTGGATCCTGTCACAGTTACAAAGGCCCTCCAGCCCCTCTTCTCGACCCTCTTTTTTGTAGAAGGGGGAGTACTTCCTAACTCAAGAGGCTTAATTATGACCCTTATCCCTTAAGAAAGCGAGCCAAGAGGACCTTGCAAACTGGCTACCAAATTCACTATTGAATATGGACCACAACAATTTATTAAGATTCTAGCAAACCGCATGACTAAGTGGGCATCACTACGCCTCAACCGAGAACATGGCTTTATCCCACGGAGATCTCTTTGTAACAAATAAAATGAGCTCTTGACAACCCTGTCAGCTACCTCATCTTTAACTGCATGCTTTTGTGGCGCTTCTTGATATGGAAAAAGTATATAATCAAGTGAATTGGAAGTATCTTGAGGCCTCCCTAACTCGCCTCCAAATCCCACCACTGGCTGTGACATGGCTATATAAGCTTTACGCCCAGCTTCACACTAAGTTACTGTACCCAACAGGCTTTACAGCAGAGGTTATAGTTGAACAGAGTATCCGTCAATGGGATCCACTGAGCCCAATCTTATTCAATGTAGCTTTTGACCCTCTTCTGGCCCTACTTCAGGAATAATTGGATATTATTCAGGTTCCTGGTCAACCCCCCACCCACACCATAACCTTTTCTGATGACATAGAAGTGGCATTTGTATGTAAAAAAGACCTAGATCTGGCCACGGAGGACTAGGATCGATACTCCAAGGCATCCACGGCAAGAGTTAACACTTTTAAAACCATTATTGTGTGAGTGGGTACCCATCGTTTCTCTCTCCCATTGGTTTGGAACCTACTCAGGAAACCTTTTGGCACCTAGGTGTCCACACCACACCACAAAGAGTCACGATCAAGGATGATTAGGACTGCTTTCTCAGTGCAATAAATTCTCGTGAAGCTAGCTTATGCCACTGGCATATCACCCTCCAGATAAGATCCTGTTGACGAATGTTTTATTCTATCATGCTATGGTTCCTCACGCATGTCTGACCCTTAACGTATAGTTTCTACATTATATTAGATGTGATGCTTCGCTGTTAGATGTGGGTATTTAACCACTCACCCACAGCATGACCACAATATCCTAACCCTGAAGTGTAGGAGCCTAGGTCTTTTAGACACTAGGTCTCATGTCACTTCAACTCTGACGGGGGACCTTAAGCCCATCGTTTGCTGGGATATGGCTCCAATGCCACAATGGACTCCAGCCTTACGCCAGGGTTTAGAGGCTTCTCTAGAGCTCCCACAGACCTCACCAACAGCTGTGGGGGAATGGCTCACAAAACATCTAGGCCACCGCCTCAAAACCTCATCAAGGTTTTACTGGGTCCAGGCTCTCCTTGCACTTAAGAGGGCAGCTTATGGGTTTACCACGCCTGCCCTTATAAAGGGAATGGCCCTAATATCAGACCCTGGCATCACTCCCTGGTCCACAATGGGAGGATTGTTGTCTCCCATCTCCACCCTTTGGGAGACCCCTTTTGCAGCTTTGCTACCTTATACTTTTACCCTCATCTGTGGAATGTGATCTCAAGGAGCTCTGGAAGGAAGTTATCCATCCTATTCTCTCAGCAAAAATGTCAAATACGCTGTGGCGTGTTCTACACTGCGCATACAGGAAAGTGGATCAAACTGTACCACCTCCAGCAAAAGAGTTACCCGTGATGTGCAGAGCTGACAGACACCCACCTCTACCGCTTCTTTACTTGCTCTCTAATAGCCCTTTTCTGGAGCAAGGTCCACGAACTACTGCAAGCTAATCCCTGGGTAGCGCATCCTGTTCAGGACTTCATGTTCAACCTCTTACTCCCCAATTTCTCAAAAACATTAAGGGTCCTGGCATTAGTCTTAGTGATATGGACTATTCATAATTTATATTTTCGCGCCACTTTTGACTCTACTATGTGGACGCTGACACATATTTGCACCAACTTTCAGGTTCATTTTGAGATGGCTCTGAGAGTATTTACCATGTCGCCATGGGCCAATAGGTCAGTTTGAGCGGATACCTGGCTCTGAAAAAGCTTCCCCACACTTTCTTGCACCTCCACTTACCCCTGCCTTTGCCTCAAAGATATTAGGTGCTCAAGCATGATTAAATATAGATCGGTGTATCCCCATTTAGTTTGGGACCACTTAGTGTTAAAAAAGAGCTTCAAAAAGGCTTGCGCCTGTTTATTGGAATTAAAAATTCAAATTTAGTGGATTAAATACATTGTCCAAGGTTGTGTGTAAGACTAGCGCCTCATGTAGTTGATGGATAAAGGGATGCTTGTGTAATCACCAGAGCTTTAAGCGACCCCAGGGTCACAAACCATTATAGACAAACAGGTCCACATAAATATTACACTATGGAGCTTTTTAAAGATCTGATAGTAAGACCTTACACAAAATATGTTCTTATTTGCCTTAATATTCTCAATCTCGCTTAGCTGGCTCAATCTATATTGCTAGATAAATTGCTCTAAAGCTCGCACAGTTGGACCTAATACTCCAAAAACCCGCTTGCACTTAGTGCTTATCAATAAGGCCAGCTGTTCCTAAGGGTTTATAAGCCTTTGTGACTTTGTGTTTTAAGAGACTTTGTGTCAATAGTTCCACTTTTAGTAGAAGAAAAACTCAAACCAGAACAAAGAAATAAGGTTGATGAGCTCGTAGAGGACTACTCTAATTTATACTCCACATACACATATCGCCAAAGAAAAGGGGTCATACAAAAGTTGAGACAGAGGATGCTTACCCTATAATCTTGTGATGTTTTTTGGAAAAGAAGGTAGAGGTGGCTTAAGTTACCACTAATCTTATAGGTTTTTACTTTAGGATTGCTGTTTCCTTCTTGAAGTCCTGAGCATTTCCTCTTTTACATGAACAGAAAAAAATTTGAAGCCATAAAGCTGTTATGAAATACCATAAGCTCAATTATGTGACCTGAAATATAGTTATCCTTTCCCAGTAATTGATAAAATTCTACTGCTCCTGTCTGGGGCCAGTATTTATTAGCAATGGATCTTACCAGCGGATACTAGTTATTCAAATATTCACTAAAGATCAAGACAAGTGCGCCCAAATTACAAACAGATGCTTTTTGTACTAAAACTGCATGAGTCAGGTACTATGTAATGCCCTGCCACATTACAACCTGTTTTTGACGGAATACTGGGCGACATGAAGTTGACCTGTATCATAGTATACCTTAACGATATTACATACCTTCAAAAACTTTCAAATGGCATCTAGACACCTTCTTCAGATTTCAATCAACTCTTGGAGGCATCATTAAAAACCAAGCTCTCCGAGTGCTCAATTTTCAGCCAGATATGAAATTTATGATGCATAAGATCACCAAGCGAGTAATCTCACTTTGATCCAACAAAGTCACTGTAATAGTAAAGATAACATCACCCTGGAGCCTTATGGTCGTACAAGTGCTTCTAAGTATGGGGGGTACTTTAAGAAACTTATCCTGCGATTTTATGACCTTGAAAAATCGCTGGTGTATCTACTGCATAAAAACTTTCATTTCAAATATAACCCAAAGAAAGACCAGGCGTTAATTTTCTTTGGACCTGACTAACACCCATCCCATTATGTTTGATCCAAATTAGATCAAAACATCATACTATTAATAATGCTATTATGTAAATGTGGGGACAATCCTTTCCCAACATTATGAGCAGCAAGAGGATTGATCCATGTCTTTCTTTTAGAAAACTTTAGTCAAATCCAAACGAAACTAAAGTGTCACTAACTGAGAGTGTTTTGTTATGTACTAGAAAATAAGCACCTAACTTTATATACATATGGGTACCGCTTTACCATTGTCACCAACCACGCATCACTAAAGAGGCTTCAATAAAATAAAGGAATATAATATTTAATTGGCCATATGGGCTCTCTAGCTACAAAATTTATGATGTTACCATTGTATATCATGCTGGTATGGCCCATCAAAACTAGGTTAATTATTACAATGTTGACTTTAGAATTATCTGTGCCTGAATACAATTTCTTGTTTAATTTAATCAGTTGACCAGATCGTCTGGAGCTGAAAAACCAGAAACTGCAAATACATTCTTATCAATGTCTTCAAACACACTGATACAGGAAGGTAATCTGTACTATGAAATCAATTAATAGTAGTTTTTAAATGAAACTCTCACTTTAAACCAAATCACTATCAAAAATCACTCAAAAATAGGGCTTGAAGAGTTAAGAAAAACTAAAAATGGCTGAGAAAACAGCGTTATTGGGACCAAATATATATACTATAAAGGAAGTATTGAACGCTTGTTCAACTTTCAGGAACTAAAAATTGGCTGATCACCTATATCATTATGATATTATAGCTCATACTTGTCTATTTAGTGTCATTAGTGTGGATGATGTAGGGCCCTTACCCATGGCTTTACGGTCATATCAGTATACTACTCCCAATCAACCAACTCATTAAATGGGCTGAGGCCAATTCCATTACTACTGCTAATGCTAAAGCCACAGAATTATTCCTGTCTAACGTTGTTTTTAACATAATGGATGACTAAGAGTTTTAATCTTGGGTTATAAGTTAATCTTAGAATCCCAAGTTATTCAAAGGCTAATCTCCTATTTTAATACTTATCAACACTTTAATGCTCTTTATTATCTGTTTACAAATGGAGAATTTGAAGATATGAATAGTAATTTTAGATTCTATTCTCCTTAAGATGATATACATGGACCCCATGCAATGGACCATTACATGCCATCTACTTTATTATATTACCAAATATGCTATCACCAGATAACTAGTATGTCACCTCTCCAGTCTATGTATGGAAAAGAGTTCTGACTGCCTATTTGTATCCATCCCTTAAAGGACTCTTCCACTCATGAGACTTCTGATCTAGCTATGAGGGTTTTAGACAATGAGATAAAAAGACTACAAGCGCCTGTCTGTCAATGGATCACACTAACAACCATGAAGGATACTATGTAACCTAATTATAGCTGACAAGCTCTACCCAAGTTTGATATTTAAGATTTTATACTGTTCTACTATCATCGCCCAGATGTGAGACCTAACAAATTGGATATTTCCTGGTCAGGGCCAGATCATGTAACATTTTAATGATGGCTACAAGTATACCATTTTCAATGGCATCCAAATAGCAGTAGTTAATTTTATACATGCTAGGTTATTGCTCCCTAAGTCCCCCTATAAAAGAATTTGAAAAGGCCAATGTCAGCGTTTTACTAAAGAACTAGTAAAAATACTAAGAATTGGGACAATAAACCATCTGAACGTCCCATGCCCAGAGTTAAGTCTTCAGTATTAATAAGTTATCACTTAATAGAACCAAGCCCTTAGATGTGCAAAATTAATAAAGAGTATCAATAATCGTCACTGGATGCAAACATGTACTAGTATCCAGGATAGCAATCTCAAAGCTGTAGAACAATGAGAAGACCACAATACAGTGGTTGCTCAAAAGGGATGACCATGGCTTGACCATTTTTTTAGTACTAGTGGGCCCAACCCAAGAGGGGCTCGCCGCGCATCATTATTTACTATGTGCCAAAATAAAGGGATTACATATAGTAATAGTAATCCTAGCATGGTTTTAGTTTTGGACTAAGCATTCATATTAGATGAGGAAGAGGGTCAGGGTGATTCGTGTCTGGTGGGTTCTTCAGGTGGTGAACAAATGTAGATGTAATGGGGATTAGAGTGTCAGAGGCATGGGGCAGAGGTAGATAGGGTTGTGGTTTTGCTTGTCAATGAGGTCAGTGGTGTGCAACGCCTCAACAAGTTGGGAAAGTTGGTGTTCACCAAAAAAGATAAGTTCAGGTATGAATGTAAAGGACTTAATTTTGGCTTTTTTGAGGATAGTTGGAAGAGAAGTGCGAAGATTTTGCTGCATCAGTGCTTGCGCAGCTTGTAAAAAAGATGAGCTCTTTGTTTTCATACCTGCACTTTTGGGAAATCATTAGCTAAATTAGGGCAGAGAATCCTTATAGAGTGGCTCCATCACCATATAGAGGGCTTGGCGGAGGAGGGAGTTAGTGGGGGCAACGGCTTCTTCACCAGATTTCTTATAAAAATTTCTATAGATTGGACAGACATTTTGAGGACAGAATCAGCAGATAAATCAAATCAGGAGGACGCGTGAAAAATTTATACAGGGTAAATAAGGTCTGACTTCATAGTGCCGTCCTTCATTATTGATCCTTTAACGGATATTGAACTGATATGTTAAGTCTGCGCTGTGATACCAACAGGAGTTGCTTGCGTGGAGGAGTTGATTGGCTGCACACAGTAGACTATGAAATTCTGACGCGCCTAAGCAGCACTCTGATGATTAATTTTTCTAGCGATTGAGCATAAGCTGGGCAGAGCGGTGGGAGCAGCGCCTGCAGCAGTCAAGGGTGAGGGAGGGAGTATTGTCCCCAATTGAAAGTCTTTGGCATGGAAGTACCAGAGCTGATACCAGAGGTAGGTTGGTGGAAACATTTTCAGCATAAATCGTTAGGCACTGGCAATTCAAATTTAAAATCTTGAAACACAATGGGCAGATGTCCTGGAAATTCTTAACGTACCCCAGAAGGGATGTTCAGGGGTGGATCTGATTATGGCATGGAGATATTGCAATGTGGGTGTCACTATAGTAGGGGTAGATCATAGCAAAGGTAAACTTTTGAGACGATTGGTGCCAATGGGCACCACGAACTGCAATATGGTATCAGCGCCATAGTCAGCTAAGCCCTCTGTGATTTTGTGATGGAGTGTTCAGGGGAAAGGCGGGAGGTTAAGCTAGCAAACTTGACCACTAATGTGGCCTCATGTGACAAGGGGTTCAGATGATTATTATGGGTGTATTTATGCAAATTTGAGGCAGTTGTGATGCCACCATAGCGTTGGCTTAACAAGAGAAGCTAAGATCAAAGTACTCATCGAATAGTGAATCTATAAGACTGGAGGCTTATAAACTGCCATGACTATCAGGATCAAGGGTGCTTTGCCACGTACCTCTAGTAAAGTTTAGGCCAGGGGACCTGAAGCTCGAGGGTGCTGGATACTACCTTTTATGTTTCTTTTTGTTAATAGGTCTTAAATCAGCTATTTAGTTCTGGTTAGCCAAATCCAAAATAAATTTTACAAATTTTTAACTTATAAACAGTGAAAAGAAGAAAGTAAATTTTAGTTTCTTAGACAAGAGCTCTAAGGGCTATCAGGGGAGTTACCTGGTCCATTTTAATGCATACTAAGCTAAGATCTACTTCAGATTACCTAATGGGATTCATTTGCCACATTGATCGGGTTTAAACCCCAATATTGGGTGGTTTTTAGCTATTAATAGGTGACAGAACTAGTCAGGAATTGTCCCTTAGTGGCAAGTTGTTAATTTTCGTTGGGGATTATTCCAAATAATTTTGATGGTTTGGGTTTGATTAAAATCATCTACCTCACCCAAATCTTGGATTTGTGCAGGAATCCTGAAAATTCCCCCACTAGATCTTGGCTCAGGGGGGTAAATGGCTGGAGGAATTGACTGTGTACCCAAACTTACCATGATACCTTGAGCAAGCTCCACAATTGAGTGTTCATTGCCCAGCCTATAATTTCTTTATAGGGCACTGACCAGGTGGTGCCCAACTTGTTGTTTTGACCTCCAGTCTGATGATGGTAAAAAAGATCTGGATCACTAGGTTGGAAGGTGTGCAGGGGCTCATGTTTATTGTTAAATCAATTAGTTTCTCTACTTGTGGTGGCGGATAAGTTCTCAGAAGCAAGAGTCTAGAGTTGGATAAAGTCATTGGCAATGTTTTGCATAGTAACTTTTGGGGGCATCAGGAGAAGCTTGATCTAACATGACCTGCCCTTTGATTGACAACTGAGGATTTCTTTCTTACATGATTGGAAGGGTGATATCTTAATTATTTGGTAGTAGCTTATTCTATAGGCCTGAATTGCACTAGGTAAATATTAAGGCCAGTGAAGAGGGTCAGTCGTTTTCAGTTTCCAGAGTGTGACAGTTAAAGTACCATTATTTTTTAGCAATAGTGTTGTTCAACCTAAAACTGGAGCTACCACGCATCTTTATTTGCAAATGGGTCAAGCAAAGGGATTATTATAAATTAAAATTACTTATACCACCTCAGCTAACAACCTAGGAAGCCATATAAGAAGGTGAGGAAGCTTTGGAGAAACTTTTGTCTGGCACCCACTTTAGCTGGCAGACCATGGTGGACAACATTGGGGTAGGAGCATCAGCAACATGTGGCATAAGGAGGTATAAGTGTGGGTTTACTTCATTAATGAGGCTGACGGTGTACATCGCTTTGATGTATTAAGCAAGTTGATGCTCAGCAAGAGTGATGAGAGCAGGCACACAAGTGAATGACTTGATGCGATGGCAGGTTTCAGGATAAATGGGGTCAAAAAAAGAAGTTTTTGCTGCATTGATGCAAGCGTGGCTTGCACCAAAAGCAAACACCTCAATTTCATATATAGCACCTTTGTCAAAATCATGGGGAATATTGGGGATAGAAATAACCTCAAAAATGGTGCTCCTTCGCCCCATGAAGTTGCTGGCGAAGTAGAGTGTTGGCAGAGGCAGCTGTAGCCTCAAATGCCATTTTATTAAAATTTTTATAAAGCGGAAAATTGTTTTAAGGGTGAAAAAAGTGGAGATGTGAGTTAGGAGGGTCAACGAAGAAATCTTTTAAAGGAAAATCCAGTTTCACATGGTATGGCCGTTCATCCTCATCAATCCATTGAAGAGCCTTAAATAGATTGGATTCAACCAGCACTGGGCCAGCCACCAGAATTGGGGCAGTGGCAGGAGCTAATTGGCCACATGCTGTTGACCATAACAGCTCAGATGAAACTGGTTCAGCCTTCAACTCAGGATTTTTTAATACTGTCAAATTGTTTAATTTTTTATACTTTTTTTATTTTCAAAATTTTGATTGGCTGCCACCTTTTAAAAGTGGTGCCAGAATTTGCTAAGGTTGGGGGCTGATGGATTGAGCCCCATCAAAAATATTGGGCTAAACTGGCCACTGACCCAATGCCAGAGAGAGGAGTGGCGGAAGTGGTGGAGGTGGAAGTTATATAACACTTGCACTTTGAGTCTAAGATCAAAGCACAAGGGGCAAATGGTGCGGCCATTCTCAACGCATGCCTAGAATGGAAGATCAGAGGCAGATCTGATCACCATGTAAGGGGTTTTGCGAGGTGGGTTTCATGATGGAATGTGCGGATTGTCTCAAAGGAGAGCAGCCCTGACAGACGATCTGCTCCATTTGGAACCACAAATTGCAACATGGGGTCTGCACCATAAATGGCCAAACCCTCCATGAGCTCGTGGCAGAGGCATTCAGGGGAAAGGTGGAAGGGCAACCTGGTGAACTGGACCACCAAAGTGGCCTCATCTTGGAGCTGAGTATGAACAGTGGGAGGAGGATATTTTTAAAAATTAATTGCAGCTTAGATGCTGCCATTGCATCAGCCTCTGAAATGAAGCTGAGGTTAAAATACCCCTTAAAGGGGCGGAAATCAAAGAAGCTGGCAGGTTTAATCACCGCCATGCCCATCTTGATGATGGCCATTTTTGCATATGGGAAGAGGTTCTTATATTTGATCTGGAGGCTGAAATGCAAATTACTCCGTGGGAGAACCAAAGGGCATTGGAGCACAGCTTGGGTTCTTCCAAGGTAGTGCGCCAAGTCCTGAAGGGGGATATAATACCCAGTAGCATTAGGGGGTCTATCAGAGCTAGCCTTGGCACGCTTCAGTGGTGGCCAAATTATGCCAGATGACAGCGCACTACCACCCCAGGCTGGGGCAGCAGGCTTCAAGAGCATCAACATTCATAAGTACTAGCTTTATTGAGCAGCAATTTTTTGTATTTTTTAAAATTCAAATTGACTTTTTTGATAATGATATGAAAGAGAGTTTTGTTAAAGTACCTTTCACCTGCTCTGCCATTCCATTGGTTGCAGAATGGTATGAAGTGGAAAATACCTGGGTGGATCCCATAAGTTCGGCCAAATCATTAACCAGTGATGATTAGAAATTCTGCCCATTATTGGAGAGAATTATATTAGGGCACCCATGCTGAGTGATAATCTAATTATATAATAAGGTGGCGGCAGCTATTGCCAAAGTGGAGGGTAGCGATACATCTTTGATCCACTTAGTTAAATGATCTATGGCTAGAAAGAGGGACCAATGACCATTAGAGGCTCAAGGGAGGGGTCTTATAACATCAATGATAATCATGTGGAAGGGTTTACAGGGTAGAATTATTGAATGTTATTGGGGAAATTGTCCAGCCTGGCTTTTACATACCAGACAGTACTATAAGACGTCTTGGATTAAGACAAGCATTCCATACCATTAACATTGAGACTTGAGAAAATGGTGAGGATTCTGAATTCCCCATGACCAACTTGCTAAATTCACTCTATTATGATGTAGGTTCCACTAATGGGCATACGTAGGGAAACTATTTTGAGCTACAAGCTTGCATAGCTTACCATTTTTCATTTGAAGATTCACCGATCTTGTTACTAATTATTTTTAAAGATTCAGGGCTCATTCTCCATAAATGTAGTTGAATTAAGAGGCCATAATGTTGATTCTCCTCAGGGGCAGTTAAAGTTTTTATGGGCAGCCGGTATAGACAATCTGAATTTGGTGTATTGGCCCTGGTCAATGTATAATGAAAAAATCGTAGTTTTGAAGTTTAAACGCCCAGAGGGATACCCTCACGTTGGGGTCCCTCATTTGCTCTTGCCATCGCAGGGAAACATGATTGGTGATTACGGTGAAATATTTCCCATATAAATAAGGCCAAAAATCTTAATAGCCACTAATACCGCCAAGCATTTGCATTCTGTAACGCTATAGTTGCATTAAGCTCTGATTAAAGTTTTGCTATAATAGGCGATAGGATGGTCCACTAATTTTATTTCATGCTGAGATAGTATGGCTCTTATGGCTATATTGCTAGCATTGGTGAAGAGGAGAAAAGGTTTATCAAAATTAGGCAATAAGTACTGGAGAATGAGAGAGACGTGTAGCAGGTAAAAGACTTGCAGCTTCTCTTTGTTCCACTAGAAGGGTATCCTTTTTTTAGTAAATATACTAGAGGCTCGGAGGTGGTGAAAAAGTGGGGAATAGACTGACAATAATATCCCACCATCCCCAAAGAGACTTGAACGTCTTGTAGGGATTTAGGGGGAAATTTTGGACATACGAGGACCTTGTCATCCATTGGGGATATTCCAGCTTTACTGACCTTATGGCATTGGAATTACATCTTTTTAAAAAAAAGCATTTTGTGGGGTTTTCTTTCCTGTAACTATTTACTAGTTACTATGAATCAAGTTTGAGCAAAAATTTTTGATAATCACACAGGAGGGATGGTCCTATAGAACAAATCCCATTTATACTGGGCAAAAGCCATAACAGGCAATGGGCAAAATGGTGAACCAAAGGGCAAGAAACGCCCTGGAGTGGGGCCGGGAAACATGGCTGCCAAAAAACCACAAACTGAGGCACCACCCGGGTTTTTGGGTTTTCACCTGAAACATAACCAATACATGGAAATCTAGTACAATCAACCCCTAATGAAGGTAGAGCACGGGCTTTGACTCTACCTAGGGGTTGAGTCTCTAACTCTGTGGGAGAAAGTGAGCGAGGCACAGTCATCCCTATTCTTATATGCAGTGTATGATACCATCAATATAATCCAACGCGGCTAGGTTATTTGGTTTTGAGACTGAAGAAGATGCAGACACTGCCACAAAAGTATTCATAAAAGTTGCCATCATTGAGGGCAAACGAATTGTGCACACCATGTGCACCAGATGGAACAAAGCGAACACTTTGTTTATCTCCTTTGACTTGCTCCCTACCACCCTTCCCCACAAGCAAATTGAGGAAGAGCTCCGAGCTGGACTTACCAGCTATGGAGAAATTGAAAAACTCGAATTACAGCGGTTTCACCTGATGTTGAATCTGTGCACAGGAAAGGCAATTACCTTGAAATACCCACTCATAGAGTTGGCTATGGACCTCACAAAAATCCCTTGAACAGTGGAGTCTCACCTCCATAATGGGAAGGTGTCATAGCATCTTGCATCACAATAGAATATGCACTGCCTATCTGCAACTACTGCACCCCATTGGGTCACAAGGAACATGCATGCCACGTGAAGGAGGGTATCCTGGCCCTAGACTTCTGTGATGACACCATGGACAAAGATGACGTAGAATATGGTAAAATTAATGACGCCAACTACGCCTTCCAATGGGGAGAGGATGGGCACTACATCCACATGGACCCAATAACATTCAAAGCACGCAAAATGATGCAGAAGGCCCGCAAGTGGGAAGAGGCCAAGGCTGCACCACTCACGGCCTCCACCATTGACCCTGTTAAAATTAGGAGGATATAGAGGAAATCAAAGCCAATCAATCAAAACAGAATTCCCAAGCTGAGGAGGACATGGAGGAATGATATCTGAGCCAACCAATCATAGCAGTATGCCCAAAATGAAAATTTTTAACAATGTGACAGAATCACCAAATGGTATCAATCAAGAAAATTTAGCAAAACAATTCAGCTCCACTAAGTGTGAAAAAGTGGGACCCAATTCTTCAAATTCGCACCTAAAAACCACAGAAACAATTTTAGCGCACCACACTGGCCCACATTGAGTTATGAGCAGGATAATCTGCCACAAATACTATAAAATGCAATATTTGGAATAAATTGACACAGGGTATGGGATCAGAGGATGCTACAGAATATACTAGCCCAAAAACACGAATAAGGGATAGCAAAAAGGGCGTTGGGTCTGGGCCAGGCGGCACTCCCAATTGCTCCTGAAGCGCCGCAGGCACCTCAGAAACAATAGGGATGTTAAACATCGTGGGAGCCAGAGCTCATGCGTCTTAAGTCAAAAAGCTGGAATTCCTGAAAAAATCCCTGTAGTTATCTTGGCCATCCAAGAAACCCAATGTCTTCAGGGGGAAGATGAATACTAGTCAGCCATGGGCTCACCATCCCTATTGGTATGGACAACACATCGTGGGGTAATCATCCAAAATAACAAAAAAACCAAAGATTATGAACTCCTCCTCATATCTGCATGGTCACATACTGATTGCAATGGTCGCAAACCAAGAGGACTTGATTTTGATAGCATGCGTCTATGCACCATGCACTGCAGCTGAGAGGAAACAATTCCTTGAAACCATCCCAACACTCACCCTCCCACCAGATACCATCTTATTGGGCGACTTCAACTAGTGGATAACCCCAACACAGGCTGATGGCCTAACCCCAGTGGATACCTACCAGGGCACATTGAGTTCCGTGCAATGAAGGCATCCTTTAGCCTACATGGTACCCTCCCCACAGGTCACCACTCCTTCCCAACATGACCTGCCCCAACATATGTAAAGGAACGATCACCTCAATGAGCTTCATCAACTACATCCTGCACTGAAAACCCATCGTTTGAAAATCTCCAACTTCACAATAAAGAAATAAATTTCTCCGACCACCAACTCATTTCAGTGCCGCTCTCACCAACCTGAACTCCCACACAGGCGTCAACTTGGAGGAAGCTACATCCAGAAAACATAAAATTGCCCAAAATATTTAACTGGGTCAAACATGAGGTCACAAACCCAGAATTCACAACCCCGCTCATACAAGATTCCATCAAAACCTGGCAAATTTCAAAATAAAATTAATAAATAAAACTCGTCACCTCGCCTCACATAAGTACACCATTGGTAAAGCCACAATCAGGTGCACTTGGTAGAGCTGTAACACCTTGAGCTCAACGCCCCAAAGTCCAGCTACAGCCCCAAATGGGAGCACAACTGGGCAGAAATATCCGCTCACCTAAACGCCCCCATTTCAAACATCAGCACAAAATTAGAGTATTGAGAACAGGTAAGTTCATAAAAGATGCAAGACCTGCTTGACATTCTTCTTCATAATTTACTCCTGTGAAAACCACCTGCATGCATACAGGTCTGTAAAGTTGATGGCACCGTGGCAACTGACCCAACGGAGGTCAAGATAGAAATACACCGCTATTACACTTACTATATTGTGACACCCCAACTGACCCCCAAAAAAGTAAAAAATTTTATACACATTACCAGAATACAAAGCGCATTGTTGGATTACAACCTCCTGAACATAATAACGCTGGAGGAGCTCTGGGCACAATCTGCGTTGCACCAGTAGGAAATGCCCAGGGCCTGATGAGATACCCTTCGAATTTTACAACTCATATTTTAAGCAAATCGCCCCCCTCCTCTCAGCATCAATGAAACAGTGCCTGTTGGAGACACGCCTCCTGCCTGGTGACAGGACTCCTATGAAATAAACCTGTTTAAAAAGGGCGACAAACTAGGGGGTAGAAGGTGAGTCAGTAAGGGCGTATGACTACCAACCCTGAAGGTTGCAGGTTCGATTCCCACCCTTCACACATTGACTGGGGTGCCAGCCAAAGGAAGCTATTGGCGGTTAGTAGGTCTAATAACACGAAAACCTTATCCATGATGTAACCAGAAAAATTTGAGTCCCAATCCAGAGGTGGAAAAACTTTCTTTGACAGAGTTGACCCTGTTCAGGTTTCATGTTGTTCCTTTCTTTCAGTAATGCCTGTCCCCTGGTCAGCTTGCCTCGGTTAAATATATAAAAAGGGCGACAAACTGGATTTGGCTAACTGGCGCCCAAAAGCACTCCTTAACAATGATAAAAAACTACTCACAAAAATTTTAGCAACCAGTTTAGGCACAATAACCTCAAAATCCTGTCACCCAACCAGTTTGTCTTTGTACCAGGGCGTTTAATCTGGACCAATTTACACTCCATCGCCAACATATGTAAGTCCAAAACAACTGAAGCCCTGGTATTCCTAGACCAGGAGAAGGCATATAACCGCATTAGCTGGACGTACCTGAAGGAATGTCTGAGTGCCTTCAAAGTCCCTCCCAGATTCATAAACTGGGTGATGCTCCTCGCAGAATCTGCATCCATGGATGTATGCAGCCTGGCTTTTTAACTAACAAGATCACACCACACAGAGCTTAAACAAGGGGACCCCCTCAGCCCTACGCTGTATAACTTCAGCTTTGATCCACTCCTTCGCGTCACTGACTCACGCCTCATGGGCATAACTGCACAAGACCAGTCACCAGTCAAGATATTCTCATGTGCGGATGACTGCATAACTGGTATAGCTAACAACAATCACGCCCGCCAACTGGAAAGCACACTAGAGAATTATTCCATTGTGAGCAATGTGTCGCTCAACAAAAGAATAATGGAAATATTCTTCTTAGGCAAGTACACTAACAACTGAGCTACAACACCCAAACCTCACAGCCCCCAATGAAGGTTTAACCCTCTCATCCTTCCCTTGCATCACCTCTTAAACCAACTCTGTCCGCCACCTTGGGATATGGCTGTAAACAAAGGGGTATGTCAATGAGACAATTGAGAACAACCTAGTATGGCAGATGTCCAACCGCAACACCTCCATCAATGGAAGAACTCTTGGACTAACAGGGCGAGTAATAGTTACCAACTCACTCATCCTCCCGATGCTGTAGTTCCTCATACATGCAAAATCCTTCTCACCTCCATTCAAGTCCTCAATCCGCGCACTTATACAGGGGTGGTGTGGCCTGGGATCCAGCCACCTGTACAGGTGGAAACACTCTTTGGCCCACGCTCTAGAGGAGACATGGGCCTTTTAGACTTTGAGGTCCACGCCAACCGTATACTTATCACCTGGATAAAGGAAGTCATAGCCCCAGACCTCCCACAACAACACTGGTCTAGAGCGGCGAGAACCAACTTTGCACAGCCGCTCAAACTATCCAACCCACACAACCCGTCCAGTATGCTCACATACCTTACAATCCACCCCAATGCAGAGGACTCAAATGGAACGCCCTCACACCTCAAACGCCTCTTCCACACCAATTGGCACATGGAATGGTCCGTCACACTCACAGGCATGAGTCAGGGAGAGGAAGTCCCAGAGCCCGCTTCGCACTAAGAAATCCAGAGGACCACCCCCAGAGGGACACACACGACGTGGCCCCAATCATTGCAAGAATCGACTATCTGAATGCTTTAGGCATCCAATATGATCTCAAAACACAGAAGACAATATGGAGGTAACACATCATTCGCTCCTCCAACCAAAGGTAAGAGCTAACACATGGCATTGTCTCAGAAGAACCTACAGAACAGCAGATCTCTCCAACTCTTTTCATGCAAAGTGAGCATTATGTTGAGGGGGAAGGCACCCTGCACCACCGCCTTGAAGCATGCACCCTATCTAGAGCCATATGGCGGGAAGTTGCATGTTTGTTAATAACATACAACAACTGGGAGCTGTCAATCTCCAGAAGGATCCTCACACTCCAACATGAATCCCCAATACCACCCAAACTCTGCTCCCTGATAGTCATCATTGCAATGTGGAAAATCCTCACCATATCACTGGATACTTTCAAGGGAATTAGCCCACCATCAGTGGGACAATCAGCAGATTCCACATACACATACTGAAACACTTCCAAGCCTGGCTATATGGATACATGAGGCCAAAGCAACAACAACGTGTTGAATCATGGTTCCTAGTCTGGTTTCTGCATGTGGACCCCTTCTTCCACACCTGCTCCATAATAGGGGAAACCCCTCTAAGTAGCGCACTCAACCCCCCTATACCTTGCAGTACTGGCTGGCAACAGAGGATAGGTCGTCTACTCTAGGGTGCCTAATTTATTTACACTTCGCCTTCCCTTATCCTATTAAATATATCTGTACTGTCAGCCCCCTGGACAGCTTACTTTGTATAAATAAAAAGGAGCATTTTGACAGCTTTCATTTGTAGTGAAGCTTACCATAACCACTGAAAATTTATCTGAGATTATCTATGTGTTTAGTAAAGGCTTTCAAAAATGGTGATATTGTCAAAATTAACTGACACACAAGATTGTTTTTAAACACCTAAAAGTCCATCAAAGGCGCATTAAAAGGCATCAGTGTTGTTAAATAACCACTGCGGAATTTTAGTGGTCTGAACATTTCTTTTCTTGGGGTGAATGCATATTTTTACCAATCATCCAACAACAAATTAATTTGACAGTGTGATGAAAAAGTGCCGTCTGACCGCCACATATCCCTGACCCCCCCTAAGGCGGGGATTGGGGCTACTAGTAACTTATATAATAATTATAATAAAAGTGTAGGGCTCAAGGGCAACAATCCTCAAAATAGCATTCTGATGAATCAGATGCCAATAAATCGACAAAACCTCAGAGCAAAGGTGGCAAAGATCGATGTAAATGGCGACAAGCCAATCTAAGGCCACCAACCTGAAGTCCAATGAACGAATGATGAGAATGGCAATGGCAAAGAGCAGCTCAGCAAATCAGGGGCTGCCAAGCTGAATTACGCCTAAAATGGAAGCGTTGAGAACCACAGCATTGGGCAGCTCAGTGAATCAGGAGCTGCCAAGCCACATAATACTAAAAATGGAAACATCAAGAATCATGGCATCAGAGCTCAGCGAATCAGGAGCTGCCAAGCTGAATCTGCCGCTCAATGAGAATATTGAGAGCCATGGAAAAGGGCAGCCCAGAGAATCAGGGGCTGCCAGTCTGAATTAGCCCAAAAATGGAAATTTTTGCGATAAGGATGACACAAGAATGCTGAGCTCTGATTTGTCACCGATAAATGAAAATATATGCAGAAAAGTTTCCATAACGCCATGGGTACCCAATGAATAGTCTAGAACGGGCCTAGACGGGAATATCTGAGGCCAAGGTTCTCAAAATAGGCCCACACATAGCCCACCACCCGTGGACTCTGCGGGAACCAATTTCACCATATCCCCCATTTCATAATATAAAAACAAAAAAGCTAAGGTGTTTGGGACAACTTTGTCTTCTAATATATAAAATAAAAAACTCAAAAAGCAAAAAGAAATTTTGAAATTTCGAAATCATTTATTGAGATTTTGAAGGTAAACCAGGGATTTTGAGTGAAGAAAACGGACCATTCCTCAGATTTTAACAGACCTGTCGCCTCTCTGTATGCTCTCTCTGGGGGACAGACTGTCCTCCTCAGTGTGAGCATCATCCTCACTGTGTTCCAAAGATACCTCAATTGCTCATCAAGCCAACGAATGAAGGACCTAACCACAGCAGCTCTCTCCTGCTTATGGGCCCTCACATGGGCCCTCTTGCCCAACTGCTTTGTGGCAATGTGGAAAGACCCCGTTTGTCACATTAGACGAAGTTCATTTAAAATCATCTCCCCTTTATGGGAGGTAATGGGGAGACCTTATGAGAGAGCTCTACCTGCTTGGTATGAGCACACAACCACTCTCCTGATGGTCATCTTTCCCATCCTTTTCCTGCTGAGGGAAGTCACTCGCCTCCTCCCATCCTGAGGGAATGCTGTCGCTTATGTCCAAAGCGTTGATGCCATGTCAGAGTTTAGATAAGCACTGACCCCGGAGGAGTTGAGTGTAATTCATGGAACCCTCTCCCACGTTAGGTTACAGGCCCGCCTCACAGCGGCCACTGTGGGTACAACAGCCACGTCCCTCCAGATCGCCCAGGTGATAGCAGAACTGCCAAAGAACTTGTCCATCTGGCTCACTGACCTTTTGGAAACTCAGCCAACCCTTCCAGCCTCTCTGGAGGACTGCCTCCACCTTGTGGAAAGAGCCGCCACCCCAAATGACTCTCAGGATGCCGCCTGGTCAGCGCTCCTGGCCCTCAGCCAAGGGAGAATGACCATTAAGGAGTACGCTCAGCTGTCTTGTCCCCTAGCCAAAGCCTCAAAAGTGTCTCCTTCCCAGCTTGCACAGATGTTTAGACAGAATTTTCACCTGGACATCCTCACAGCTATGGCCACCACCCGCCTAGGGGTAACCTTGGAGGAAGAGGTCACTGTGGCTTCTCAGTTAGAGAACCATTTAGCCTTGTCCCAAGCCAGGGCCACCATGCCTAGGAACCAGGGTAGATTCCGCAGACGACGCGCAGAGTCAGAGCCCATCTCAAGCCATATGGGGCAACAAGAGCAGGGGGGCTCTGGGGAAAATGCCCCACCCCCACAGCTCCTGCACCCACTACTCCCAGCGGCTTGGATGGCCCCACCTAAAACCTTCTTTGATCCCTGCTCGCATTTCTTCGCTCAATAAAGGAAGTGGTTCCTCCTACCTGTTTATTCCGTTTACTTTGAAGCGAAAGAAGAAATGGAAATGGGCCAAGTTAGAAAAACTGTGGGCGTTAATGGACACTGGAGCCGAAGAAAAATACTTGGACTGAGAGTTAGTCAAGAAATTGGAAGTACAAATGCGAGAAAAGGGTACTGTGACTCTTGCAGACACCTCCAAATCATTGGAATGCTGGGAGATTGAGCCCAGGATCAAGCTTCAAGAGGGACTCCACCACTTCTTGGAAGACTTTTGCGCTATCCAGAACCTGCCCCACCCCATCATTCTGGGCATGAAATGGTGGCATAAGTACTCCCCACATTTTGATCTGGAGAAGGGCCAGGTGATGCTTCACCCCAAGGATCAAGAGCCTATAACGTTAGAATTCTTTACCTCAGGCAGAAGCAGGCCTGGCGTGCATTCTGCACCTAGGGATGGAGAGGGAAAGATACCGGAGGAATTCAGAGACTACGAGCACCTGTTCCAGAAGAGCGTCGCCACCACCAGTGCTCCACAGAGCACATTTGCGTTCTCATTCAAGTTCAAAAATGATGCTGAGCTCCCAAAAGGAAGCCCGGTGTACCCCCTGAACCCCAGAGTGAAAGAAAGCCCCAGACCAGTACATGAAGGATATGTTGGAGCGAGGGATGATTGTGCCCTCAAAATCTCCAGTGGTGTCTCCCATCCTCTTGGCCCCCAAGGCCAATGGCGAGCTCTGCCCTTGTTTGGACTACCGCCATTTGAACGCCATAACTGAAACGGACCCCTATCCCATTCTGCTAATGGCGAGCATCTCACAGATGATCGCTGGGAGTCAGGTTTTCTCAAAGTTGGACCTGGTTGACGCTTTCAACCAAGTGCCAGTTGTACCTGAGCACCAACAGTACACGGCATTTAAGTGCCACCTAGGGGTATATGAGTACAAGGTCATGCCGTTCAGACTTAAGAACGCCCCAGCCATTTTTCAAAGGACCATTGACCATGCCCTGGGCGACTTGATCGGGAAAGCTGTGTCATGTACATGGATGACATCTTGGTGTTTTCCAAGTCTCGCGAGATGCACACAGAGGACGTCAAGAAGGTCCTCAGGGCACTGGACAAGGCTAACTTGCGACTGAAGTTCTTCAAATGTGAGTTCCATAAAGACTCAGTATCTTTCCTAGGAAACGTTGTATTCGAGAAGGGGACAGCCATCTGCCCAGACAAGCTGATGGCAGTGAAGGAGTGGGAAGCGCCAACTGATAAGACACGTGTGCGCAGTTTCTTAGTGGTGGCGAATTTCCTGCGGAGATTCACCTAGGACCTCTCAGAAACAGCCACCCCGCTTACCCGGTTGACCGAGCAAGTCCCTTTCCAATGGGGAGAGGAAGAAGAGAGGGCGTTCCAGGCCATCAAGGAGGCCCTTCTCACAGCGCCAGTCCTAGCGCACCTGGACGCCAATCGTCCATTCATTGTGGAGACAGATGCGTCAATTTTTGCCATTGGGGCAGTCCTCTTGCAGACAAGGGAGGATGGTTTGGAGCACCAGGTATGCTACTTTATCAGGAAGATGCTACCAGCGGAAACAAACTACCCCATCTATGACAAGGAACTCCTGGCGATTGTCACAGCACTAGATGAGTGGCAGCATCACCTGTTGTACGCGCGCCACCCATTCACAATCTGGACTGACCACAGGGCCTTGGAGTTCCACAAGAGCCCCTGTAGGATGAACCAAAGACAAGCGCGTTGGCACCTAGAGCTGATTCAATATGATTTAAAATCGAATATAAGCCCAGGGAGAGCAACCTACTTCCAGACCTACATAGCCAGGACCTGAAAATGGCCTTCGCAAAGGAGGAGCTGGACGAGTTCAACACGACCCATGATG
Source organism: Massospora cicadina (assembly GCA_022478985.1). Taxonomy (NCBI): domain Eukaryota; kingdom Fungi; phylum Entomophthoromycota; class Entomophthoromycetes; order Entomophthorales; family Entomophthoraceae; genus Massospora; species Massospora cicadina. Next base: position 35,560 of record JAKSZP010010526.1, on the reverse strand, counting down.
CTCCATCCCCAGGTGTTTGCATTAATACAGGAGGAATGCGCCGACTTAACAGAGAGAATACAGAAAGCTCAACGACGCACCAAATTTGGAGACAAGGTCAGAGAGAGATAGAGGGAGGGGACCCCAGCAAAGGCTACAAGAATTACAGGAAGGAGGGGGGCCTCATCCTGCACCATGACCGCCTATGGTTTTTGACGCTCAAGCTCCAAACCAAAGTAATGGAGTTATGTCATGACCACCCCCTGGCGGGACACCCTGGGGTGGGGAAAACAATTGAGCTGATATGCCGGAACTACTCCCTGGCTGGGCCTAGTGGGAACTGTAAGAGAGTATACCATGCGCTGCTTTACCTGTGCCAGATCAAAGCCATCTCAAAGCAAGCCCGCAGGGAAGTTAAAACCACTGCAGATCGCATGAATGCCATGTACCTCCCTGAGCATGGATTTCTCACCAGGCTTCAAAAATTGGAGGGCTACGATGCAGTCATAGTGGTGGTGGACTGACTAACAAAATATGCTGAGTTCTTCCCATGCACCTCTAAGGTCACGGTGAAGTACATGGCTGAAATCTTTGTTAGGAAGTCTTTGCCTGACATGGACTCCTAGATGAGATCATCCTGGACAGGGGCCCGCAGTTCATCTCCAGGTTCTGGGATACCTCCTGGAAAGACTTAAAATTAAACCATGCCGTTCATCTGCTTACCACCACCGATCAGATGGCCAGATGGAGAGGGTCAATCATACCCTGGAACAGTACCTACAGTGCTACTTCACCATGTAACATGATCACTGTATTAATTGGCTGAGAATTGCACAGTTTTCGTACAACAATCTAACACACTCATCAACTGGAATGTCACCATTTTTTGCAAACCACATTTATCACCCACAGATGATGGAGGGACACGCTGGGGGAACGAACCTCTAGCAGATAATTTAGTGACCAGAAAGAGGGAAAATTTTGAGACATTAAGGCTTAAACCTGGAGAAGGCGGCAAAGCCCAGAAGAGGAAGGCAGATGCGCATTGCTCCGAGGCTCCTCCCCTCAAAGATGGAGATTTCATCTTGATAAATGCCAAATACTACACAACCCCGGGACAGTGTAGGAAGTTTAGACCTGTCAACCTAGGACCCTACAAGGTCATTTGACAGGTAAATGAGGTGGCGTACAAACTAGAATTCCCAGAATGATCATGCGCACACCCAGTTTTGCATGTTTTGCAGCTCAAGAAATATGAAGGACCCATACCAACAAAGCTGGAGCTGGTACAGTCAGACAACCCAGGGGAGGAAGAGTACGAGGTGGAGGAGATTATGGATACCAATATTGCTCACAAAAAGCGATGGTACTTGGTGAAATGGGTCAACTACATGATAGAAGAATCCTCCTGGCAACCACAAGCTGATTATGCCAACTGTCCCCGAAAGGTGGAGGAATACTGGGTCTCAGGGGGATCTCCTCTGAGGGGGGTGATGTGACAGTCAAGGCGCTGCCTGACCGCCACATAGCCCTGACCCCCCTAAGGCAGGGATTGGGGCTATTAGTAACTTATAAATTAATAATAAAAGCGTAGGGCTCGAGGGCAACAACCCTCAAAAATGGCATTCTGACGAATCAGATGCTGATAATTTGATGAAACCTCAGAGCCTAGGCAGCAAAGGTCAATGTAAATGGTGACTGAGCTAAACAAAGGCTGCCAACCAAAAGTCCAATGAATGAAACAATGATAATGGCAATAACAAAGGGCAGCCCAGCAAATCAGGGGCTGCCAAGCTAAATTATTCCAAAAATGGAAGCATCAAGAACCATGTCATTGGGCAGCTCAGAGATTCAGGAGCTGCCAAGCCAAATCCACCACTTGACAAGAATATCGAGAGCCATGGCAAAGGGCAGCCCAGCAAATCAGAGGCTGCCAGGCCAAATTATCCCAAAAATGGAAATTTTTGCAATAAAGACAACATGAGAATGCTGAGCTCTGATTCGTCCCCAATGAACAAAAACATATGCGGAAAAGTTTCCATAACGCCATGGTCACCCAACAAATGGTCTAGAATGGGCCTAGACAGGAATATTGGAGGCCAAGATTCTTAAAATTAGGCCTGCGAATAGCTTAACAACTGCGGACTCCGTGGGAACAAATTTCACCATATCCCCCATTTCATAATATAAAAACAACAAGGCGAAGGTGTTTAGGACAACTTTGTCTTCTAACATATAAAATAAAAACCTCAAAATCGAAAATAAAATCTGAAATTTCGAAATCATTTATTGAGATTTTGAAGGTAAACCAGGGATTTTGAGTGAAGTAAAATGGAAAATTTCTCGGATTTTGACAGAGCTGTCACCTCTCTGTATGCTCTCTCTGGGGACAGACTGTCCTCCTCAGTGTGAGCATCATCCTCACTGTGTTCCAAGGATACCTCAATTGCTCATCAAGCCAACAAACGAAGGACCTAACCACAGCGGCCCACTCCTGCTTATGGGCCCTCACATGGGCCCTCTTTCCCAACTGCTTTGTGGCAATGTGGATTGACCACGTTCGTCACAGCCAGTACCCACTGGCCAGATCCATAGACAAAAAATATTGGGAGCCTGACATCAAGAATAAGGAGTCATTATACATGGCAATGGATAGCTATCCTTTCTTGTGATTAAATTGAGGAAGTGATAATCCATTACAACTTGTTGGTCACCATCTTTTTTCTAGATTACTAAGAGGTGGGAAGCCTACGGGCTTTTAGAGGGCATTAGTAACCTGGCTTCCAACAGTTGCTGTAGTTCTAGGGCTATTTGAGCTTCATTGACATTGGATTTGTGTTATGGCTGGGATTTGAATGGAGAGTGATCCTTAGTCTCAATTTGGTGATTTACCCCAGATATTTTCCTATGGTCACTTGGTCCCAAGGAAATGTTATCACAATACTCCTCAGTACTGTCTTTGATGTATTAATGTAAATTAGGGTGAGATTATACCCAATTCAACATTTGACCAGAGCTATTATAAAAATCGTATGAATCCTAATATTGTAAAGAGCCATAATAATTCACATTGGCAATGTTCTTAATGGGACAGAGTTTTATGTAAGCAATATTGGGCATGTCGAGAGATGTGTAGGGTTTGGTTTCTTAGAATACCTAATAAGAGTGAGATAGATCTTCCATAGACAGGATCCAAATTCCCTGAGCAGCTCAACGCTTATTTGATTGAAGGGTTTAGTTGTCCACTTATCTCCAAAAGTTGATAAGAAATTATGAAAATCTTGATACCCATATCCACAATCTCTTGTGAGCCAGAGGGTAATGAAATAGGATGGAGACATATACTGGGATCACATTCTCTGCATCCACAGTCTCAGGGATAATTTAGTTTTTTTCTAATAAGACTTGATATTCGATTTTACAAATGGAAGACGGATATTCCAGGAGGCAGGTTCATTTTTTGGGGCTCCTTTACTATTGACTGCGAGTTTAAATATCATGGGATTTGATAGCCTAATAGTAAAAGGTATTTTTCTTTATGATTGATGATGCAGTTGAACTCTTGCATTGGCTGGACTCTAGTAAGCAACCCATAGTTATTGTTTTCTAATACAATGGCAGGGGCAGTAATTAAAAGCTTTCTAAATTGGAGAGTTAAGGTGGAATATGCCCCAATTGCTTTAGTCATCCGATCTCTAGCCATCAAAATTCAGCGTCATGGATCAAGTCCAGAGCCATTTTATCTTTTGGATAAGTTGGGAGGAAATAACATTAATTTGGGAACAGTGTTAACTATCACCAAGAAATAAACATTATGAACGACTACCTCTACTCAAACTACAAAAAAGCCAAATGGAGAATTAACAGCCAGAACTTTTTATGGGGGATTTGTATTGAAGCAAAAAAAGGAATTTACCTTAATTAAGATTGGGGTTGTTTAATGCTTTTAAAGGTTTTTCTAACAGCTCTTGGCTCTCCATAGAGGATCTGACCTCCAATTGTTGATTGGGTAATTGACCATCATAAAAAGAGAAAAGATGGAGATCTTTATTTATTTAAATTAGAAAGGGTTACATTAACTTCTTCAGGCCCCGCTAACCCAAAGCATCCTGAGGTGCTGGATGTAGGATTAGAGCTGATACAAGGGTCTTGAGTCACTTGATTGTCATCAGCATAGGGAGCCTAATTTCCTATGCTAACTGATCTTTTGTCAATCTATATTGGAAGATGCGATAAGTGTCTACTGAATGGCTGTTTCTCTTGCAAAAAGTGCAGGGTATTTCAGGTTTAGGCAACTTAGGGGTGTAACTGCTAAACTTGGGGCTGAGGCTTTGTATTATTGAAGCGAGGGGGCCCAGTATAAATGAATAAATCAGCCTGATCTCTAAAATGCTTTGCTGTGGAGTAGAGATGTCTAATTAGACTTCATTGCTTTAAGATAAAGTAGAATGCTAAGCATATTTTTAAATGTCGGAAATAAAGCAGTGATAGCATCATCTAAAGTAAGATGGTACTGGCAACCAATGTTTGAGCCTTAAGAAAAATGGTGAGCAAACTCAGTGACAGTTTTTCTCCAATTGAAACTTATGCATATAGAAGATTGATTTTGGTTGAATAAAGTTAAGTTGCTCACATATCAACTAAGCAAAGTAGCCTTAGCATCATCCCAATTCAGGAAATACATTAGTTAGGGGCCATAAGGCTTGAGCTACATGACTAAGACAGTTTGTTAGATGTCTGAGCCGTTGGGTATTGGTAGATTCCTTTATGGCGTTTTCATAACAAAATAGGAAACATAAGATACTCCATCGCCTGAGATGTACTTCTATTTAAGCAATGGTTTGAATGGCATTGAGAGGTTAATGGTAAAACGACGTGAATTGACACATGGGATGCGTTTTCCTCTGAAGAAGAATGCTAGTGAAGGGAGATACATGACGGTAAAGAGCGTCCAAATTTTGTAAGGTGTTAATATCCTCAAATATTGCATCTACCCAATCATTGGTGGCATAAAGGCCAAACTTGGTAGCATCAAGAGGGAATAAATGCCAAATTTTCTTTTGAGTTTGGTAGTTGCATCTTAAAGTTTGAGTTGGTGTGGCTCAAGGGCAAGGATTTATTGCTTCAACCCGCGCATCATAGCAGGTAAGTTAGTCAGGTGTTTAAGGCGTCTTGATCTAAAATGAGATCTTATGCTGAATTGGTATTGTTCATTATTTTTTGTTTATTTTATTTTCACTGCAAACTTGAAGTGTACCTGGCAGGGAGCACCAGATTTGTCAGGATCATGGGTATTTTACCACATATCCCTTGTTAAGTTTAGGCCAGGGGACCCAAAGCTCTAAGGTGTTGGATAATACCTTTTTTGCTTCTTGTTAATTAAAAAGTCTTATACTAAATACGTAGTTCTGTTTAGCAAATCCCAAATAAATTGTACCAATTTTTACCTTAAAATGGTTAAAAGAAGAAAGTAAAGTTTAGTTGCTTATACACAAAATTATAAGGGCTATCAGGGAAGTTACCCGGTCCATTTTAATGCATGTTAAGCCAAGATCTACATCGTATTACCTAATAGGATTCATTCGCCGCATAGATTGGGTTTAAACCCCATTACTAGGTGGTTTTGGGTGATTTAATAGGTGACCAAATTAGTCAAGGATTGTCCCCCATGTGGTAAGGTGATGATTTTTGTTGGGGATTATTTTACAAATTTTGAAGGTTTGGGTTTGATTACTGTCATCTACCTCATCCAAATCTTAAATTCAGGCAGGAATTCCAATAGTGGCCATATTAATGGTGACCGCGCTCATTTAGGGGAAGATATCCCTATTCTTGACTTGAAGTATGAAACACAGGTTGCTCCAAGTGAGCACTAGGGAGCTTCAAAGAACCGCTTCTGAAATGTGTAAGGTGATGGGCCAGGCCCTGAGGCAGGAAGTAGTGACCAGAAGTGTTTGTGAGCTAGCTAGGGCATCCTAGGCACATTTAAGCGATGGGTGATAAACTTTAGGAGGCGGCACTATGCTGCCTCACATATGGGCAACAGGCATAAATTGCATTTACATTGAATTGTAGTGGTGTGGGCAAAAAAACTGAATGAGCGTCAAACTTTATATATTATTTTATACTTCAATTTAAATACTTAATCAAAGCAAAAGAGTGAGATGAAAAACCATGTCTTGATCTTATTGAATGAGGAGTCTTACTTAATTGACTAGTACCTAGGCGCTCTGTTAACTTTTTTCTCGTTGCAATCACTAATTGCAACTGATTTGATTCAAGATAGAATTTTTGATAATCAACATGAGGAGATGAGTGTGCACCCAATGTTGGGGGAAAAGGTTGGGCAAGCATAGTAAAGGGCACAGGGTCAGTCCTTGCACTATTTAAAGTTCAAAAATACCCTACAACACTAGTGACCAAGATAAAAATACTAAAACTGTGGTGAGTATTCCCTGGAGAATTTAGTTTAGCATTCAAAATGCAACCAGTACATTATAACTCCGCATTGTCAGCCCCTGTCAATTGTGGAGCATGGTATACAAGTTTTTTTTGGATTTTATAAGGCATTTTGGGAAAAGTTCTGTGGCAATGTGCACAAACATTTCCTGGCCGCTGTATATGTTTCACCACATTCTATGACCTGCGGATGGTTGGGACTTGGGTTTAAAACGTGTAAGCAGTGGACATTGCTGCACAGTAGCATGGTGGTCAATCTCCCAAATAGTCACTGGGTGGTCAAAATGAAGCGCACGCATTGGACCAAATCTAACAAAAATTTTGTCACTTTTGATTTCCTCCCCACAACAGTGAACGTGAAGTACTGAAGCACTACCTCTCAGTTGGGCTTAAAACTATAAGGAACTTCCATCTTTTGAAATGCAGCGATTCATGCTTATGCCGGAGCTTAGAATGGCAAAGCAATTACAGTGATTACCCCAACTGCAGTCATTTCAGAATACTTAATCCAAATTCCCACACCGCAGTTGTCAATATTAATGGGCAGGACCCCCGCCCATTCCATGTATGGTGGATAGCAAACCTCCTATCTTCACCTTTTGTCATGATTTTGGCCATAAGGCACACGCCCGCCCTTCCAGAGAGGGCATCACTCAGAATGAAGTCCTCCCAAACGCTATGGGAAGTGCCAACTCCCACTACAAACTTGCCATTAACACCAATGCTGCTTTATCATGGGGTGCACAGGGTTGTTACATTCAGGTAAAATCTGTTTCCCAACAAGAGCGCAAAAAGGCCATACAGGTCTGTAGAGCAGCAGCCAAGGCAGCGGCTTTGGCAGCGTCCATGATCCCATCTGCCCAAACCCAAGATGACATCAACACATTTTTTAACTGAAGCAGCTCGAGAATCTGCTCATGGAACAGATTGGGTCCGCTAATATGCAGACCAGGTGTTTGAGTCAGATTCACCCACACAAAGTTAATATGCACCAATAAAAACCAAATCCTTAACCCTACCTTCTTCATGTTCTTGTCAACCTCTAATGGTACACCACAGAAGCACCACTATGTGAAAGTTGACCTAAATCAAAAAACACCAAAAACAAAATAAACCAAAAGCAAAGAAAAGCCCAAAAGGTCTCATACAATGTGAGGCCAACCACGCGTTTTCAATCTGAAGCAGCTGCTGAGTTAGTGGTGAAGGAAGGATAAGGGGGCTCTTCTCATTGCACCTTAGGTGCAATGAGGGTCTCCTTAACAATAGGGACAATGAAAATTGCTGGAAACAAGGAATTACCGTTATGGGCTAGAAAACTGAGTTTATTGAAAAATAAAGTACCTGTGGACATAAAGGCAACTCAGGAATCCCACTGTCCACACGGTGCTAAGGACACATGGGTAACCATGCTAATCCTTCCCTTTCTTTTTAGTCAACGCACTGTGGGGTGCTTATACATGCATCCCATAGTAGAAAATTTATTTCTAAAAAATTTGTATCTTAATAGCCATGTGCTGGTTGTGTCCTTTTCAAGGGATGATGAAATGCACGCTATAGTTAATGTTTACACCCTGACCTGTCCATGGGCTCGCCGGGTTTGTCTCTAAGATGTAACTTCCTTTCCACTTCCACCTAATACCTTTGTGGTGTGTGAACTGAACTGCTGGGCCAACCTGGCCACAGACCGCTGGCCTTCAAAGACTACCCCCACAGGGAACATAAACCTCTGCATTCTAAAAGCCACCTTGAAACTTTTTAATACCCTCCCAAAGCATGCACCGTTGCTACCCAACATGTAACATCTCATGTGAACAACTGTCAGTTGAGGTCTATGTCCCACATTGACCTATTTCTAGTTCCATTGAACTTTCCCCCAGATTGTGCACTTTAAAACAATGAAAATTGATTTCTCCAACCAAAGGATGGTGTCAATATCCTTCACATTATTAAGTTCAGTGGCACAGGCACCAAAACTGATGCAAACTTTGACCAGCTGAAATTACATCGCCTTGTTTTCAGCATGGGTGGACATTGAAACTTTAGCAGCGTAGTTTGCCACACCATTCTGTGTGGGTCCACTTTATACTTGGTCAGCCTTCATAGCGAAACCATCCTCAGGCATGCCTCATATCATCACGTGTATTCAGGCTGCCTCAGCGAACATTAAGCGCTGCTAATTAAAGTGGCACACCTGGAGTTTATTGTTCCTTTTACAAGGTACAGATCAGCTTAGGGTCATAAGTGGGAAGAAGTGTCTTCTTGTCTCAAAACACTGGTAAGACAACACAAACATCAAATTTGTGTTCATTTCAAGCCAAAAAATATAATGAAAGGTGACACGTGTTCTGCCTACTTATTCCATATATTCTTCTTACTGCAAAAGAGCTTGACCTGCACACAGTTGAGGCGGCTAGACAACTTCGTCGCAAAAACTCCAGCCAAAGTAGCAGTCAAATTTCAAAACTTTTACTCTGAGTCATATAAGCCAAACAAGTAGAACCAGCCGAAATTGATGAGTTTCTCAATGTCACACATATCTGCATCATTTCCTGTTGACCGGAGCTAATGAATTTAATTACTTGGGATGAACTCTGATATGCCATTCATGGTGCACCGCACAGGAAGTGCCCAGGTCCATATGGGATTCCATATGAGCTCAAAAAATGGTTTTAATCATTTCTTCTCTCTGTTGCTTGCATCAATAAACAAATGTCTTTTAGAAATGCGCCTCCTTCCTAAGGGCCAGGAAGCCTTCATAGCAAAGCTGTATAAGAAAGGGGATAATCTGGACAAATGCGAATTGGCTCCCATATCACTTAATAATGCAGAAATAAATTATTCACTAAAATCATAACAAACACCTAGGGGAAGTTGCCTCTGAAGTAATCTACTATGAGCAATTCAGTTTTATCCCCAGCGGTATATATAGGACAACATACACACCATAGCCAATGACTGCCAATCCATGGCTCCTGGGGCGCTTGTGTTCTTAGACCAACATATACTTATGATAAGGTCAACTGGGATTACCTCAAAACCTGCCTCCACAGATTCCATCTACCCCACCAGTTCATAAATTTTAATAATGTTGCTCACGGAGTCTGCCACAATGGCTTTGAGTGGCCCTGGTTTCCGCACTGATGTGATTCACCCTCAAAGGGGTCTCCGCTAAGGAGACCCTATATAACCACACTTGTACAACTTCAGCCTCAACCCAGTCTTATGCAATGTGAAAGCACGCCTTTCTAGTGTCCATGTGCAAGGTCAAGCACCTGTTAGGATGCTGGCATCTGCTGATGATTGTGTGGTTGGGATGTCTGACAACCGTGATGCACATGCGCTGGAGGCAACTATTCAGGGTTCCTACAGGGTCAGTAACGCCACTCTTAATTTCTCCAAAACCGAATTCATTCTCCTCAGAAGATACAAAGACCAATGGTTACTGGACCCTAAATCAGACTGCTCTGAAGATTTAGTCTCTGGGTCACTTACTCTAGCCACCCCATTCCGCCCTTCTTGTACACACTTTTGTATCAAGACCAACTGCTGGTCTGGTGCGCCATTTGGTGTTGCGACTGGAGGCAGGAGGGATTTCTCATTGGTAATGGAGCACCACATACTTGACAATATCATAGTGCATCACATCTCTCAGAGCTCATCCTAATACCCTCACCGGCCAGGTTGTGCTTGCCAACTCTATGCCCCTGTCAAAAGTCTAGTTTTTAGCCCACGCCATCGCCTTTTTTCCTTCTTTCTTCACCTCTTTATATGACCTACTACAAAGGTAGCTTTGGTTAGGCAGCCCTCCTCTGGTGCACTTATATGTCATGTTTGGCCCTCGCCATAGTCGTGGTATGAGTTTGCTCAACTTTGAGACCCATGCCGCCAAAGTAATTGGCACCCAGATGACTGCAGTCATTAACCCCACAATTTAATATCAGCACTGGCCACGCGCAGCCCACCCCAATTTTGATCGCACCCTTTGCCTCCATAATCCCACCAACCCCCATTCTCTACTTAACTATCTGGCCTCTCATCCCTCTGCTGCAGGCCCGCATGGGATGACGCCCCACTTCAAACAAATACTCCTCTCTATGCAGAGCGCTGGGTGGACAATCAGTATTAGTGGACACATCACCCAGAGGGGTCGCCCTACTCACCATTTTAATTAAGAAGTCTGTGGGCAAGTTATTTTAAGCAAACTGGCACCCCAATGTCCCCCATCATTGCCCGTGTGGACTATCTTGACAAGCAGGACATCCCATACTCTCTGGAGACCCAAAAGGACATTTGGCAGTACTCACACCTTTCTCTGTTAAAACTCCAGGTTCGCTCCCATGTGTGGAGGCGCCTGAGAAAGGTGTACTGGACTGCTGAGTGGTCAAATGCCTCTCAGTATTCATGCATTGTGTGCAGTCAATATGGGTAATTATTCCATCACTTGGAAGATTGCCAGCCATCATTGGCGATCTGGAGGGAGGTTATGCTCTTTGCCAGGAGCTGTACAGTCTTTCAGCCTGTCTTAGAATGTCTTCGCCTTTTACATGACCTCTCCTATCCGCCCTTCTCTCCGTGCCTTAATTGTTACAATAGTGCTATAAACGATCCACACTATTGTCCTTGAATCACTGTCTGGCACTACCACAACCCTCCGTGAATCTGCGCATCACTTTGACTCCCACCTCATGGATAACTTTTAAGCTTGGCTGTTTGGCCACCTGCCATCCTGCCAACGCCGTTTGGTGTCATCCTGGTTCACCAATTGGTTCCTCTCTTCAGACCCTTTCCTTAATTTAAGCTCAGTTTTAGCCCAGGCTCCTCTGACACTCCCCTCTTCCTTCCACTGGCAGTCCTGCTGGCAACATGAGTTAGCTTCAGCTCCTCTGGGGTGCCCTTTTTTTCTAGGTGTTTTGTAGCTGGTGTTTGAATAAAAGTGACCATCCCATGGTCGGCCTTCCCCAAACAAAAGTTAAATTTGCCTAGGCGCTCTATATGCCACAAGGTACTGAAAAAATAGAAACCTTTTAACTAAATATTATTATATTCTTTTTGCTTATCAACTGTTAAGTTTATTAGCCAATGCATAGTTAAAATAGTAGTTATTGTAACCATATTTAGTTGTAACATATCAAATCCTGCAGATGAAATTGTGCATCACATCGCTTCTCTACAAAATTCCGCTCTTTAATGACAAAATAAAGGGATTTAAAACTTCCACTACTTACTATTTTAGACAAACCTTAAAAATATATTTAAGATTCACTTTATCTTAACAAAAAACTAGAAGCGTTTAAATTAGAGAACAACAAGGAATAGGCTCTTAATTCTTTGGTTGACTAAGGCTTAAAGTTCCTGAACATGGACAGATAGCTGATGTCTATGATAAATTTATTCTTTTATGAGCTTGGAAGGCTTATTGTTGAAAGTACCGCCAGTATTAAGTGCACCTAACACTTTGACTTGATGTATGGTGACTTCTGTTTTTGTAATACTTTTGCTGATAAACATACCCACGGTAGAAGTTGAGCTAGCTGTTAGACCAATTAAATTTTCTTAAGTCCTCAGGAAAAAGAATTATTACAAGCTTTGGGATGACTCACATTCTCTAATTACAATCTACTCAAGCTTGATTCAAAAAAGATTATCTTCATCTTGATAATGACTACTATCTGAGTAGTCTTGAAAACTAGAGCCAAATAAGCCTACTATTAGGGCTCAAACGTTCCTGATATATTTTAAGTAAGAGGCAAAACCACCTTATTTTGGGTTTGATGATATAATTAAACTCAACTCATGAATCAGGTTATCTTTATTGATTCCTTTAATCTGGTGCGCAACCCAATTGATTGATCCTACAACCTCCTCTTTGGGTTCTTCTTCTATATTTGTCTATATCTTGGAATAATTCAACCAGAAGTGCACTTCTAGCTGACAGTTGTTGCTGAAGAACATGGTGGAATTTGATTGCTTCCAATTGTCTGTTTAGTAAGCCTTCTCCTTGAGTTATCTATGCGGATCTGAGAAGTGTAAAAAACCTATTTATCAGGAAAATGTTGGATAGTTCTAAAATTTTGAAGCCGTTCTATGTGGTTTTGAAGTCAGTTAAGACATCCTTAATGGGATTCAAGTTTTAGCATCTTCATGGTCAAGTTTATGTTTTTCGAGAGTTGCTTACATGATTCAACAAGCTAAGAAAATATGTCTTCATATTAACTAGATTCATGACTCCATTAGTCAAAAGCTGTTGAACTTAAATATGGTACCAGTCCACATAGTCCATAACTGAATCAAAATACCCTATATTCATTGTTGAACTCTCAATTAATGCTTTGAACATCCTGTACAATTATAATTTTAACAATATAAAGTACCTTAACTTTAGCCTAAGTGTGGTAGGGCTTTAGTGTGGCTCCAAGAACCTCCTGTGCTTCTCTACTAATTTATACCTGAACAGGGATAGCTTTCTGTATAATGCAGGCTCTGTCAATGCTATTACTGTATCGCTTAAAAGACTTTGAATATAGTATTCTCATTGAAAGTGAACTAGTTTTAAAGTATAAAAATGAGATCATCTTATGATTTTTTTTGTTGCGCATATTGTAAACCCATTGCTTTTGTATTGGTGCTAATAGTCGTTATTTCAAGTAGGTACAGTCTGAGGAGAACACCTGACTTGCATATTGTCCAAACCTTAACTCAATTTTTCAACTGGTCATCAGGGCTTTTAAGCTTGGATTAAACCGTGTTTAAACTTTGTAGTGATTTGATATTCTCCCTCTCTAAATAAATCAGATTTCTTTTCTAACTGATTCAAATCCTGAATTTAAATCTATTCTTGTACAGCTGGTGGTCTGACTCTAAAAATCAATTGTCATTTTTCCTCAATTAATAAAATTGTTAAGAAAATTGTACATACTCTCCAGATATCTATCTTATGGAAGTTCCTATCCATGATTCACTTATATGGTATCGTCATAGAACTCTACACAATTGCTTGGTGGTGCCCCATGTAGTGAGAGTCTGTTATTTCTTAACTGGCCTTTCGCTCATGGAGTGATGATTAGAAAAGGTTGAGCATGTAGCAAGAAGGTATCTATTTCTTTACATAATGCATCAATGAACTCTATAGAGAGCCTTGTTTGTGGGTGCGTGGGACTTTTACTCATTTAAATTGTGTCCAAACTTGTTGTTGCATTGGAAATTTTGAAAATGGCTGTTCATAAACAGATCAAAGCTCCTTTCAACCTCTGCCAGTAGCCCAAAATAAGATCAAACTTTGACAGTAACCTTAGTAAATTTTGCGTTGTTAGCACCAAATAAAAACAAAAAAGCAGATTGTTTAAAAAAATAATTTTATAAAAATATATTCAAATTTAAGATAGTTTTTATGTGATTTAAAATTTTAAAATATCACTTTTTTGCTTATAAATTAAAAACTTTGCATAAAGAGATTTGATAATTGTGTTATAATAAATTTACCAAAGTCTGATGCCTGAACTTTTCTGATCTTCTGAGTTTCTTACGCAAGTTATACTGTATTTTATTTAACTGAGGCAAGCTGACCAGAGGAAGGACAATACCAAAACTGAAATTCCAAAACTAAACCAACTAAAAAATAAAACATTAACTGACTGCCCTTTTTGGGCAGTGAGACACAAAAAGAAATGAGAAAATTACCTACCAGGTGGCATAGCAGCGAGCTGCTTATCCCATAATGCTGGAGGGGGAGGGGGATTGGGCAGATTACATCAGGATCAGCATTGTAGAGGCGGTTCAATGCTGAGAGCAAGGGGATTGGGGCATCCATGAGTTGAGGGTCGAGGTGGAGTAGATAGTTGTTGAGATCAACAATTTAGCCTGGATTAAAGCCTCTATGAGTTTGCAACAAGATGTTCAGCCTGAAAGTGGGCATCAAAAAGTTGTTATAATTTAACATTATTGGCTCTTGTGTGCATTTGGAAGGGAAAAATCTTCCAGTTCAGCTACATGCTTAACAGCAGTGGTGGTAGTTTTTTAGAGGCGTTGCATTTCCTCTTTTGTGGTAGAAAGAAAAATTGAGGGGAATAAGGGTGTGCAGTCCTTTTTTAAATTCCACAACAAATTTTGCACATAGTTTGTGAAAATGGGGATTATTGGGTGAGGCCACCATGACCTTGGCAAGCTGGTGGTTACTTTTTAAAAAAGTGTCTTTGGGTTTAAACACATTGGTTGGTCAGGGCTGGGGTATCAAAGTCTGAATTCAGATAAGGTAATAGATCAAATGGATAACTCGGTGGTGGGACAATTTCACCAGATATTCTCACTTCCTCCAATTACATCAGTGATTTTGGTTGATTTGGGAAGATATAATTGTAGGTTACTTTGATTGGGTAGGCTTTGGGGCGGGAGATTTTCTGGATTGAACATTGGTCCAAGCCTGCACCTGATTGGTTATCATGGGTGTGCATTGGCCAGCTTGGGTTTGATGTTTTAGTTTTTGCTTCTGATTTGGGTGCATGGCCTGTGGGGGTGAGGGCAGCTGAAATCCTCACACAACGCTGTTGGTGTGGACTCTTGGGTGGAGTTGGCCACGTTTTCAGGGTGTGAATCATATTGACATGCTTTTTTCATATGTTACAATTAGTAGCAGAGGCGGCAAATTGTGCGACTATTGTTGGAGAAGGCCCAAAAGAAATGGTCAGGTTCATTTGGGATATAAGCATGTGGTGGATGTTCTTGGCCATGTTTAGCTGGTGGGGTGTAATGGTAGCCATTGCCTGAATTGCCGTGAGGCATTCAATGCTACTTGGGACAATGAATTGGAGGATAGGGTTTTTGCTGTAAGTGGACAGCTCCAACATCAACTCCTCATAAAGTGTTTGAGGGGATAGTGTGAGGAAAGTTTCGAAAAGGTTACCACAAGCGTTGTATCATTGTGGAGGCGAATATGAGTGGTGGTAATGGGTGTGTTTTTATAGATTATGGGCATTTCTGATGCAGTGTCCGCATCCTCTTCAGTAGGTAATCAATATTGAAGTGCCATTGTAAGGGCGGAAGTTTTGATAAACCCTGGCGCAAGTGTGGCCATTGCTAGCTCAATTATTGCTTTGTCAGTCTACAGGAAGAGACATCCATACTTGATATGGAGGCAAAAGTGTTATAGGATCAGGGTAGGGCTAGGGGATGAGGGCGGGTTAGATGGACTCGTTTGAGGTGCAGTGCTAGGTCCCTTGGGGGAACTTAGCAGCTTGATATATTTTGTGGACTGGATGAGCCAGTCTGCATGCGTTTGCCTTCTGGGCAGTAAATGCTAGCAGGTGGAGCACTGTTATCTCATAATAGGGCGCAGGTGGTGGATATGAGGGCATAAATTTGGAAACTGGTGTGGTGAGTTAGCGGATAAATCAGCTTGTTTTTCAAAATCACTCAAAATTGATGTCAAGTAGAAAGAAAGGTGCAAGTTATACTGTAAAACTCTGATACTTTTGTAAATGCGTAACTACTGTTTTACTAAACTGTAGCCCATTGCTCTCATGGCCCTTGCAGTTGCATTTTTACTTTAGCTTTTTCAATTACCTTTATTTAATAATATTAGTTTGCTTTCCAATTTGGTTTTATGTGAAATAGTCAGAGTTGTACATATCTTGGAAAAACTTTTTGTATATGGTAATGGTAATTTGACCATCATTGGTGAGATAAACTTATAAAAAGGGTCCTTTTGGGCATCAATTGCAATTTCAAACACATATTATATTCACAAAGTTACTATAATTACCTGCCTTGTAAATATGGTTACTGGATGTCAGATATTGCGGTGATTAGGTAATTTTAAAGTCCTCCATTATAAGTTATTTTAAACTAAACCATATGAATGTGGTTTAAAATTACATACATTTTTTGATTGCTGGCTGTATTAAGTAAAAAATATTGTTTTCCTGACCAGCTATAATATCAATACCTATTTAATAAGAAGTAAATTGGGGTTTCCTGATTAGTTCTCAATAGGTCAATTAATTAACCCCAATAGTAGGCCTTTTCTACACCTTGGATAACAGGGACACGTTATAGTGAATGACTTGTCCATGTAAAATGATACTATGAATGTTCCAGCTGGCGTTTTTTGTTCACTTCCTTAGTGATTCTGTCCTCATTGCTCTGAATAGTGATTTCTTTGTAAGGTATAAGGATACAAAGTGACATAAGGTGTAACATCTGGTTTATTTAAATGGCAAAAAGTGGGGAAGCCAACCTGGAATAAGATTGGCTTGGAGGCGCTGACCTTAGCGGTGAATGCTTTAGCATACTTTACAGAGTTATTGTAGTGATATTCAAAATAACTTAAGCAGCCAAAAGCTATAGTGGCTTTATGTGCAAAGGCTATGGCGTGGGTTGGGTTTTTCATGAACATGGATCTTTGACGACTTGTTTTTTAATACAGCCAGTTGAAGATTGAGGGTGATAATGAAAATTATAAGGATCAAAAGTTACACTTGGATTAACCTTTCTTGAACAGTATCCCAGTTGTAAAACCTGATTTCCAACACACGGGTGTGTAGTTGCTTGGACAGCGATGTTATCAGTTTTTGGCCATATAAAGGAATCGTTAAGCGGGCCAGTAATGCATTAATGTAGAAACAAGTTACATGATAATAACCTTTCTTCATGATTAGGGGAGCCACGAAGCCATTCATTCTACATAGGTTAGTGGTCAAAGTCAAAAATCTGTTTTGGTGTCCCATAGCAACCTCCCATGTATGGAGCCATAAAGAGAAGGGTCCAAGCAAGGTGAAAATCATCTGGTGATACAATTGTCTAGGAGCTCATTTAGATTTTGTGGTCCATGTAGATAACTTCAATGTGGCGCCATTTATCCCTTTTCTAACTATTATAATATTATGTTGATGCGGTTGTGATGGAGCCTTTAGAATTGATCAGTTCTTCATTGGCCTAGAGTGTCACAACGTCCTTTTTGAGGGTTTTTACTAAAACCACTGATCTAGGAGGTAAGCTTTAAATATATGCCAATAGAAAAGATGCTTTTTAGACTAGGGTCTTTAACAGGATTTATATGACGTCTTGGGTAGTGATTCAAACAAGATGAGCTCAGTCAGCCTGTGGGTTGGTAGGTGGTTCAAGTGAAAACCAAAATAATTATTGTATATCCAATGAGTTTTAATTATCCTGAAACAGATTTATAGAAGCGATCAAGTCCAATTGTGGTAGCTTACTCATCTGGTGTGATTGATTTGCCAACCTTGAGGGAGTTGATCTCTTGCCATTGAATAAGGATTTTGTTTTTCTAAAAAATGGTTGGGATATTTCACTATGCATAGTACAAGGATAATATATAGGTTAATTCCCATTTTTCTTGATTCATGAGCTCCAGAAGATGTTCTCTTATTTTTTTCTACAAAGCTTCTACCCTGGGGGTGAAAGCTGAGCTGCAATTACATTTTAAGGTGCCAGAATCTAGATTTATCCCATTTTACTCTGGCTCTAACCGCGGTCTCTAGGCCTTTTAACAGTTGTAAATGATGTGTTTGAGTTCCATCTTGGACACTGCTAAATGAGCCTGAGGGTGAAAAATTGGGATTGTGGTAGAGAGATGTAGTTCTGAATGGTTGTAGACATAAATTCCTTTATAAATAACTTTTTCATGAGTTCAGGAGCAATTCTCATCAAAGACATTGTGATAGTTAGAGCGTGGTGGTAGGGAGAATAATGAGGAGCCTGTAGTAGCTCAGGTTGGTTATCAAGAACTGTGATAGGCAAGATGGCCATAAAACAAGGTACTAATGTGAGCCATATCTATGTGTGAAGATGTCTTAAAATTTTAATTCCTGCAATTTTTTTGGTCATAAAACTAGTTCAGGATATAAGGAGGCAGAGCATGCACAATGACATGTAAAAAAATATTTTTAGATTTGGCTGGCGCCAGGGTGTCCCTTGTCACAGGGGCTAGGTGTCATTGTTGCAACTGATGATAATAAATTTCGTATGAGTACCTTGTTTAGCGTGAGATCAAATTGAATAACTCTTCCAGAATTCAGTTTTGTCCAGAACCTGCTTAAGGCTTTTATATATAGGTGATGAAGAAAAAGGATTGTTAACTTTTTCTCTCTCATTGCAATCACTTTTGCAACTTATTCAATTCAAGTCTGACTCTAGTTTGATAATCTCACAGAGGAGACTAGTCTGCGCCTATGTCAGGGATCAGTTGGGCAAGTAAGGTAAGAGGAGCAGATGGTAGGCCCGCGGCCTCAAACATTCAAAAACGCCCTGGAGAAACTGGCAGAATAGAAAAAAATAAAAGAAACTGGCGATCACTATTTCCCCAGAAATCCTCACTTGGCAAGCACGATGCAACCAGTACATCAACACGCCACACTCCCAACCACTCTCATTGGTGGAATACGTAGTCCGTGTGTTTCTGGACATCCAACAAACAGCTTTATGGAAAAAATTTTGTGAGGATGTGCACACTTATTTCCTGACCGCGGTGTATGTTGCACCTCACTCCATGTCACGTGGTTGGCTGGACCTCAGTTTCAAAAACAAGGAGGCAGCAGATGAAGCTTCTGCGGTGCGCATAGTGATTGACCTCCCCAAAGGGCAATGGGTCATCGAAACCAAATGCACCAGATGGACAAAATCCAACCAAATTTTCCTCACGTTTGACTTTTTGCCTACTATGGTCAAACGTGCCATTTTGGAGCAGCACCTGAAAGATGGTCTCACTGTATATGGCGAAATACAATCTTTTAAGATGCAACGCTTTACACTGATGCCACACCTGTGCACCGGCAAAGCCATTGCAGTTCTGACCCCAACAGAGGAGATCGCAAAGGACCTAAACCAGATCCCGCACTCCACATATATCAATATTGAAGGGCATACCACCACCCTTTCCGGGTAACCATGGACAGTGCACCCCCCATCTGCACCCACTGTGATGCATTTGGCCATAAGGCACATGCATGCCCCACCAAGGAGGGCATCACATTCCAAGAGCACCCCTCGGCAGCCATGGCCAGCGGAGAGGCGCACTATGAACCAACCACAATCACCAAAGAGGCCTTTCCGTGGGGAGCACAAGGCTGCTACCTACTGGTAAAACCTATCTCCCCTCAAGAGCGGAAGAAGGCCAAACAGCCCCGCAGGGCCACAGCCAAGGAAGTGGCCAAAGTCACCTCCGCTATCCCACACTCCCAACGCCAGGAGACATTGAAACCTTCGTGGTGGAAGAAACTTGGGAATCCATCAACCAATCAGATTGGGAAGCCCATGCCAATTGGGCCAACCAATCTGAGGATCTGATGGGTGACTTAATCTCACCCAACCTTTGCAACCAAGTTCCAGTTGAAACCGACTTGGTTTCCAACTTACCTGAAATTTTTTTTTGACCTGAACGTTGGTGCACCAAACTCATCCGCACCTCAAAAAATTCGCTCAATGTCGGGGAAACTAAAAGCAAAGGCAAAAGCCAACACAAACCTTTCTGCTAAAATTAACAAAACCACTGATAGTGTTGCTGCAAACACTAGCACTGCCGTGAAGGCTTTGGGGATCTAGAGGAGGCTAGTGGGCCCAGGTGCCCACCCCCTCGCACCTAAGGTGTGATGGGGGAAACCTTCACTTTAGAGACCTTTGAATATCGCCAGACTCAAGGACTCGCCATCCCAGGCTAGAAACTGAGTTTTTTACAAAAAAATATACCCGTGAATATCCTGGCCATCCAGGAGTCCCACTGTCCGTGAGGTTCTGAGGATGCTTGGAAAACCATGCTCCTCCCTTCCCTATCCTTTTGGTCAGAGCACTGTGGGGTGCTAGTTCAGAAAAACAATTTTTTTAAATTTTTATTGTCGGAATCTTTCCTCAATGGCTGAGTCCTCATTGTCACTTTCTCGTGGGCTGACGTGGCACATGCTATCATCAACATCTATGCCCCAACCTGTGCATGAGAGCATCAGGAATTTTTCTCGTTGGTCAAATCCATCCTGTTACCCCCAGACCCTTTTGTAGTCAGCGACATGAACTGCTGGCTAAACACACCCACGGACTGTTGGCTTTCCTCCTCCCACACCCCCAGGGTCACGTAGAACTTTGCATTCTAAAGGCCATCCTTGGGTTAATAAATACGCTGCCGCGGCAAGCTCCACTGCTCAAAAACATGATGCGCCCCCACATCCACAACGGCTAATTAAGGTCCATGACCTGCATTGACCTTATCCTCATGCTGGCAAAGTTTCAATCTCACATTTCCCACTTCCAAACAACAAAAATTGAATTCTCCGACCACTGGCTGGTCTCAATAACCTACCACTTACCTGTCACAGTGGCTAAGGCCCCACATTGGTGCAAACTCCGCCCTCCCTAGCTTGCATTGCCAGGATTTTCCACTTGGGTGGAATCAGCAACTTTGGCAAAAGAGTTTGTTACACCGTTTTGTGCAGACCCAATTTCCACATGGTCAGCCTTTAAAAAGGATACCATCCACCACTCTTGCCACCTCTCATCCCGACGCTCACAAGCCACATCAGCTGTCATTTTGTGCGCTCTGGCAGAATTGGCACACCTGGAGTCCAACATCTCTGCCACAGGCTACAGCCCTGCATGGGGCCAGAAGTGGATGGAGGCAGCTGCCCACCTCAACGCGCTCGAAAGGCAACACAAACTTCAGGTTTGTGTTCAGTACAGGGCCAAACGCATTACAGAGGGCAACAAATGCACCGCATATTTTTAAAAAAATCTTCACACCACGCCAGAGCGTGGCCTGCACACAGGTGCAGAGATTGGATGATTTTTTCACAGATACGCCAGCTGAAGTGGCAAAAGAAATACAAAAGTATTACTTCAAGTTATACCAATCTGATCCAATTCAGCTGGCCAAAGTGGCGAAATTTTTTTGACCAAACCTACATCTGCACCATTTCCTGATACCCAAAATTAATAAATTTATTTACTCCGAATGAACTCTGGACAGCCATCCGCGGTGCACCAAATCAGAAATGGCCAGGCCCAGATGGCATTCCATTTGAATTCTACAAAAAGTACTTCAAATATATAACCCCACTGCTGCTTACCTCCATTAACCAGAGCCTTCTGGAAACGCGCCTCCTACCAGGAGGACAAGAGGCCTTCACCATCACACTCTTCAAGAAAGGGGACAAGCTAGACTTAGCCAACTGGCGCCCCATTTCTTTAACTAACACGGATATAAAAATTTTAACTAAAATCATGACTATCCAATTAGGGATTATAGCATCTGCCACCATCTCCCCAGAACAATTTGGTTTCATATCCAGAAGGTCGATTTGGGACAACGTGCACTCTGTGGTTAATGCATTCCAGTCCACAGCCTCTGGAGCACTTGTATTCTTGGACCAACAGAAGGCCTATGATAGAATAAACTGGGAATACCTCAGGGCCTGCCTCCATCAATCCCGCTTACCCCCTCGCTTCATCAACTGGGTAATGCTGCTCATGGAATCTGCAACAATGGCAGTGAGTGGCCCTGGCTTCCTAACGGAAGTAGTCCGCCCTCAAAGGGGCTTACGACAAGGGGACCCCCTTAGCCCACTCTTATACAACTTCAGCCTTGACCCACTACTTCAAAATGTGAATGCCCACCTCACTGGGGTCCATGTACCAGGCCAAGCCCCAGTCAAGATGATGGCGTTTGCAGACAACTGTGTGGTTGGAGTGTCTAATAAAGATGCACGCGCGCTTGAAGCTCTCATCCAGGAGTAAGCCCAGGTAAGTAATGCTGCACTGAACGCTTCCAAAACTGAAATCATCCTCCTTGGTCGGTATCAAACCTGCTGGGCCCCAGCGACCAGTGCCCAGCCCGGCCATCTGCTCACACATGTGCTCGCCTCCCCTGCTCACCCCACACCACCCCACTAGTGCTCCCCTTTGTGCCACGCCCTACCATAGGGCCTGTCCGCCATCTGGGTGTGTGGGTGGAGGCAGGTGGGTACGCATCAGCAGTAATGGAAAGTCTTATTCTAGACAATGTGATGAAGCGCATTGCCTCCACCAGAGCCCACCCTGCTTCCCCTTACTGGCAGGGTTGTTTTAAGCCAACTCTATGCTCCTCTCCAAAGTCTGGTTTAGATCCCACGCCATCCTTTTTCTCCCCAGGATTTTTCAAATCCTTGTATGCCCTCCTGCAAGGGATGGCTTTAGTCAGGCCGCCCACCACCAGTACGGCTAGAGGACATGTTTGTCCTCATCATCATGGTGGCATGGGCCTGGTTGACTTCAAAGCCCTTGCTGCCAAGATCCTGGGCACCTGGATTGCGGCCTTCACTGCCCCTATGCTCCCCTCCTAACACTGGTCCCACGCGGCCCACTCCAACTTCTCCCGCGCCTTGGGCCTTAACAATCCATCAAACCCCCACTCCTTGATGAAATACCTGGCTTCCCACCCATCGGCCACAAGTCCTCACGGTACTAAAACCCACTACAAACGAATCCTCCTCTCCATGAGGAGCGCTGAATGGAGAATTCGTATTAGTGGACACACAGCCTAGAGAGGCCGCCCCTCTCCTCAGTTCACACAAGAGGTACAAGGGTTACCCATGCAAGATGGCTTGATCCCCACACGGCCCCATGTCCTATCCAGGGGGGACTACCTGGACATGATGGACATCCCTTACTCAATTGAGACTCAGAAGACTATTTGGAAATACGCACACCATCCTCTGTTGCAGCCTCAAATCTGTTCTCATGTGTGGCACTGCCTGAGGTGGGTGTACCATATGGCTGAGCGCTCTAACGCTTTACACTCATCCTGCGTCATGTGTGGCCAGTATGGAACGCTGTTCCACCGCATGGAGAAGTGTCCTACCTCTAAAGTGATATGGCGCGATGTTCAACGTCTGCTTGGCCAGGATCAAACACATCCCTTCAGTCTGTCAGGAGATATGTTTGCTTTATCAATGGCCTCCCCCTTCCACCCCTCACTACGTGCTCTGGTGGTTGCAATCGCCATGTGGACTATCCACACGATTGTCTTGGATGCCATCGCAGGCTCCACACCCACCCTCCCAGAAGCTGTCCACAGATTCCAGTCTCATTTGGTGGACCACTTTCAGGCGTGGATGTTTGGATACCTCCCACCGCGTCACTGACAGCTAGTCTCCTCCTGGTTCCCAGTTTGGTTCATCAAATCAGACCCTTTCCTCCACACATGTTCAATTGTGGCTACGGCCCCTTCACATGTTCCCTCCCCCTCCCCATAGTGGCGTTCCTGCTGGCAACAAGAGATAGCATCGCTTCTCTGGGGTGCCTTCCCTGTTACTAAGTTTTGTTTCTTTTGGGTCAAATTTGGAAGTGTCCGTCCCATGGTCGGCCTTCCTCGCAATAAATTAAGAAAAAGGATTGGTGTATTTGGCCAGTATGGTATGACTTTTATATGCTAAAACTCCTAGGTTGTACCTCTTGAGGTTTATTTCTAATGAGGGTAGCATAGATGGACCAAAAGGAGGTGTCTCCAATCAGGTAATCCCTTGAATTTATTATGGAACGTTGGCTCTTGGGCAGCAACAATGCCAATATATAAAAATTGAAGTTATAGAGTAAGAGGGCGCTCCACTTGTAGTCTTACAGCCAAATTTCGTTGATGTACTGTAAGCTCAGGATATTATCTTTTGTTTACATAGTTGTTCTCCACGTCCTGGTAGTGACTAGATCTTAAGCCTACTATTGTATAGCGAATTATTTTAAGTCCTTTAAATTGACTTTTAGAAGTGCCCTAAATGGATTTAAAGAGAGCGGGGTGGTTTTGGATGGTGATAAAATGGAATTGGTCACCATCCTAAAATGTGTCATTATGTTATGAAACAAGGTTCTGAGGTGCCCAACTGCCTCCTCCATGGAGACCTCAATTAATGAGCCAAAGCCTTAACATCACCTTCAACATTGCAAATGATCCCTTCATGGTCTGTTGTGTGGTTTGAGGGACTCAAAGATGTGCCATGTATCCTGTGGGCCACAGGTTGTCATTTCTTACTAGCCTGGATATATGCGTCAGTAGAAACCAATGTTGTATGTTCTACAATTTTTGAAAAACTAGTGGCTGCGCTGTTTGGCATTGTGTGGGTATGGCTGATATGGTGGGCTTTGTAGGGATGTCTTGCGTTTAGCAGGAGCTGATGCAATTGTTGGGAGGATGGATAGTGTCCCCATAAGAAGTGGGACTCTTGATAGAATTTTTTCCAATTTCTTGTTTGATTAAGCAAACTTCACCACCTTTAAAGATTGGCCATGTATATATTCTGAATTTGAAGCCGATGGATAGGTTGCAGTAATATTGTTGCAGCCACTTGTTAGCATTTTTTCCTGGTTTGCGACTTTTGCTGGTGATGGCGAAGAGCTGCCTGTGAGCAGTGTACCTGCTCTAAAGGTTGCCATTGCCGTTGCACATCATGCACCTTGGCGTCGTATTTAAATATTAAAAATATCTTTTGGTTGACCTTCATATTTTTAGGCCACTGAGAGAGAGGGGATGTCTGATGCCCTGACGATGAAAACCTTTAGGTGTGGAAATAGCACTAGAGAATCTTAAAGTCCACTAAAAGCCTAAATATAAACCTCATCAACACACAATTGAGTGACAAATTAGGAATTCTGGTCCGCAGTGGTCAAAAGGTTGTCAAATTGACCCACAAGACCTATAAAAGTGTGAGTGTGCAAAAGATGCAAAGCGCGCCTCATATAATGTTTTTAAGTGGCAGCATGGTCCATCTGAGCAGCCTTGTCTAAGCCCACATCAAAATAATGGTCTTCCACTGCATCATGTATGGTGGTGCCAACTGAAAATTTTGCTATGTCGTGTATTATGAGGCATAGGTATAAAATTTTATACTCCACTTTATTATGACTATGTTTTAAAAGCCAACCATGTGGTAGAAGGTCAATTGGGCGAAACCTTTTGCTCACAGGGTTCAGCTCATATATACTTTTAAATTCAGCGGTGAAGGCTGCCTCTTTTAAGTTTTCTTGGACAAGTGGGAACAAGTGAGTTTTTATATGAGTCCGTGATGCCTTTAACGCTTTTATGCTTTGTTTAGTAATTGA
Organism: Massospora cicadina; assembly: GCA_022478985.1. Classification (NCBI taxonomy): domain Eukaryota; kingdom Fungi; phylum Entomophthoromycota; class Entomophthoromycetes; order Entomophthorales; family Entomophthoraceae; genus Massospora; species Massospora cicadina. The sequence goes on along the minus strand of JAKSZP010010526.1, from coordinate 10,060 downwards.
TAATAGATGTGATTTGGGATAGTGGTTTGGAATTTGAGGGGTTTACACTTGGTGTAAGACTCCCTTGGGTACTGGTGCGGATGTTGCTTGTAAGCAGCTTAAGTACTTATAGGGGAGATAATCTATTTGGTAGGTGCAACATCTGCAAATCATGAGGTAGGCGCAAGAGCAACCTCAGACTAAAACTTTACTTTGAAATAGGTCCTCCTGCTAGTGAAGTTATCTTGGGCCAATATTACCAAATGATTGTGCATTGTTAAACTCTTTTTTGGAGTGTTTTCACTAGAATGTTACTTACATTATTTAGGGTTATAACAGATTCCCGGTGATGTATGGCTTAAAGGCTTAGAAAGTTCAAATTAAAATGTCTCTACATTAAAAGGGTTAAGTTCCCACCCATTTTCTTGAGGATTCAGTTTTGGGAGCTTCTCTAATGTTGCAACCATAAATTTAGTGACCAGATGGTAGCAAGGCTCCTAGTCTAGTGGGTCATGGGGCTCAGCTCCAGAACTTTGTCTTGTTTTAAGATTATGCCAAATCATTAACTGTTATTGATGCAATAAGGGTAATTATTCTCAATGAAAGTTGCCACTGCTGCTTGATAAGTGATGGCACTTCAGAATAAGGATTACCAATGTTTTGATCAACAACTCATGATGAAGTGGAAAGATGCAGATCCAGTGGTTCAATTGGGTGATCTGAATCTCATTAGAGAACTCTATTTTGAAATCAGAGCCTAATTTTGCGGTGGCCACCTGTGAACAGGTGACTCTGTTTGACACTGAGGTAGGTATATGGGGATTGTGGGATTTGGGGGATTGTTTGCTCTTTTTGCACGAGTCAGCCAGTTCTTAAGTTTTGTTAGTCTCATTATTGATAATAATATTGATTCTCTCTCTGGTGATCTGAATTTCAGGCCTATGTCTAATTTTGCGAATTGATTCTTGGAAAAAAAGAGAAAGTTAGTACTATAATGCAAAATTCTAAGGCAACAAATGCAATAAGAACTTTAGGCCTATTTTTCATAAATTTTCAAGATTTGGTTATAGAGCGAGATACTTGAGGTAATCAAGTGAATATGGCTGTACAAAACAACTTTCTTTTTTTATTGAGATAATTTAAATTTAATGAGCTCAAAACCATGACTTTTAACTATATTAAAAAACGCTTCACAATAAATATATAGTTTTTAGGTATCAGGTTATCTAAGTATGTAATTTTTAAAACCTTAGGTTCTAAAAACTAAAGCTAACTAAAAGAATTTGTTTGGTAAGAAACAAATGATAGTTAATCAGGTAATCTAAAAATCATGCTAACGTTCATAAAGACCTTTTAGTGCGCCTCAGAGTGATCCAAATGCTTTTTAACTATATTTTAGCACTAGTGTTGTTCAACCAAAAGGGGGATCCAACACGCATCTTATTTCAAATAAGCCAAACAGAGGGGTTATCATAAATTTAAAAAATTCCAATATAGAACCTCAGCTAACAGCCTATGTATCCATATCAGCTGGGGAAGAAGCTTTGAGAAACTCATGTCTGGTGCCCACTTTAGCTGGAAGATCATGGAGGACAACATCAGGGTAGGAGCATCAGCAACATGTGTCATAAGGAGGTATAGTTGTAAGTTTCTTTGTTTATAATGCTGCTAGTGTCTTTTGCCTCAACATATTAATCAAGTTGATGCTCAGCAAAAGTTATAAGAGCTGGCACACAAGCAAACCACTTAATGATCTGGCGAGGTTTGGGAATAGTTGGGGTCAAAAAAGAAGCTTTTGTCGTGTCAATGCAAGTGCAGCTCACACCAAACCAAGCTCCTCAATTTCATACTTTGCATCTTCATCAAAATCATGAGGAAGTCTGGTATAGGTATCCTCTCAACGTGGGGTTCCATTATCCCATGAAGATGCTGGAAGAATATGGTGTTGGTAGTAAGAAACTTTGGCCTCCCTGGCCATTTTAATTAAATTTTTGTAGTTTAAGAAAACAGGTTTAGATCTAAAATTATTAAAGTGAAATCAGGAGGATTAATGAGCAAAATTTCTCAAAGCTAAATCTGGCTTATTAATAAATGCCAGTTAACTTTTTCAAGCCATGCAAGGCACTTAAATTGATTTAGCTCATCCAATGCTGGGCCAGCCACTAGAATTGGAGTCTTAGCAGGAGCTGATTGGTTGCATGCTGTTGCCCACGGTTACTCAGCTGAAACTGATCCATCCTTTGGCTCACAATTCTGTAAGCTTATCAAATTTTAATATTTTTAGATTTTAATTCACTGCCACTTTTGAAGCTGAGTAAAAAATCCTGAAGTTGGGGGCAATAGTATTGATCCCCATTCTGAGAATTTGGGGTGAGGCGACAGCTGTGGTAACGCCAAAGGGGAGAGCTGCAGAAGAGGAAAAGGTGGAAAATGTGGTGCACTTGCATTTTGAATGATCAAGTTTGAAGCACAAGGGGCAAATGGTGTGGCCATTCTTAATGCACACCCAGATTAGGTGATCAGGGGTGGATCTGATCACTGTGCAAGAGGAATTGCAAAAATGGGTGTTGGTAAGGAATGGATGAAATTGCAAAGGTGTCATAAGTCTTGGGGACCAGCACTTGAAACTGGATAGGGTTCAGCACCCTTTCCATACAAAGAGGGGCCCCAAGGCTCCCGTGGACCCTCTGTCACAGCAGGGTGACCTCGCCCACGTGATAGATGAGCGCTTGGTGATGGCTTTCCTCCCCAAAGCTGTCTCACTCACCCCCTTCCCCCTCTTCAATCCTGGTAGGATCAATAGAAGGGGTCTGCAGGGAGTTGGCTCACATCAGGGGGCTTGGAGAGGGCCCTGAGGCCACCCACTCCCCAGGAAAGCCATGGCAAAAAATTGGGGAAATTGGTATTCCCAGTGTCAGAGCCCAGCTGGTAATTTCCAGACTGGAGGAGCTGTTCTGGGCTAGCTGCCTCCAGAAGCTAGATTGGACCATGGCTCAGCTTGCAAACCCACTTCTAAATTTCTTATATCATCGGTTCTGACGTTCTGAGGAAAATCCAGGAAGTTTAGATCATATGAGCCGCCCAATTGTGGGATTGGCCCAAGTCGCAATGAACCCTATCCATGGACCCCTGCCTTCCAAGACATATCTGAAACGCCCCAGCTGTGCGAAAAGGCCAATTTGAGCCATTGAGACCCAGATTGGCCGCATCAATTTGGCTTGGTCTCAAGAAGATGAAAAATTTGCAAAATTTTTCCAATCTTTTGCTGAATTGGGAGCTGCCTTTCACCCCCTCTGAGCTAGCCAAACAAATCCCCTTCCCATTCCCCAAATAACCAATCCCCCAATACTTCCCCATGCCTATTGCACCATTTAAAAGGCAACTGGCCCCACTGAAGAAAGTTGTCATTTCATTCTTTTTTGCCTTTATCAAAATAAAATCTGATTGTCCTCTAGTTTGCCATGGACTCCACCTATTTTAACAAAAGTTTCAAAAAAATTCCATTGATTAATCCAATGAAGTGCGCCGTCGCCCAGATCCTTTTCCCAATGTTCGCTGAATGGATTATCTGGTCACTCAATCCCACCACATGGCAACAGAGCAGAGATGTGATAATCCATTCTGCCCCCAAAGGTGAGCCCACTGTTCCATTCATTTGCTTGCGTCCATTAAATGGATTCCCTTCCAATTGTTCAGTAGCCAAGTCTGCCATATCTGCTCCCCAGTTGGAGCAGCTCCAAGGTGTCCCTGGCCTGCTGCACATGGGTTCAGCTTACATAGCCACCCTTGACACTGTGGGTCCAGCTCACCAGCGGGACCTAGAGTGTCCCCTTTAAAGGAAACTCAGTCCTAGCCCCTCTCATGGGGTTTCCCACACTTCTACCCATATTTCCAACAATGTGGTGGTCTCTGTGCCGCCTCCCGCTGGCGTGCAAAGCCTCCCTTTCATATTCTGAAGGCCAGCAACCGTGAACCCTGGAGGAGTCGTCATCCTCCCTGCCTCTCCCGACCTTGGGGGTTGACCTTGTAAGACTTGCAGTTGCCCCCAACGCAACTAACTAATTTGCCTTGGGGCCTTCAGTACATTATTGAACGTTTGCTTCCCTCATGTGTCCCATAGATCCCCACTTATATTAGTCGCCCAGACCACTATGCCTCTGGCATTCTGGGCCTCCACTGGGTACACGCGCACCCTGACTGGGAGCCCAATATAGTTCTTCTAAGCCATATCCTTGACAGGTGTGAGGCCCCATCAGAGGATTCTCCCTATTCAGAGCCATAAACTGCAACACAGGGTCTGTGGCAGTAATGTCCAAACCCTCCATGAGCTCATGACAGAGCCATTTAGGGGGAAAGGTGGGAGGGCAACCTGGTGAACTAGACCACCAAAGTGGCCTCATCCAGGAGCCAGATGTGAATAGTGGGAAGAATATTTTTTATAAACTAAAGGTATCATTAAAGCTACATTGCATCAGCTTTGGAGCGGAAGACAAGGTTAAAATAAGCCATAAAGGGGCAGATTTAATGAAACCAGAGGGCTTGAGACTACTGTGGCCATCTTGATGATGGCTGCCTCACATATGGGAAGAGATTCCCATATTTGACCCAGAGACCAAAATGCAAATTGCTTCATGGGAGCACCAAAAGGCTCTGGGGCACCGCCTGGGAGCTTTTAAGGTAGTGTGCCATGTCCTGAGGGGGGACATAATACCAAGTACCGTTAAGAGGACTAGAAGATCCAGCCTGGGCGTGCTTTGGCGGTGGCCAAAAATACACCAAATGGCGGCGCACCACCACCGCTTGCTGGGGAAGCAGGCGTTGATGGCATCAACATTAGTAATTTTGGCTCGATCAAGTGGCTATATGTGCTCTTTTAAAAAAATCAAATTTTGCTTTAATTTGAATTTTGAAGCAGAGGAGGGATCAGCAAAAATTACTATCAACTGTAATTCTTGTGTTGCATCAATATCAACTTATCAGTTTTATGGTAAAGCTCTAAGTATCTTTTCATGTACTAAAATTTCTTTCTTAAATTTTATATTTTACTATGCCAAGTTTTTATTCTTAACTTGAACTCTAAATTTAAATTGAACTTTTCTTAAGGTCAAACCAAACAAAATTTTTTCAGTCAACGCATGTGACGCCTAATGACCTTGTGTGGGCAGTAAGCATCGCTTACTGGTTTTCAGTCAACGTCAAAGCGTTTTTGAGCTAACTCTGTAGCCCCCTTACTTCTCTTTTTTAAACTTTGTCCAGCCTCAGGACCTAGTATACCAGCTTACGTAATCTCAGGAAGTGCTTTGAATCCCCTGGTGCTCCCCTAAAGCAAACTTCACTTTGGCAACTGAGTCAAATATTGAAATTTCTTTATATACCCAGGTCCAGCCATCATCAAAATTGCCAAGAAAAATTATTATCCGCTGGTTTTTTATAGATTTCTGCCTCTTTATGGGGTACTATTAAAAATGAATCTCCTGTGAAGACCAGAAAAAGATGTAAGAAATGATGCTTTTAGTTATAGAATACACTCATCACCTCTTTCGCTCTATTGATGGCTGAAGCAATTCTTGTGGTTCAGTTTGCCTGCTTCTCTAGACATCACTCACTCAAGAAGCTCAGTTAAAAGCTCATAGAGAGTTTGACCGCATATGGTGCTGACCCACACTGTTTATGAGGTTTATAATGAGGCCAGCCATATCACAAGACCTTAATATATCACAACAATCCTTCTTTTCCATGAGACACCCATCTAACAATCCACACTGTAATCCATTCACCTCTGAATATCCTTTCTAGATTTTTAAAAATTACTACCTATCTTAACTTTATTCTTTGGTTTAGACCATTTAGAATAAAAATGGCCTTCCAATGCCAATTATGCGAGTTTTGCCCCACCCTCCAGCAATTGTCTTGTCACCATACCTTTCAAGGATTCCTACCTAGATCTGGGATCTATGCATGTCAGATGAAGGGAAATTCCCATCTAATGAAAGGTATGAAACTCTATTGAGTATAATCTCCAACTAATTTCAACTCCTCTAAATATTGGGTGTCAACCCCAACTGATGCAATAAAATAATACTCGCCTGAAACCCCCTAATATCTGGGTTCAAACCTAATATATAAGGATATCAAATCCTGTTAATGTATGTGACCATCATGCCGTAGAATCATAATTGGTAATGAGTATAGATCTTAGCTCAGAATTCTTGGAGAATTACCAAAAAAAACTCCCCAATCTCCCATATAACGAAATTTCTAAGCAAATAGACTTTGCTCTCTTTATGCCATTTAAGATTATTTTGAATACCTCTATTTATTTAAGGATGAAAACATAGCAAGGGTTTTATGCAAAAGAAACTATATACTGAGTGAAGATTTCCTGGCCAAGGAAAGTAAAACTTAATAATACAACACCCAGGAACTTTAAGTCTCCTGTCTTTAAAAATAAAAGGACAAGCGGTCTAAAACCTCTTAACCCAAACAAAACTGGTGCACCCTGCCAAGTATACCCCAAGTTCACAGTAAAACTATTATTACAATGAGCATAAAGATTTGGCGTCAGATCCCTCTCTGGATCAGAAACGCCTTAGACTCTCAGAAAATTTACCCACAGTTATAAGTAGGTTAAAGCCAAAAAAATTCGCCTTTGAGTAGCACCAACTCAAAACTTTGAGATGTGAATACTAAGATATAACCAAAATTTTGCAATTACCCTGCTCTTCACCATAAAATCAGCCCTTCGTGCCACCCTTAGATTGGATAGACTCAATAATTTAAGATATTAATGACTTACAAAGTCAAATTTATGCTCTCCACCCTCACGAATCTTCCAGCAATAGCAGATTCTCTTTGGGGGAAACGCACTTCTGGCGTACGTTCACATTGTTCAACCTTTAACCCTTAATGGCACGTTCAAAACTTCATTCAAAGAGAAGTAAGCCCCAGGAGAATTAAGTATCTTCTCTTTCCTACTTTGTTATGAAAGTGCTATTGAAGAAGCTTCTGACACCCAATGGCTTAAACACCTAACTAAATGTTTTAGTCGCATGTCTCAAGACTTTATGTTACCACATCTAATGCATTGCCATGCTTGAAATGAAGCCAAGACTGCTTTAATTTATGAATTCAGGATAGACCTAACTTTTTGCTGACCAAAAAACCTTTTTAAAAATAGTCTTTTATTGGGGAGAGACCAACATTCAGTTCGCCCACCATTTTTAGCTTGAGGCTTAAACGTTAGCCACAGAAAATCGTCTTATGTTGGATGCTGCCATCACTGCCTCGTCTTTGGCGTTTAAAACCATGCCTAATATCTTACTATATCTTAAAACTGTGAAGTCTAGTTTTGACGTCTCTCCTCCATACTAAAGAAGCCAACTTGGATATTCTTGCTGACTTATTCAAACCTTCTTGACCCTCTCGTTTTATTAATAATAAGCCTAGGCCTCAAATGTTAGCGGTTATACCCCCCAATTTGCCTAACCCCCAAATCATTTTGCACTTATTGCGAGAGAAACAACCATACTGTAGAATTTTGTTGCATCCTTCAACGTAAGTCAGCAAAAGACCAGTCAGTATAGGGAAGGAGGCTCCCTAAGCTGACAGCAATCAAGGGCCTCAAGACCCTTGTACTAGCTCTAGTGCTACGCCTGCACTTCAGGATGTTTTGAGCTAGTTGCATCTGCTGAAATTGACGTACCCTTTTCTATTAAAGGAAATAAAGATTTTCAGCTTTTCTATTTTTATATTGGCCAGTTATCCATACAAATTTTGGGGATTGGTTCCTCTAAGGAAAGCTAGTCATTAGCAAATACAACCTTTAAATGCATTAAGCAGCCCTGAGCTTGGCCGCGGCAAAATCCTCTGCTTGCTTTACTTGTTTTGCAATAAATCCTTAATGAAAGTTTACTTGCCATCAAATCTCAATTCATCGTTTTGTGGTTTTAGTAGAGATAGTTGTACATAAAGTTAAATTCTTAGCAATAATTGAAACCATCTCACTGGTTAACGTTATATCCTCCCAACTTATATAGAAAATTAAAATTGCTAAACTTAATTCATGAAGCTGATATGAGATGGTAGGTAATGTTGGTTTTTTGGGGGCTTTAAAGCTCTCTTGTGTGAAAAACCTAAAAATCCTTCAATAGGGATTTAAATCACTTATCATACAATGAAAAACTACCAGATGCTGAAAAGTTTGATTTTTATAGCTTTTATTAGTGATATTAGCGGGTAAAGAAACAAATCCTCTTAATAACTTGATATGTACTATTTAAATTGGTGAGTCTCAAAGTTAAGATGGTTTAGTAAATCTGAATTAGAAAATATTGTGAGTCGACCTATCATTTATTGGAAAACTCACCTTGTTTTCGATGATTGAATGATGGAAAGTCAATTTTTGGTGGTAATAACCATGAGATAACGATCATATCAATTTTACACAATATGTGGACATGAAAATATTTTTACCTTGAAATACCCTTCAGACCCTATAGAAGGGGCCAGACTCCACGAATTAGGTCGCACTAAATTAGTGGTGGCCAGGGGAGGATTCTCCGTTGGCTCAACTGAATTTGCTGCATAGTCAGCGCAATTTGATTACTGGACTTCATGGTATTGGACTGAATAGTATTGCTGATTTATTGCCCTGATTTAAAGGATTCCACTGAGAATTGGCCAAAATCTTTAGGTCAATTTCATCCTAATTTTCCTCTTTATTTAGAACTGAAAAATTCTTATTAATTAATTGGACTTGTAATTGTCTAACTTTACCCATTTTAAGAGTGTTAGGGGGAGATTAAGGGCGCAGTAAACGTCCATGTACTCAGTTTATGGTGATACTGGTAGCCAAATATTTTATATAATACTCGTCACCTCTCTTGGCGACAGTGAAGGGACCCTACCAAATAGATACAAGGTTGCCACTTCTGAGTGTGATGCAGTTATGGTAAAACAGGACAAAATCAGGCACTTTGAAGAAAGGTATAGGATCCCAAAGCTCATTGGACGCTTAAACCTCTTTTACAACCGTTTTAGCTAAGTTTGTCATAGCCTTAGATTGAAGCTAAATAATACGTTGGGCCAATATTTCCATAGCTTTTTCAGTCTCCTTAACGTTAGAGGAGAAAACCTCTTTAGCTTAAAGAATGGGTATTCCCGGTCCCGCCCATAAAGAACATGGAATGGGGACATTTTCAGTAACCAGTGATACTTAATCCAGTATGCTATAAGAGCATTAGTAGGTATTGATCCTAGTGAAGTAGAACAGAGGAGGCCATTTATGCAGGGAAACCAAGGTTCCATTTTCTCTCTCCACAGTTCCTTTGGTAGAGGGATATATGGGGCTGAGAAAAGTTGTTGGGTCCCACATAGACGTAGCTAGGATCTTGACTACTCTAAAGTTTAGTTCTTACCATTATCGCATAGTAGTACTTGGGGACAACCATGGCGAGTAAAAAGATTTTGATGTAGAAACGTTGCAAGTGGCTTTGGCCATTTGGGAATTAAGAGCCACGGCTCCAACCCACTTAGTAAAGTGGTCAATGCCTACCAGGATAAATATATTCCCACTGGTAGTCTGCGGGAGGGGACCTACTACATTTAGACTAATGTGTGGAATGGTTGTTGAATGATAGTGGGTTGAGATTGGTATTTAGTCTTGGAACTGGATTGCTTCTTACACGTGAGGCAGGCATCCAAGACTTCAACAATAGTTTCCATGATTCCTTCCCAATAGTACCGCTCCCTAATCCACTCATAGATTTTCTTCAATCCCCCATAACTTAGGGTAGAGTGAGATTCCCATAATAACAGGTACACATTCTGAAGGCCTTATATAAGGCAACCACTTTGCCCCACCTGCTAATACAATTTTCCCATTTTCAACTTTGGTATTGAAGAAGTGCCGGGTATCATTTTCAGGACAGGCTCATCCTTATAATTCCAGTCATTGGGGGTCATTAATTGATCATATAACCTCTTTTTCCTCACTATTATCTAAATGCAGAATGGGCAGACGAGTTAACCCATCAATATTCATGTGACTGGTTCCAGCACGGTTCTCAATCTTCATGTCATT